>CM022952.1:60658413-61022837 GCA_012931725.1 Litsea cubeba | reverse complement strand
TGGATTAACATAACCCTACATGATTATGCGCACAAGGCAAAGTTAACCTGCATGATTTTCTGCACTGTAAAATCTGGTCCATGACCGGGGTCCACTATTTGAATTTTAATAAGTCCTATAAAGCTCCAACTAATCTGAAATTCTATGGGAGTTAATGGACCCGAAGGAGAAGCTCATGTGATTTCTTTTATGGATTTTCAATGACAGACACCGTTGTGGTTATTTGCACAAATACTGGTTAACATGCTGAGTTTTCTGTAGTGCAGAGTCCATGAATCAGGTCCGCTGTCCTATTTTTAATAATTTCTTAGAAAAACGAAATCAGTTGAAATCAAATCTCACTGAAAGACAACTGGTATGAGAGTATAGAGAAAAATCAGTGACTTTTTATTCAAATTAGAAATCATTGAATCAGGGATTTGAAAATAGTGTATAGGTTTTCAAAATCTACTACAGTCTGATTTACATATTTTGACTGGTTCAGAGATTGTAAAGATGGGTTCAGTAGTGTCTTATCATAGCCCCAAATACACAAGATTTCAATATGAGACATAGCATAAAATCACTCCCAAATCCGATAGAAATGATGACTAAAGTTATAATCAATCATTGATGCAATAAAGGAATTCCTATCATCAATTTGCAATCCCAAAGAAAAGTCAAGCACTGTTTATCAATATTTATTCAGCTAAAAAAAATTGAAGGTACTAGAAAATCATGAAAAATTAATAACTAAATAAATAAAGGGTTTGGTGCCAAAATTCATTAAGGGGGATCAACTCCATTCACTGGATACCCTCCTCGAGTCCTTTGGTGGGGAAAGGGTAGGCTTTATTTGAAAACTTGCATGTAAGGATGCTTGAAAAATGGGTCAAAAGCACATGCGATATGATGCTCAAAATGAAAGCCTAGGTGCCCACTACAACGTTGGTTTAAAGATGGGAGGACTACGGTGCCCGGTCGATCTAGGGAAACATCACCTAGAGAAGTGGACTATAATCCGTCAGGCCCATCTTAAAACCAACAATCGCTTAGGGCACGTTTGGGGATGGATACACACTAAGCTAACCTAACTTAGGAGAGAGTGAGGGACCTGTGTGCCACTGTCAATCATAGGGAGTCCGCTAGGAGGCTAACGCCGTAAGGCCAAGGGAGTCACGTAGAAGGGTGGACGATGTCGCGGTCACTAACACCTTAAGGGTCGGTGTTACTTGTGCATTGAAGCGATAATGAAAGCATGGGTGGAAGATGGTTTTGAAAATATAGCATGTGCTATAAATTTTGTTTTTTCAAATATCAATGAATTCATGAATCAAGTATAGCCTACCCTAATAGCGTGAAGCTCAATGGTAAAAATTGGCGGAGGTTGAATGAAGAAAAGAAATGCAAAATCTTTTTCTTGATTTCTGGGATTTTTGTTTTTTTTTTTTTTTTGGATTTTTGAAAATTGGCTAGAAGGGCCTAAATAGAGGTATGCATGGAACCTAATCAAAATCCTCATCTCTTTGACATTGGAGCACATGGATGGGCTGACCCGTGAAAGGGCCAGCCCGTCTACCGCCGCTCTCCTAGTCCCGAAAGGGCTAAGTTAATGAAAATGGAGAATGGGGATGCAAATGATGGGTGCTTGAATGCAATGGAAGCTACTACAGTTGATCCAAAGGAAAAAAATTATGATTATGAGTGCGGATAAATATATTCAATAATTGCTACGTGGGGTCTAAAATGCACACAATTAAACTACAATGTAGATAAATTAATGATGAATATGCAACTAAATTAAATGGAAACCTAAATTAAAGATACAAATTAATAAAATAAACTGAAACTTAGAATGGGGAAGGATGGATCTCACTGATGTGATGTAGAAACAAAAACTAAAAAGAAAACTAAAAATCTCGTATCTGGTGAATGGTCGCTGTTGAGCTCTTTCTCTTAATAGTGCTGAGTTACTTCGAGCGTTGGACCTCCATTCATTTGAGATATGATGTGTAAAAATTGTGGGTTGATGGGCTGAATGGTGGGCCAAATTTATAAGTTGGTGGGCCGGGAAGTGGTCTGGTTCAGTGAATTATCTTAGATGTTATAATTGGATTGTGGAGGTGGGACCACAGGTCAAGGAATAAATTGAGTAGGTCGGTCAGTTGACTCAACTGGGTTGGACAGATGGGTTTCGCGACCAGGTTAAGAATAAAATGAACAGGTTGGTAAATTGGCTGGGTCAATGAGTCTAAATGGATTGGGGCAGCAGGTGGGTCAATGAGTCAAAATGGATTGGGGCAGCACGTGGGTGTGGCTGGGTTTCATTAGTAGACTAAGTAGCAGGTGATAGGATGGTTTGGATAGAATTTAATTGACAGCTTATGTAGATGAAAGGGATCCAAGTAATTGAGTGGTATTTTATGGGCTGGGTGGGCTGAGTTTGATTAGGTAAGGTAGAAGGTGGGCTGGGATGGATAGATATGGCAAGCTGGGCCCGATGGGTTATGGGCTGTTTTTGTGGACCTGTTTTTGGGTTTCAGTTTAGGTTGGTAAAATGGGTTGATGAGTAGGCCTGGGTTGTGTGCGGGGAGATATAGTGACACAGGGAGAGGAAGAAAGAGACGATGGAATGATGTAGGGTGCAGGGGCAGTGGCAGGAAAGAGAAGATGGGTGCGCAGGTGGAGTTTGGGTGCAGCAGGTGGGTGCAGGGATGCAAGCAAGTCCGGGTGTAGAGAAGTGGGCTTAAGTGGAGAGAGGAAGAGAAAGTAGGGCAGTGATGGAATGGGACTGTACAGTGAATGTAAGATCCCGGTCCCACCTATTATATATTTATTATTTTTTTATTAGATATTATTATTATTTTAATTGAAATGTATTTTAGTTATTTAAGTGGTTAGGATTAAGTGGGGCACACGTTAGATTAGATGCGTGGATTGGTGAGTTGGGTTAATGGGTAGATGTCCTGACCCGCAGTTTGACCCGACCCAATGACTTAAGCCCATTATTCTCTTAACCTTATCCTCTTATTACGGATGCACATCCTTATCTCTTCCTCTGCAACTATTCTTGTCCCGATCGTTCGTCTTCTTCTTCCTCTTTTCAGCATCCCAAGCCATACCAGCTTTGAGATCTAGCCATCAGAATCAAGATCAGAGGATACCATCATTCTTGGTTCGACCTTCTTATCTCAGGTAACCCTCTCCTCAAGCCATTAGAGAAGTAAATCTATACTCTTGGATTATCTTCTTCTTTTCCAATGTTAGGTTTGGGTAGGGTTATAATAGATCTGCTCATTTGGGCATTTCTTTTCCATCTCTTATGTCAGATTGGCGATAGGATTATTCTCGAGCGCTGTGGGAATCTTGATTTGGGTATTAGGGTCTGTGCATTTTTCTTTAACCCGGTGAAAGGCAAGTACCTAATCATGATTTATAAATTTAATATTTGTTTTTCACCTTGATTCGCATGTAGAAACCTTTTGATGCCTTTTATATTGTAATATGAGTATACGATTTTTATCTTTCATTTTACTGTTACTATAATTTCAATATGATGAACTACCGCCCACTGTGTTTGGAATTACTTCCGTGTGGTTTTAATTATGAAACTGGGTGGACCCCACTGATGATTGATCCAGACCGTAGATCTTATAGCGGACCCTGGGCGACCTTGGAGGTCAGCTCCATCAAGAGTGTTGATCGGTGGGGCCCACTATTTGAATACCCAGTTGTGTAGACGTTAATCTCCATTACAGAACTTTGTTCTATGTTGAGTGTAGAACTGTGTTCTGTATTCAGTGGAGGAGAGGATGACTTTGACTTTAGTTGTATGGGAATAAAATAAAAGTGATGACCTGTTACCTGATAAGAATGGGAATAAAGTGGATAAAGTGATGACATGGGATTACATCATCCCATGTGACTTTTAGTGTGGTGAAATTATTTACATTGACCCTTTTTATTTATGAAAATTTGAAGAAAGGGCCTTAGTTGATTTATAAATACAAATTAATTTTTTAATGGTATCTTTGATTTTCATGGGTTAGTATTATAATTTTATACCTTATTTATTAGATCTTCGGACCTGAGTAAATACCGACTGGGCACGTGGTATCTTACTAACATGGGGTTTAGTGCTTCATATAACCTCGGGGAAGTCCTAGTAGATTTGAGTTCAATCCATCTCTATTGGAAAACCCTTAATTGGGTCTATGCACCATAATTGGAGAAGGGATGCGTTGACCTTTTATCTATTTAGAGATTCCTATGGTTGTTGGGTACGAGACCTTATGTTTAACCTTAGGATTGGCTTGTGATTATTCTTTGACCTTCGCATGCATATATATATATGTTGATTTAGGATATCTATTCCTTTACATGTATACCTTATGGTGTTATGGACTGTAAAGTGGCTTAGCAAATTCTGTATGACGATTTAATTATAATACGAATGTAGAATGGCCAGCACTTTACTTTGACTTAGGACTCTTGTGTCGGAGCCTTATTATTCAGGTCTATTATGCATATATGTTTCCTTTATGTTGGTCATTTTTGAACGACTGCAGATCGTATATGGACGGTTGATCACCGATGTGTCCGGATCACTTATAATCCGCTATGAATGTGAACAGGTTATCCTGATTTTTGTTTATTGATCGGTTGACCACCGACGTTATGGACGGGCTTTCCCGATAATGTAGGGTTGACCACCCACAACGGGGACACTTGTCTCCGTGTGAATCTTATTGCTCCATTTGTTTTATTTGGATTTATGTCATACGTTCATTCGTGTATATCTTCACCTTTGCTTCTATATGATCACACTTGTCTATATTCTTCTCGTCATGATATTTAATTTTGAATTATGATTATGTTCTTGCTATTTACTTTGAAATATTTGGTGCATAGGTACCGAGCCCTATTTTACCGAGGAAACGGAGGAGGATCAAACGTTTCAAACGTTTGAGCCAACTGACGAACCTGAGTGGGACGCCAGAGACGGTTTCGGAGCCGTTTGAACCTACTTTAGAGAGAACGTCATCGTAGTAATTTCTTAGATGAACTTTCCTCAATGATAAACCTTTCTTCGTAATTGTTTTATTCATTTTTGCAACTTGAATTATTATGTTTATTTGATTTTCGTGATGGTTCATTACTTTGAATACCAATTGAATATAGCTTCCGTTGCATTTAATGAAATTTATTTTGACTCACCACATGTTGAAATTGTATGTGGGTCCACTTTTGGAAGCTTGTGTTGTATTAAACACAGGAATTTGAATTTAAAATTTTAATTTTCACGTTTTCCCCCAATTCTTATTTTGGGGACGTGACAGTTGGTATCAGAGCCCAGCACGATCTTCGGATATTAAAAATGGATAGAAACAATAGGACGTGGTGAGGATTGCGATTTCCGTTAGATAGACTTTAAAGTGTTAACTGTAAAGTCTATCGAATTGTTTGTTAGCTTGTTTCACAGGAACTAAAACATTATTATTGTGTTGCAGGTCATGGCACAACGTAGTACAAGATCTCAGGACAAAGAGCCTGGGAATGGATCTAATAATTCAGATGAACGTTTCAATCAGCTGTTGCAGGCTTTTATGCAATCACAGGCAACTCAAAATGAGCAACAAAGAGCAGCTGAAGCTGAACGAGCTGCAGAGAAACAACAAGAAAGAGAAGATAGAGCTGCTGAGAGGGCACAAGCAGATCATGACAGGGCAGCATTCCAGGCTCAGATCATAGCATTAACTGACAGAGCAGCCCAGCCAATACAAGTGGTCATGCCTCCTCGGGAAGTAGATCCAAATGACTTGTACGAGAAATTTAGGAAGAGGGTCCTCCTGAGTTTCACGGGTCCGAGGATCCCATGGCAGCAGATGCCTTTATAGAGCAGTTAGAGCAGATCTTTGCAGTTTTCCGCTGTACTCAGAAGCAGCGAGTGAACTTGGCAGCTTACATGTTCCGAGGGATAGCTCTCCAGTGGTGGAACTCGGTGAAGGCAGTAGTGCAAGCAGAGGTAGTGGCTGAAGAAACTGCATGGGAAACATTCACCAAGGAGTTTATGGACAAGTTCATACCCAAATATGTCAAAGACCAGTGGAAGAGGGATTTTCAAAACTTGGTGCAAGGGGATATGTCAGTGCAGCAATATGAACAGCAGTTCACAAGATTGTCTAAGTATGCACCCACACTAGTTGTTCCGGAGGAAGAGAAAATCAGGCGTTTTCTGGATGGATTATCAGCTGATATCTATATGATGATTGGAGACAATCAACGCCCGACATTCCAAGAGGCTGTAAAAAGTGCATATTGGGCTGAAGGTGCACTAAATAAGAAGGCAGCAGAACGGCAAGCCAAATACCAGCAACATCAGTTGAGGCAATCTTCTAGTCAGGGCAACCCAAAGAAACCGAAGTTTCAAGGTCAACCCTCAGGTGGTCAGAAACCACTATGTAGACGGTGTGGAAAGAATCACCCTACTGAGCAGTGCTACAAGGAGACTGGGGCATGTTTTCATTGTGGACAGCTTGGACATCAAGTTCGAGATTGTCCCAACGGTGGTAGTTAGTTACCAAAATCCCAGCTAGTAGCTTCTCGTACTCCGGCGCAGCCGTGGAGAGCAGCACCTCCGCAGGGGCCACAACAGATTTATCGAGCCCCACAACAGCAGCAGTTGTACCGAGCACCAGCTCCTCAGTATTAGCAGTATAGGGGTGCAGCACCACAGCAACAGAGGCCAGCGCTAGGTCAACAGAGGCCATTTCAGCAATACAGGCAGCAACCAGTGGGTCAACCAAGAGCACCAAGGCCAGTCCAAGGGCAGCAGAACCAAGCCTATCAGATGGGCAAAGTGTATGCAGTTACACATGAGGATGCAGATGCTTCTGCAGAAGTGGTGGAAGGTATTGTTCTAATCTCAGAGGTAGAAGCTAAGGCCATTTTTGACCCTGGCTCTACACATTCATTTGTTTCTCATGATTTTGCTAGACATATCAATGAGGCTGTAGTGAGATTAGATGTTGCTTTAGTAGTGGGTACCCCAGTGGGCACGCAGGTCCGTTGTCACCAATATTTTCCGAGTACCTGAGTTCAGGTCGGAGATTTCATTTTACCTGCAGACCTGATTCTTTTAACGATGAAGGATTTCGATGTCATACTTGGTATGGATTGGCTAGCGACCTATAGAGCAGTGATGGACTGTTTTAATAAAACCATCAAGTTGTCGTTGCATTCTGACACAGTTGAATTCGTTGGGCAAAAGAGATCAATTCAGACATGCCGGATCTCGGCACTGAAAGCAGAAAGATTGTTGAAATCTGGATGCGAAGGATACTTGGCATTTATCACGGAGGATAAACAGTCAAAAGGGGTGGAGGATATTCCAGTGGTCTGTGAGTTTCCGGATGTTTTTCCTGATGAGATTCCAGGCTTACCTCTAGTCAGAGAGATAGATTTCTCAATTGAATTGGTACCAGGGACAGCTTCTATTTCTAAAGCTCCATATAGAATGGCTCCAGCAGAACTCAGAGAGTTGAAAACCCAATTGCAGGACTTGTTGGACAAGGGATTTGTGAGACCAAGTGTATCACCTTGGGGTGCACCGGTCCTGTTTGTGAAGAAAAAGGATGGTTCCATGAGGATGTGTATAGATTATAAACAACTCAATCAGGTCACAATCAAGAACAAATACCCTCTTCCCAGGATCGATGAGTTGTTTGACCAGCTTCAGGGAGCTGAATATTTCTCAAAGATAGACTTGAGATCAGGATACCACCAGCTTAGAGTTCGAGATCAGGACATTCAGAAGACAGCATTCAGGACAAGATATGGCCACTACGAGTTTTTAGTAATGCCGTTTGGATTAACCAATGCTCCAGGAGTATTTATGGCCTTGATGAATAAGATATTTACTCCATTTCTCGACCAGTTCATCGTTGTTTTTATAGACGATGTATTAGTGTATTCTCGGTCTCGAGAAGATCACGAGCAGCATTTGAGATCAGCATTGCAGACTTTGAGAGATCATCAACTCTATGCCAAGTTGAGTAAGTGTAAATTTTGGCTTGAGCAAGTCATTTTCTTGGGTCACATCATCAGCAAGGAAGGATTGGCGGTAGATCCAGGAAAGATTGAGGCAGTGGTCAAGTGGCAGAGACCCATGTCTATAACAGAGATTCGTAGTTTCTTGGGTTTAGCAGGTTACTACAGGAGATTTGTGAGACGATTTTCATCCATTGTTGCTCCATTGACCAGATTAACACGAAAAGATGTGCCTTTCGTGTGGACTGACGAATGTGAAGCAAGTTTTCAGGAGTTAAAGAATAGGTTGACTACCGCTCCAGTACTCACATTGCCTACAGAGAATGGTAAATTTGCCATTTACACAGATGCTTCGAAGGTTGGATTGGGTTGTGTGCTTATGCAGGATGGGAAAGTAGTGGCTTATGGCTCTAGACAATTGAAAGAGCATGAGAAAAAGTATGCAACTCATGATTTGGAACTTGCAGCAGTAGTCATGGCATTGAAGATGTGGCGTCATTACCTTTACGGTGAGAAGTTTGAAATTCATTCGGACCATAGAAGTCTCCAATATTTGTTTACTCAGCCTGAATTGAACATGAGACAGACCCGGTGGATGGAATACATGAAGGATTTCGACTTTCCAATCAAATGTCATCCCGAGAAAGCCAATGTAGTGGCTGATGCGTTGAGTCGAAGAGTAGCAACTAATGCATGTTTGAGAGCAGAATGGTCTTGGGCAGAGATTTTTCTCAATCTGGAAGTGTCCTTGTAACCAATTGATGACAAGATTATGTTAGCTAACATGTTCGTCCTAGAACCGGAGATTTTGAGCAGGATCAAAGGCAAGCAATCAGAGGATCCTGAGCTAGCACGAGTGATTGAACAAATTGACAGCAGACCAGATTTCAGATTATTAGAGGGTGTGTTGTATTTTCAAGATCGGTTATGTGTGCCAAACATAGAAGAGTTGAAGAATGAGATTATGACGGAGGCGCATCATTCCCGTTATACTATTCATCCGGGTAGTACAAAGATGTACCAGAACCTGCGTAATCATTATTGGTGGAATAACATGAAGAAGGAAGTAGCAGGATTTACAGTAAGGTGTTTGGTGTGTCAACAAGTAAAGGCAGAAAGGAAGCAACCCCCAGGACTTTTAAAGCAATTGGAAGTGCCCGAATGGAAATGGGAACACATAACAATGGATTTTATCTCTGGGTTGCCATCGATGCATAACAAAGATAGTATCTGGGTGATAGTAGACAGATTGACGAAGGTGGCACATTTCTTACCAATGAACATGAAGACACCTCGAGATGAATTAGCTCGAATGTATATGGAGAAGGTTGTCATAATTCATGGTGTCCCTCTATCGATTGTATCAGACAGAGATCCTAGATTTTTGGGCAGATTTTGGACAGAACTTCAGGCAGCTTTGGGCACGAAGTTGAATTTCAGTACAGCGTATCATCCTCAGACCGACGGTCAAACTGAAAGGACTAATCAGACACTGGAGGATATGTTGCGAGCTTGCGTCCTTGAGTTTGGGAAGGACTGGCAGAAGAGTCTCCCATTATGCGAGTTTGCATACAATAATAGTTATCACTCTAGTATCGGTATGGCACCATTCAAAGCGTTGTATGGCCGTAGATGCAGAACCCCAATTTGTTGGGAAGAGATAGGTGTCAGAAGTTTTCATGGCCCATCTATTGTTAGTGATACCAGTGAGCAAGTGAAGCAAATTCATGATCGGTTGAAAATTGCTAGAAGCCGGCAGAAAAGTTATGCAGACATGAAGAGAAGACATCTTCAATTCGAAATAGGTGAACATGTATTTCTTAAGGTTTCACCGACGCGGGGAACATTGAGATTTGGGCAAAAAGGCAAGTTATCTCGGAGATATATCGGTCCATTTGAGATCTTGGAAAGAATTGGAGAAGTTGCCTATAGATTGGCTTTACCAGCAGAGTTGTCAGCAGTGCATAATGTTTTTCATGTCTCAATGTTGAAAAAGTATATCAAGGACCCGTTGCACGTGTTGCATTATGAGCTATTGGAATTGCAGCCAGATGTTACTTATGTGGAGCGACCGTCTCAGATCATCGACACAAAAGAGCAATTTCTCAGGACTCGGACAATACATTGGGTGAAAGTCCAGTGGGAGCACCATAGTCCTCGAGAAGACACTTGGGAACTTCGGGACCAAGTGAGGAAGTTGTATCCGTTTCTTCTTCCAGAGGTATGATTTTTTATTTGGAGGACCAAATATCCTAAGGGGAGGAGAATGTAAGATCCCGGTCCCACCTATTATATATTTATTTTTTTATTAGATATTATTATTATTTTAATTGAAATGTATTTTAGTTATTTAAGTGGTTAGGATTAAGTGGGGCACACGTTAGATTAGATGCGTGGATTGGTGAGTTGGGTTAATGGGTAGATGTCCTGACCCGCAGTTTGACCCGACCCAATGACTTAAGCCCATTATTCTCTTAACCTTATCCTCTTATTACGAATGCACATCCTTATCTCTTCCTCTGCAACTATTCTTGTCCCGATCGTTCGTCTTCTTCTTCCTCTTTTCAGCATCCCAAGCCATACCAGCTTTGAGATCTAGCCATCAGAATCAAGATCAGAGGATACCATCATTCTTGGTTCGACCTTCTTATCTCAGGTAACCCTCTCCTCAAGCCATTAGAGAAGTAAATCTATACTCTTGGGTTATCTTCTTCTTTTCCAATGTTAGGTTTGGGTAGGGTTATAATAGATCTGCTCATTTGGGCATTTCTTTTTCATCTCTTATGTCAGATTGGCGATAGGATTATTCTCGAGCGCTGTGGGAATCTTGATTTGGGTATTAGGGTCTGTGCATTTTTCTTTAACCCGGTGAAAGGCAAGTACCTAATCATGATTTATAAATTTAATATTTGTTTTTCACCTTGATTCGCATGTAGAAACCTTTTGATGCCTTTTATATTGTAATATGAGTATACGATTTTTATCTTTCATTTTACTGTTACTATAATTTCAATATGATGAACTACCGCCCACTGTGTTTGGAATTACTTCCGTGTGGTTTTAATTATGAAACTGGGTGGACCCCACTGATGATTGATCCAGACCGTAGATCTTATAGTGGACCCTGGGCGACCTTGGAGGTCAGCTCCATCAAGAGTGTTGATCGGTGGGGCCCACTATTTGAATACCCAGTTGTGTAGACGTTAATCTCCATTACAGGACTTTGTTCTATGTTGAGTGCAGAACTGTGTTCTGTATTCAGTGGAGGAGAGGATGACTTTGACTTTAGTTGTATAGGAATAAAATAAAAGTGATGACCTGTTACCTGATAAGAATGGGAATAAAGTGGATAAAGTGATGACATGGGATTACATCATCCCATGTGACTTTTAGTGTGGTGAAATTATTTACATTGACCCTTTTTATTTATGGAAATTTGAAGAAAGGGCCTTAGTTGATTTATAAATACAAATTAATTTTTTAATGGTATCTTTGATTTTCATGGGTTAGTATTATAATTTTATACCTTATTAATTAGATCTTCGGACCTGAGTAAATACCGACTGGGCACGTGGTATCTTACTAACATGGGGTTTAGAGCTTCATATAACCTCGGGGAAGTCCTAGTAGATTTGAGTTCAATCCATCTCTATTGGAAAACCCTTAATTGGGTCTATGCACCATAATTGGAGAAGAGATGCGTTGACCTTTTATCTATTTAGAGATTCCTATGGTTGTTGGGTACGAGACCTTATGTTTAACCTTAGGATTGGCTTGTGATTATTCTTTGACCTTCGCATGCATATATATATATATATGTTGATTTAGGATATCTATTCCTTTAGATGTATACCTTATGGTGTTATGGACTGTGAAGTGGCTTGGCAAATTCTGTATGACGATTTAATTATAATATGAATGTAGAATGGCCAGCACTTTACTTTGACTTAGGACTCTTGTGTCAGAGCCTTATTATTCGGGTCTATTATGCATATATGTTTCCTTTATGTTGGTCATTTTTGAACGACTGCAGATCGTATATGGACGGTTGATCACCGATGTGTCCGGATCACTTATAATCCGCTATGAATGTGAACAGGTTATCCTGATTTTTGTTTATTGATCGGTTGACCACCGACGTTATGGACGGGCTTTCCCGATTATGTAGGGTTGACCACCCACAACGGGGACACTTGTCTCCGTGTGAATCTTATTGCTCCATTTGTTTTATTTGGATTTATGTCATACGTTCATTCGTGTATATCTTCACCTTTGCTTCTATATGATCACACTTGTCTATATTCTTCTTGTCATGATATTTAATTTTGAATTATGATTATGTTCTTGCTATTTACTTTGAAATATTTGGTGCATAGGTACCGAGCCCTATTTTACCGAGGAAATGGAGGAGGATCAAACGTTTCAAACGTTTGAGCCAACTGACGAACCTGAGTGGGACGCCGGAGACGGTTTCGGAGCCGTTTGAACCTACTTTAGAGAGAACGTCATCGTAGTAATTTCTTAGATGAACTTTCCTCAATGATAAACCTTTCTTAGTAATTGTTTTATTCATTTTTGAAACTTGAATTATTATGTTTATTTGATTTTCGTGATGGTTCATTACTTTGAATACCAATTGAATATAGCTTCCGTTGCATTTAATGAAATTTATTTTGACTCACCACATGTTGAAATTTTATGTGGGTCTACTTTGGAAGCTTGTGTTGTATTAAACACAGGAATCTGAATTTAAAATTTTAATTTTCACGTTTTTCCCCAATTCTTATTTTGGGGACGTGACAGTGAAGGTGTGGTGCAAGGTGTTGGGACTGTGTGTAGGTGCAAGTGGGTGCCTAGTATAGGTCAAAAGAGAAAGGAGAAAGGGGAAAGAAGAGAAGAGAGAACGGAAGGAAGGGAAGTGGTGAAGATGGTGTGAGATGGGTGAACTGGGTGCTGCAGGTGTGTGTATGGTGATGGTGTAGGCGGTTGGTGTAGGGAAAAAAAAGAAGAAAAAAGGCAATGCAGGGAGGAGTGCAGCGGCAAGGGTGGAAAAAGGACACTACACCAAAAACGGGAAATTCAAACAGATTACCGTTCCTAATCCGTGTGCTCCTAATCCGTTCATCCGTTCCTAAACCGTTCATCCGTTTCAAAAATAGGAAATTAGAACGGATGCACGGATTAGGAACACACGGATTAGGAACGGTAATCGGTTCCAATTTCTCGTTTTTGGTGTAGTGGGAGGATGGAAAAGAGAAAGGAAAAAGAGAAATAAAAGAAAGAAATAAAAAGGAAAAAAGGGAAGAAGCAGGTGGGGCTCGTGGGTCTGGTTTAAGAAAAGGAGTGGAGAAAAGAAGAGAAGGAAGAAAGAAAGAAAGGAAGGAAGAAAGAAGAAGTGCAGAGAGAGGATGCGTGTTGTGGTAATGCACAGGTGGTGGGGTGTGTTGGTGAGTGTGGTGCACAAGGGAGGAGAAGAGATGAAAAAAAAGGAAAGAAAAAGAAAAGAAGATGATGGATGGGGCACAGGAAGGTATGCAGTGAAGAAGAAGAAGGAGGGAGTGAAAGAAAAGACGGGAAAAAAAGAAGAAAAAGAGGGTGGTGCGAGTGGAGTGCAGGGGATGGCGCAGGGAAAAGAAGGGAAGAAAAGAAAACGATAGAAGAAGAAAGGGAAGGAAGTAAAGAGAGAAAAAGAAAAGAAGAAGAAGTACTGGGGCTGTGTAGATAGATGGTTATGCAGGTGGAAGTGCAGGGAAAGGGGAAGAAGAGGTGCAGAGAGAGTGGACTGCAGTGAAGGAGAAGAAGATGTGCAGGGAGACGCAGATGATGGCTGGATGTGATGCAAAGGACAGGGTGGCACCCTTACCTTAGATGAAGTTCGTCTCCTACGTGGAAGAAGTCTCCTCGCTACCTGGATCGTTCTCCTTTGCGTGAATGGTGTTCTGCGCTGATCCTCCGCTCTACTTCAGTCGTTCTTTTGCATGGGGTGGTCTTCCGATGATTGGTGGTGATGGTTTCTGCGTGTGAGGGTGGAGATGAGGGAGATGAAGATGGTGGTCTGCATCTGGGAGAGGTAATGGATCTGCGCAGGAAGAAGATGGAGAAGAGAGGATGATGGGTGCAGAGCAAGATGTGAAGGGATGAGCTGCTGACGGGTGAAAAGGAGAGGATGATGGAGATGTCTGTGGAGATGGTGGTCTTACGTAGGGATGGCTGGAGAGGACGATGAAAATGGCTAGGAATGCTGTTGGCCTGAAGAAGATCGTGAGGGTCGAGAGGTGATAGGAGATCTGCGCCTTGGAGTTAGAGATAGGAGAAGGAGACAAGGTTTAAGGGGGAGATAGAGATGAGGGGATTTGGGACTCTAGTTCCCCAGATCTCTGGACTCCTTTTCCCTGATCTGGGTGATGGGTCAAGGGTAGTTTGGGCCCATGTCAGGTTGGGTTGGTCACGGGTGAGATCCAAATTGTTAATGTGTTGGGTAATTTGAGGTCTACGTTAGGTTGAATGGGCCTGATGGTTTTTGGGGCTCAGATTGGGCCAAATGGGTTGGATCTGAGGTTTGGATCAGGGGCTTAGGGCCAAAAAGGTGGGCTGCAGCGGGGCCTGGTCCGGGCCATTATCACTGAAACCTAGGTTTCGCAGATTTTGATCCTCCTGTCGAATTTTTGAGGTCTGAGTACTGATGGAGATTTCTCAATGAGTAGATCATATTGGTGTATGGGTTTGAGTAATTTGGAGGTCAGGAAAAGACCTGATTTTTTTAAGGGACCCAGGCCTGATTGATTTTGAAGAAAAATCATAACTTGAGATCTGACCGTTGGATTTTTGAGATCTGAGTACCAGTGGAAATCTCTCGATGAGTAGGTCCCGACGATATATGGGTCATGTCCATTTGAAGATCTAGAAAATATTTGAGTTTTTGAGGTGCCCACACATATCTCTTGATCCGACCGTTGGATTCTTTAAATCCATATTTCATCAGGAAGCTTGCTAAATGTAGATCATCATAGAAGTGAGATCTGACTCAGACATGAAAGTTGGTGAGATCCATAAAAAAAAGGCCTATAGTGATGCAACCTTCCTAAATGTGCATGATAATGAATATTTAAATTTATTTATTCAATATTGTCTAAATGGGGCAAAAATGGGGCATCGATAATATGAGTATTAAAATTGTCCATAGGGGTGCCAAAAATGAGGTGTCTACACTATCGCTTTCTTCAGAACCAGAGAAAGGGGTGCCAGAGGTTGATCCGGAGGTAGGGACACCTACAACCAGTTCTGACACGGCAGAGGCGAGACCTCGTGCTGAGATTCCTTCCCCAGCAGCTCCAATTGGAAAGAGTTCTTTTGCTACTCTTCCAATGGGGCATGACATGAGCAGCCGACCGACGGAGCGGGGCGAATCTTCATCTGGGCAATCTCTTTTATTTGCGAATAAGGTGCTGGCCTGGGTTTTGAGTTATTGGATCGAGACTCTCCTTTCTGGACACTTGGATGCCGAATTTGGCATGATCCAGCATGTGCAGGATATTCTCGGTGATATGCCGATGAGGCTGGTCTAGACATCACAGGTGCCAGGGAAATGGTTGATAGGATCATTGCACAGGGTGACAAGTGGTTTGAGACCATAGCTTTCCCTGATGATGACTTCTTCAAGGAGATGTTCCTGGATCCTATAAATAAGGCTCAATCTGACATAGATGAGACTACACAGAGCAGGAAGCAGCTAGTCCGGGAGAGGAACTTAGAAGAGTTAGCCATCATCGGGCTGAGGCATGAACTTAACATCCTTGATAGGGAGGTCATTGAGGCCATGCAACATCTTGAGCATTTGAATGTGTAAGTCGCGGCCAAGTGAGCTGCTATAACAGAGGCTCGCGACAGGGAGAGTGCTCCAATTCACCATGTTGTAGATGCCGATCTAGTTCTCAAAAGGAGGACTCAAGAAAACAAACGCTGGAAAATAGCTCAGGATACAACATTCTCCAGCATCTCACGGCAAGTTCCTGAAGAAGCGTGCTTTGAAAACTCTGACGGCTGAGGCCAAAAGTTTGCTCGAGGAGCTGAAACTTTGGCTGGAGGCCATTTTTGGCTGTGCTCCGGGTTTCTCATTTATTTTAACAAACTCTTCTTCTTTTTTTTTGGTACCACACATACTTTTTCGGTACTTTGCAGTGCTTGTGAACACTTCTTTTTCTTTTCTTTTTTTTTTCCCTACTTTCACTTTAATCTTTTTTGTGATGAAAGTAATTGCTAAATGGGATGATTATTTTGAATATTTGATCAAAAGTTTGTCATTTTATGAAAATCTTTTGTCAAATGATTGTTTTGGCATGGGAGGCAGATTTTGTTTGTGGCATGAAAGCAAATTTTGGCATGAGAGCCGGTTTTGTAGCATTTATAGTCTGGCTAGTGGCATTGATAGCCGGTTTTATGGCATTGATAGCCGGTTTGTGGCATTGATACCGGGTTTTGTGGCATTGATAGCCGGTTTGGTGGCATTGATAGCCTGTTTTTGGCGTGAAAGCCAGGTTTTTTGAAAGCCAAGTTTGGTTTGTTGGCGTGAAAGCCAGGTTTGGTTTGTTGGCGTGAAAGCCAGGTCTTGTTTTGTGGCATTGATAGCCGGTTTGTGTCAACTATAGCCGATTTTGGTGGTGTTTGTAGCCGGTTTTGGTGGCATTGATAGCCGATTTTGGTGGCATTTATAGCCGGTTTTGGTTTTCAACTAAAAGTCGCCTCCCTGCTGAATGGTCTTGCAAGTGTCGATGGAATGTCGCATCCTTGCTCATTCGGTTACGAGTATCGATGGAATGTCACCTCCTTGCGGATTTGGGTGCAAGTATCGATGGAATGTCGCTTCCTTGCTTTTCAAAAATTTTATTTTATGGGTACTGAGTTGATGTCGTTTCCCAATGTTTTTTGAAATTTACGGTTTTCTCGAACCTTTTTGGGTTGTGGATATCAACTGGAATGCTGCATTTCCACGATTTTAGGTTTTTTCGAACCTTTGATATTTTGGGTCGTGCATATCAACTGAGACATTGCGTCTCCACGATTTTGAGGTTTTGCAAGTATCAATGAAATGTCGCTTCTCTGCGATTTTGGAAGTGTCGAACATGGTTCACATGCTTCTGATTTGTGCGAGTATCAACTAAGCATCGCTTCCCCCCGGTTTTTTGAAAAAACAAATTTTTTTGTCTAAAGACACGAGGATCGTAAATTTTGACATAAAACCATTTTGGCGGTAAAAGGTAGGGTCTAGGGTGGAAATCTCTATATCCAGATTTTGTTTCAAACCATGAATTTTGGGTTTAAAGATCGAAAGTTTTGGTCAAGTCAGGGAGAGGCTCCTAAACTTGGATTTTTTTAACAATGAAACGATGAAAGTAAGCATTGTTTTGAGTTTCTAGAAATTTCAATATTTGATATGAAGATTTTAAAAAGAGTGGGTTTGACGAGCGAGTACCTGGAAATAGGCTTTGGCCGTATAGCTTTAAGAACTTGCCGTTGATGGGAAGCATACATCTGTCACCCTCCATGTTTAGGAGAGCATATGCGCCATTGGAGAAAACCTTGTCGATGACGTAGGGTCCCTCCCATTTTGGCTCAAACTTGTCTTTGGACTTGTGAGCGAAGTCCATTGGTCTTTTTACCGCAAGAAACACGTCACCCTTTTTGTAGGCGCGTTGCCTGACCTTCTTGTCAAAAGTACCGGCCATGCGCGCTTGGTAAAGTTCAATGCTCTATTGAGCTTCGAGTCGTCTCTCGTCGAGATTGTCAGCTCATGGAGTCACTATTTGACATTGCTTCTTGAATCATGTCATTTTGCAGAGATACCCTCAAGGAAGGAATTTGTGCTTCCAAGGGTACGACAGCTTCGCATCCATAGACCAAAAAGAATGGTGTGCTATGGGTTGGTCCTCGAATGGTGGTTTGATAGGCCCATAAAGCTTCAGACAATTTGTCGCTCCAGTCTCTTCTGTGACTAGAGACCATTTTCTTGAGGATTTTGCATAGTGTCTTGTTGAAGGCTTCTGCTAATCCGTTTGTTGCCGGATTGTATGGAGTCGAAGGACAACTTTGGATTTTGTATTTGTCGCAGAACCTGTAGAATCGATGATCCCAAAATTGTGGTCCGTTATGATGGACGAATCTTTTAGGTATGCCTAAATGACAAACGATGTTGGTGTGCAAGAGCTGAAGGACTGATGAGGTCTTCATTTCGTTGAGTGCAAATGCTTCTGACCACTTGGAGAAATAATTCGTAGTGGCGAAGATGAAGAGATGACCTTTGCTTGAAGGGGGAGAAATAGGACCTATGATGTCCATACCCCAGGCTTCGAAAGGCCATGAGATCACTGTAGGATGGAGCCATTCTGGAGGCATGTGAACATAATCTCCGTGAACTTGGCATTGTTGGCAGCACTTAGCAAATTGCACTGCGTCAGTTACCATTGTAGGCTAATAGTAAGCTAACCTTTTTATCTGATCATAGAGCTTAAGACCAGCTTGATGGGCTCCACAAAGGCCATCATGAACTTCTTTGAGTGTTTCTTCAGCCTCTTGTTGAGACAAGCAGCATAGAAGTACTCCATTGAAGGATTTCCTGTAAAGGATTTTTGAAGGAATATCCAAGTGAAAGTTTGGGGCTCGCCTTTGAATGCCTACCCATTCTTTTGGATCTTCAGGTAGGATTCTGAACATAGTGTAATCAATTAACGGATCCCTCCAGTCGCCGATTAAAGGTTTAAGTATAAAGATCCGACTTCCAACCACTTGGTAGCATTCAACAACTGCTTGGTGTGTGTTAAGAGGAGGGACGATCCTTTTCTTGCACACTGTGATTTGCATGTTTTCCCCTTCTTGGATCGCCATAGATGCGGCAAGTCCGGCCAGGGCATCTGCATGGATGTTTTCACCTCTACGTATGTGGGTGAAGTGACAGATGTCAAACTTCTGCAGAAGCAATTGCGCCTTGTTGTAGTAAGGCAGCAAATTAGGCTTCCTGGCTTCAAACTTTTAATTCATCTGGTTGACTATCAGTTGAGAGTCTCCAAAAACTTCCAGCAAGGTGATACCAAATTCGATGGCGAGTTCCAATCCTAGGATCATAGCTTGGTATTCAGCTGCATTGTTTGTACATGGTTCCAGTAGCGAGAAAGCATGTGGAATCATGTATTTGTCAGGGCTAACAAAGAGGATGCCAACTCCCGAGATCAGCTGTCTTTTTTCATTTATCTTGGTTGCACCGTCAAAGAACATGTCCCATGAGGCTTTTTGTGAGGAAGTTTCTACATTGTAGTTGGGTTCGTCTGGGAGATCATCTCTGAGCGGAGAATCTTTAGGCAATGGACACTCTACGAAAAAGTCTGCTAGAGCTTGGCCTTTGATTGCTTTTTGTGGTACGTACCTAATATCAAATTGTGACAAAAGGATGGATCATTTTGCGAGTCGTGCGTTGAGAGAACCTATTTTTGTAACACGGACCTTCAGGAGGTTAATCCTCGAAACTAGGTAGACTGTGTTGGAAAGCAAGTAGTGACGTAGCTTTTATACGGCGAACATTACTACAAGGCATTCCTTTTCGACAGGAGAGTAGCGATGCTCTGAATCTACTAGCATTCGGCTGAGGTAGTATAGAGCAGCTTCTTTTCTCTCATCATTTTCTTGTGCGAGTAGAGCGCCCAGAGAATGGTTTCCCAGTGGTAGGAGCAGCTAACACTGGAGGTTTGGTCAGGTATGACTTGATATCTTGAAATGCAGCTTCACAGTCAGCATCCCAGACAAAGTTCACACCTTTCTTCATCAACAGGCAGAATGGACGACACTTCCCCGAAAGATTGGAGATGAACCGTCTGATGTATGCCAATCTCCCTTGGAGCCCTTTTAGTTCTCTCAAGGTTCTTAGAGAGGGCATTTCTAGAATAGCCTTGACTTTGATGGGGTCAAATTCTATTCCAGCTTTTTGAACTAGGAATCCGAGGAGCTTACCCGACGAGACGCCGAAGAAGCACTTCAGAGGATTCATCCGCAATTTGTGTTTGCGAAGCCGGAGGAAGACTTCCTCGAAGGTCATCGAGCTGATCTTCTTTTCCTTTGCTTTTGACGGCGAGGTCATCAACGTAACATTCAACCGTCTTGTGTTGCATATCTTAGAATATTTTCATCATAGCCCTCTGATATGTGGCACCAGCATTTTTCAGACCAAATGGCACGACAGTGTAGCAGTACACGCCAAATGGAGTCCGAAATGAAGTGTGTTTTTCATCTTCCGGATGCATCTTTATCTGATTGTAGCCTGAGAAGAGATCCATGAAAGTCAATTGCTCAAATCTACAGGTATTGTCAATCATTACCTCCGGTATGGTGAGCAGGAGTTCATCTTTAGGGCAAGCGCCGTGCAGGTCTCTATAGTTAATACAGACCCTGATCTGCCCATTTTTCTTTGTCACGGGGACAATGTTGGCCAACCATTCAGGATGTTGTTCCTCTCAGATGAAGCCAACGCTTTTGAGTTTTTAAACTTCTTGTACAATTTTATCCATCACATCCTAACGGAATCTTCTTTGGCCCTGCCTGACAGGCTTGATGTCTTCTTGAAGATTGAGCTTGTGGACTGCTACTTTGGGGTATAAACCAGGCATTTCAGCATAAGACCATGCAAAGCAATCAACGAGCTCACGAAGAAAAACGATATTCTCGGATAACTCATCATCCGTTATATTCTTGCTTATAAATACAGGATGTGGGTTATCTTGTGTTCCCAAGTCTATCTTTTGAACAGGATCTTCTGTTGGAAGGTTCGAAGGTGGTTCCTCCACAATATTTTCGGAGGCTTCCAACTCAACAAATCCTTCTAGGGCTTCGACGACATTTTTAGACCAAAGCTTTGTTCCTTTCCATGGGTCTTATTGATCGGTAATCTTCTCAAGGCTTGCTATGAGATGGTCCCAATCGCCTGTTGAAACAAGGTCGAAGTAGGGTACTTCTTTTGGAGACGAGGGTTCTTCTAGGTTAGAAGACCACATGTCTATGCCATCGGACAATTCCTCTTCATCATCAGAGAAATCATACAAATTGGATAAGCTTCTTGGATCTTTGTCAGGTCACTCATCTAAGAGATATCCAGGAAGATCAATGTATTCATGAACATGAGATGTTGAGGCTTGGTTGGAAAGTCGATTTTTAAGCTTTTGTGTCAATTGTCTCAGAGGAGTGTCGAGATCATACCCTAACCCATGTGAAGGCTTTTCTACATGACCGTAGAGTCTCCAATCTTCCAATTGACTCTTGGTTAAGGCGGGCCCCAATGGTGCGAGAATACTGCGACCTTCTTCCAAACCGACTGGATTTTTAGCGTCATAGCCCATTTTCTTCATAATAGCTTGTGCCACAGGACTATATAGGAATAGTTGAGGCATACCTTCATTTTGGAAAGGTTCAATCACGGACTTTTATGAAGAAGCATCCAATCTATGGAAGAAGATTAGCCTTTCCTTTGTTGAAGTCGCCGGAACAATGAAGGAAACAGACGTAGGATCTTCTACGTTAGAAGGATGTTATTTCTTTCTCCTCTTCTTCGTTTTCACCTCCTTACATCTAGGAGTTTGCGAAGTGGACTTTTTTACCTTTGAAGGGTTTTCTGTCCGCAAACACTCGATGTATCATGCCGTTGTTGCCAACGAACTTGATGCATTGATGTAGAGTTGAAGGGACAACACCATTCTCGTGTATCCAGGGGCGTCCGAGAAGGATGTTGTAGCATGAAGGGGTTTTTATTGCATACACAGTGACCTCAGAGATAAGATCAACGATTTGCAACTTAAACCTGATTTTGCCAATAGGCCTTTAGGTGCTCCCATCGTATTCAAGGATAGATACAGATGTGTGGCTCAGCTTGGTGGGCGGGATGCCCAACTCTTCGAGAGCTGACATGGAGATGAGGTTGAGTGGAGAACCTGGATCGATCTGAACTCTGTGCATAGGCATTTTCTTGATGTACCATGTGAAGTACAAGGGTCGATGTTTGCACTTGCTGCTTTTTGAACCAAGAGGCATTCAATGCAAGATCCCTCAAATTTCTTATTTTCCCCCTTTGAGGAAGTTTATGAGTTTTTGACCCGGTAGTCCATTTCAATTTGGAAGACTTGTGGGGCATGTCTGTCGACATCCTCATTCAGTTTTTGTAATTCTGAAATGAGATTATCACGAGTGCGTGAAGACATTCGTAACAAATCTAGGATGTGCTGTCATGCAGGTATGTGTTTGAAGTGCTCGATCAAGTCATACTTGAAAGCCTCCTTGGGGCCTGCATGTTCATCATTGTTACCACTGGGGGCGCTTACAACATCTTTTCCCGAAGGATTTAGATAAGTAAAAAAAGATTGATTGTAATTTTTGTGGTAGTCCCGGCCAGAGCGGGTGCCTCTACCAACTTCAAAAGCTTCTTGAGAAGGGTCTTTGTTTGGAAGATTGTCTTTAAGACTAAGAGACTGCGTTTTTCATTTACTAGGGATGTATCTTCAGCAGAGTTGCCATCCTCAGTGATTGTGTTGCATGGAGCATTTTTCGGGATGAATCCTGAACAACATCCAACAACTTTTCTTCTTTGTTGACTAATTCATCGTCCTAATCATCAATAGCTGGGGTTTCTTCATGATGATCGGTCGGGAAGAGTGTGAGTTTTTAAGTCACAGCCTCAGGAAAGTCACGTGAGACGAGGTTGCTCCAGAAGATATGGTACTAGGCGTCGTTGGAGCGTAAGTGATTTCATCAGACGAGGCTTTGGAGGAGCTATAATCTCGAATTATCACATTGTAGGTAGCTCTGACAGGAGATGCTACCATAATGGACTCTTAGGAGTCAGACTCATCCTCGGATGTAAGAGGATCATCGATCATTTTCTCCATTTTCAGGAGTTGAGATCTTCAGGGACTTCCGGCTCTGGATTGCGAAGAAGCACATTGACGTGGTCTTGCTTTTCTTCTTGTGTAAGACACTACAAGATCCTCGCATATTCTTCAAGATCGGGCATGGGAGCCAAATCTTCTTCTTCGTTTGGTCTTTATGGTTCAACATGGTTGGATTCCACTGGAGCAATGACGGGTGCTGGGTCAACAACATTTTCTTGTACAGCCTCTTGGCCTTCTTCATCATCAGACCAAGATCCTTGTGGCTGTAGGAGGTTATACCAGATTACTAGCATAAAGTGAGTTTCAGGAACCCATTCTTCATCGAGGAGGTATTCTCCTATTTCAAGGGATTCCTCCCACTCGTCGGTGTCATCAGACTCGTATCCATCCAAGGAGAATCCAACTACCGAATTGCATGAGTATGATCCCCCCTGCGTGGCTTCTGTTTTGAATTGAGGTGGCCTGAAATCACTGAGAGTGAACTTTCTTACCCCCTTTGAAGTCTCTGGGAGGGACTTTTCTGTTGCCCCCAGTAAACCAGTAGAGGAGGTCTCTGCCCTTTCACGGACTTCTTGTTTTGGCTAGGTCTTCTCTTGCCGTTTGAGCTTGAGGAGATGTACCCTAGCCTGGTTTCTCTGTTAAGCTGTCGGCTTTGTTTTCACAACCTCCCAGTTCTCATCTTTTAGGAGATCGGGATGTACCCATATGGGTTGTCCGTCTGGTGTCGGGTAAGGAACTAGTACTTCTGACGCTTGAATTCTTTTTGTCACCTTGAATGAAGTGGTAATCTTTTTCTTTGGCGATTTTGGTGTTTGTCCTCATGACACCATGTTGACGAAGGCAGACCCATAGTATTTTTCAAAGGTAATGACTCCGTTTTTCCACATCTCGTTAATCTTCTCTCTTACAACGAAGCATTGATTGAGAGGATACGAGATCATCTGGTGGTATGGACAGTACCGAGGATCGTTAGTTTTGCCAACATCTCCCAGTCTTTTGGGTTCAGGCAAGGTGAGCTTGCCGTTTGCCACGAGAGCCCCGAAGATTTCATCAACATCTTCATCAAATGGGTATTTCTTTTCTACTCGCTCTTTGAAGGCATCAGAGAGTTCAAGTCTCTTACCTGCGGCATTGTTTTCAGCTTTCTTTGTTGGCTGAGGAGCTGACTTGGTTTGCACATTGAGGACCTTTATTTTCTTTGGTTTTGAGGTTACAATGGCGGTTGGTTCCTTTCTTGATGATTTCTGACTGTTGAGGTCTTTGATCACCGTTTCGGCCTCCATGGAAGCTTCTAGGAGTTCTCCCAGGTTTTTTTATTTTTTGTAGATGTTCATGGAGCGGATTCTTGCTCTCATGTTGTTCAGGCAGATGTTGACCAGTGATGCTTGTTGCAGTACATCTAAGCATTTGTACGCCATTGCTTTTCACTTATGAATGAAGTCGTATGTTGACTCATTTTCCCTCCGTTTTAGGCTACAGAGTTGAGCCATAGTAACGGGATGATCCTCACCTTTGAAGTGAGTCAGGAAGCATGTCTCTAGCATGGCCTAATTTTGGATTGAGTCCTCCGACAAAGTGGAGTACCAATCAAAGGCCGTACCTTTTAGGGTACTTGCAAAGAGGCGAATCTTGTATGCATCTTGATGCTCGATAGCTCCCGTCAAGATTTGGAAGTGGATGATGTGCTGTCTGGCTGATCCTTTCCCCATATATGTTTCGAGAGTAGGATGCTTGAATTTTGTGGGGAACGGGACCGAGTCCATCCATAAGGGATATGGTGGCTTGATCCCATGTTCATTTAGTATATCCTCTTCTTTTGCTTTGGCTAGGATACTATCCACGTCCTTTTTGGTAAGGGCGTGTGACTCATTTTCTTCTCCATTTACCTCATCATCTTGAAGATTCGGAGGAGGTTCTTTTTTCGCCTGATTTTGGAAGGCGAGGAGAAGGTTTTCCATCAGAGTTTCAATCCACAGCTGGCCTTGTCAAAACTATTGGATTCGTGTGAGCGCATCATCTTGAGGTGAATCGCGAGGTGGTGGCTTAGAATCTGTATCCAGGAAGTTCATCCCTCGGGATTCAAACGAAAAAATCATCCTGGTGACTGAGCTAGGGCTCATTCTTTTTAATGAAGAGCTTGAGGAAGGATCACTCCATCATCCTTGGCTTGAAGGAGCAGGAGATTCTTCTAAATGTCTTCATGTCCTGGAGACGCTGCGAGTCACCGGATGTTGGACATGGATTTTGGTTGCTGACTTTTGGCGTCTTCTGGTTTTTCCAACCATATGGACAGCAGCTACTTGGTGGGGTCTTTCTTTTTCGACCCATTTGGGAGAGACTTGAAGTGTAGGATACTAGGTCCTCTGCTTCTCTAGTTTTTTTTTTGTCGATACGATGCGCAGCGGCATACACGACGAGCGATTTGAGCTCGGTCAACTCTGGCTAGGCTTTGACAATGACGGATGTGCTCCCTCGGGTGCAGCAGCTGAGCCTTTCTTCTTTGTAGCTAGGCATGGACAGGATCTGGACCCGGTCCTTTGCCTGTTGGAACGAAGCTTTAAACTTCTCGAGTTCGGCCCCTTTGGAGATAAGGGTCGAACTGAAGGATTGTAGGCCTTAGCAGGTGCTTGTAGAGGCCTAGTGTTGCATGATCTGATTTTGGGCTTGTAGTAGCAAACCGACTCATGATGGGTTGACTTGGTTGTCAAGTCGGAGACGGGTCTCTCCTCTTTCATTTAGGGAAGAGGGTAGAACTGGTTCGCTTTAATTGGGGCGAGGTATGCTGCCTTTGTGGATATTTGGAACCGTTTTTGTTATCGTGAAGGTTTTGGGGACCAAGTCTTGGGATAGACCTGGTTGTTTATGGGTTGAGGCTTCGCGGGGATGCCGCTAGCTTTGGGCTTCTTGGCGCTCGCCTTTGGTGTCATGGTAGTGACACGTTGAGAGGCGATCTTCTGTTTTTTCACAGGTTTAGTTTCTTCTTCGGGAAGTGGGAATGGTGTCACGCCCCCAAACCCGGGGAGCATCAAATTGGGAGTTAAGTAATAATTATGTTTCTCCCAAGATCCGTGTGTGTCAGGATATCAAGTTTCAACACACTTTGAATATTTTGCGGAAGCTTTAGTGGCGTTGCGACCCGAAGTCCATGGCCATTGGATTCCGTGTCGCACTCAACCGCTAGCATGAAGCTATCATATCGAGAACCATATCAGACTGGGATAAACCATCATAATAAAATACAGAGCTGACAGTAATAGGATATTGCATTTCCATACATTCAAGTTACAATTATCAATGTGTATTAATTATAATCCCGAAAATAAGGCTAATAGAAACCATACAATAACAAGCTAATAATCACTACCCCATATATGACGTAGCTCCGATGTAAAACTCAATGTCTACATGTCATAGCCGACAAAACAACCTGAAAGCTCATGGCTCCACAACCAACACAAGCACTTAACTCGAGCGAAGAAGTCTGAACCTGAATACCAAAGTAGTGGCTCAGACACGACGGTCTGGCAGGTGGTGAAAGGATATAAACAATATATTGAAGAATAAAATATGTGATAAATCATGCTATTTGATCAAAAAGATATACATAATTAAAATGTATTGAAAATTATGAACATCTGACAAAATCCTATGTTCATATAGAACGGGTATAAAACATGAACATTAAAAAAAAATATATTCCTTTAAAGCATGGATAAAGCATGAATATTTGACAAATCAGGAATTCATTTAAGGCATGTATACAAAGCATGAACATTTAACAAATCGGGGATTCATTGAAAGCATGTATGAAGCATGAATATTTGACAAATCAAGAATTCATTTAAAGCAATAATACTTTACGAAAATATTGAAAACCTGTATAAACAATGAATTTCATAAAAGTAAATGCATCATTTATTAAGAAAAGACATGAGCAATATAAAACAGTAAAGGTACCAAGAATCAGGAACTGTCAAGGTGGCCGCCACACGAAGCTAAATTCTCTCTCACTAAGGTGAGGAGGGCCATCAGGGCGTTGACCTTAGTCACACGAGGTGAGGAGGGTCAATGAAATATATATACATATAGCTAGACAAGACCAGGGCAGCGGAACCGAGTAACAGGGCAGGATAGGATCCAGACTGCAGCTAGCAGGACAAGAGGGGGGATCTCCAAGCCGGTGGATCAAACCGACAAGGTACATCCAAGCTTAGCGGTGCCGACTAATAGGACATGTGCAAGAAAAGAAAACAAGTACATGTACATTAATGGGACAAGATGCTCACGGGCTCGTACTACAAAGCTCTGACCCCATTTTGCCTCAAGGTTTTGTTCTCAAAATGGTAATCCATTTGGCTCATGGGCTCGCACTACAAAGCTCAAGCCCCATTTTACCTCAAGGTTTTGTTCTCAAAATAGTAATCCTTTTGGCTCATGGGCTCGCACTACAAAACTATGGCCACATCTTGCCTCAAGTTTTTTGTTTGAAGTTCACGAATAAAATTTAGGGTAAAATACAACATCTGCAAAAAATCGGGACAAGTACATTTAATAGCGGGACGGGATGCCCATAGGCACAATAACACATTTGTGTCAGACCAGGCATAAACGGGCTAGCAATAATGCTAAAACATGAATCTCAATATTTTCAGGGCAAGTCTAGTCACAAAACATGAGATTTAAAGTGTACACGAGAAATTCGGGTAAAAATCAAGTATAATGGATTTTCTGCAAATTTTTGGATCAAACGTTAAAGGTCCAAGGTTTAAATCAGCGTAAATTGGGTCCCATATGTTGGATTTGATATACATTTGGTACTCTTTGAGAATTGGAAACATTTCGTGTCCTTACGTACATTGACAAACCAAAAAGACTTTAACAAATCTTCTTTCACAACCAAACTCCGAACAACACTTCTAAGATCCACAAGTGATTGGGATAGAAAATCCCTACATTCCTTTCATTTCTAAAGACTTGGGAGAATTTTGGTCACCTGGCGGTTGGTCGTCGGTTAGCCGACAAGGGTCAAGTTGGTTAACCGCTGGCTAACCGCAAGGCTAGCGGACCATCAGGGATAGG
The DNA here is from genome assembly GCA_012931725.1 of Litsea cubeba. Taxonomy (NCBI): domain Eukaryota; kingdom Viridiplantae; phylum Streptophyta; class Magnoliopsida; order Laurales; family Lauraceae; genus Litsea; species Litsea cubeba. The sequence continues at coordinate 60,994,815 of CM022952.1, read as the reverse complement.
AAGCAAATCAACCTCTGGAATTGTAACCAAACTGGTTCGGTCACCTAGCGGTCACCTGTCGGCTGACCGACAGCTGACCGACCCTATTACAGGGATACATTTCTGAAGCTATTTCAGCCCCTTCCCTTCTCCAAACACTTCTCATTTTAACATATCAGATCCCTGTAATAAAATTATTGACACCAAAAATGTCACTTTGTTTCTTCAAGATCCAAAAAGCTACATGAAGTCGTAACCTGCCATAAATAAGCAATGCTACTTCCAAAAAATCAAATCTTGTCAGAATTAAACAAAAACTGTAAGATCCTTCAAGACAGCCAAAAGAGGAGTGCACAAGAAGTTTCGGGCCATTTTAAAATAATTTGGCCTAACTTCGCTTCTCCGGCAGCGGAAAAGGAGCTTCCGGCGGCGACAGCATCAGAGACACCAAATCTTCGATCAGAGCCTGTGGATGGTCTCAAAACACATCCAAAAGGCTCCACGTCAAGTTCCAAGTCAAACCGACAACGTTTGACCCTACATCAACCCTCGAACAGCTAAATCAAGTGACGGCAAGAACCACCAAGGCCATCACTCATCAGAAAGAGCACATGGACGGCTTCAAAATGCTTACAAAGGGCTACACGTCAAATTTCAGGTCATTTCGACAACATTTGACCAGACTTTGAAGCTCGGAAGCCAAAACAGGCCTCTCGGCGGCGAAGCTCCCCGGGCCCATGGTTTCCAAGACAGAGCCTATGGATCATCTTAAAATGACTCCAATACCTGTCAAATTTCAAGTCAATCGGACATCGGTTGACCGCACATCAAGCCGCAACATCTTTATCGCGATAAAAACAACTCTACTGGTAATAGGACCCCAAACGACTTTAAAACTCAAACAAAAGCTTATGGTTGGTCTTATTTATTGCTCAGGAGGCTTCACCCCAAATTTCAGGTCATTCCGACATCATTTGACCCAGTTTTAGCTTCTGACGGAAAATCGGCAGCTCTGCGCGACAAAGTCTTCGGCTTTCCCGGAAAATTGGAAAATTTGCACTAAAAAATACAAGGATTCTCATCAAGTTTTCTACAGGGAAATCAGGCTAATAAATGATCAAAATTTTCGAGAGAAAATACAGAAGAAAAAAGAATCGAACAACCTCAAAAAGGGCCGCAAAACGGGACAAAAGGGGGGAAATTTCACCTAGGGTCGCAGGCCCCTGCGACCCTGGCCCATGGTAGCCGGCGACCATGGAGCCCAGAATCGCCGGGTTGGCCCCGCAAGGCCCGTTTTTCATCATTTTTCGCGATTCGAAGGTTCCAACACCTGGGATTTTCCAAAATTCATACTTTTGAGGTGCCAAATCCTTTGACATCCGTCAAAATCATAGGTCAATCATCAAGAGTATCAAGATCAATAATGATCGCCAACCGGTCAACAAAAAAAGTGTGTTTTCTACCCGACCGATCGAGAAATCGACAGGGCAGATGGCACCGACCCGCTGTTGGCAACCAATATCTGAAGTTACATGGTCATCCGATGTCGATCTACATGAAGATCCATCGATGATCATCGCCAGAAGAATCCCAAAAGACACAGCATGGCCCGTGACTCTTCAACTGCTCGGCGACCATTTAATGCAATTAATTGACTAGCTTGATTGCAGTCATTAATTCATCTCTTTGGACGGCCCAATCAGAAGCAAGCATCCAGGAGTTACAAGTCAATTGATTCATGGCATTTAACCCATGAAACTCCTCCCATCATGGCGATTAAATGCCCTCAATCTCCTCCCGCCAATCAGAAGCCAAGAAAAAGGAGTTACAAAATAAAGGAATTAAATCATGTAACTCCTCCCATTATGCGGCTTAATGACAATAAAAGCCCATAAACTCTCCTAAATGGCTACCAAGAGCCTATAAATAGGAGAGCACTCCAAAGAAATCCAGATCGGGAAAAATCAGATAGACTTCGGACAATCCGGAAATCCAGACAAAAAAAGGCATCAGAAATCTAAGAGAAAGAAAGAGAGAAAACTCTGCCGAAGTTCTGCATCGGCCACCACTACAAGGTGACAAAAGTCCCTTGGGGGGTATCCCCCCCCCCCCCCCCCCCAAGGTCCTTGCCTTCTCCTTCTGCCTCCAATGGCTTAGACGTGGCTTTTCAGTCCATCTGCTTAGCTTTTTATTGGACATAGGACCTCCTCTTGGTCTTTGTCCTCTAAAAATCTGAGGTTATAGCCAAGCCATGTGAATCAAGAGCATCCTCTGTTCTCATCTGCATGGATGATGGTGAAGTCCACATATGGCTTGCAACCGTCAATCTGAACGAGTCCCCCACAATCTCCTGAAAAGTTAGATCCTCATTTTCTTGCTTTTCATCATAGTTTGTATTTTTCTAAAAGAGACAAAAATCACAACTCTTGTCTTTCATTATTAATAAGAATTGTAAATCGGCTATAAATGCCAAAATCGGCTATAAACGCCAAAAATCGGCTATAAATGCCAAAAAAATCGCCTTTTACGGCAAATCAAGAAAATATCTCTTTTTTTAAATATATGTGCAATTGAAAACTTGAAAGAAGTTGATTTCTTTTCTACTTGCGAAGGTCGATCTCCGGATCACCACTTGCAATTCCAAGTGAAATAGAAAATCTGGCACACCCACACAAAAAATGTTGATACCCGCTTCTTGCCCCCCAGGCGTGAAAAGGTCGGACCCCACGGACTCCCACGTCTGCCGACCTCGGTAGCACCGGGAATGAACGCGCGGTCCATAAAAAATGTGCTAAAAGCTCCATTTCATCAATTAACACTTCCAATCCATCACTACAAACCCACCATTCAACCTCATCCATTCTTCCATCAAATTTTCCATAAAATGGATTAAATCACCTCTTTTCCATCCATGTCCAATCACAGGAAACCCATTACATTTGAAGATCCATTTGTACACATAAGGTAAGCTATAACAACATGGATTCATGCATTTCCCAAGGATTATACAAGAGAGAAAGAGGCTCATCAATATGCATTTTAAAAGCAATGGAAACCATATAAAAAATGTAGATGAAAACACGTATGAGATCACCAAAAATAATTAATGTAAATCAAGATTTTCTCAAAAACATGTTAGCATTCAAAAATCATCCTTTCAGAAAAAATAGAAAATCAGAGTGAAAAGCATGATTAGAAGCAAGTATTAAATCATTAAGTACAAGTAATGAAAATCCATATTTTTCTCATAAAACATGCTAACACTTGAAACCATCCATTCATCCACTTGCCTTGGGTTCTGATTAGCTAATCAAGCTCCCCAAAACATTCTCAAGCAACACCTACAAGCATAATAAAAAAAAAACCCCCAAAAACAAACCCATCTTAGAACCCTAACATGGTAAATCAAGAAAGACAAGGAATGGGCTCAAATCAAACTAAGAAATGGAACTTAAAGGGCTACCATTGCACAAAATAGAAGGTGGGGAGCAAGCTCTCACCTCTAAGATCAACAACCAGCAAGAAGAGGCTTGGAGAAGGGGCTGCCCACCTTGGTTTCCCACGAAAATGGTGTCAAATGAGAGAGGGGATGAAGTGGAAGAAGTTGCCGGAGTTCCCTCGTCGGATTGGTGGCTTGGAAGCTTCATTCAAGCAAGAGAAATGGAAGAAAAGAAGGATGGCTGCTGGTATTGTGGCTGGGAAGTTGCAGTCAATGGAGAATGGAGAAATGAGGGAGAAAGAGAGGAGGGTGGTACTTTTATGATGGGTGGGTGTGGGGTCCACACTTAAGTAGAACTTACAATGGAAATTAGAGGGCTTTCTAGACCTAGGATCAAGAAACTTAAAACATGAAAAGTGTCTGGTATAATATTATCTTTCCAACAAGGTTTTTATTAACATACTTTCAGAGTCCACAGAAAAAGTCAACTTTTTTGTCAAAGGGGTCAAAATAATGGAAAATTTGGGATTTCAAGGGTTAAAACATCGATTTTTTCCCTCAGATGCGATTGACAAAGAAGAGAGAAATGTTTCTCATAAAATCTAGTTTTGAAAAAGTATAATTTTGGCATGGTTCTGGTTTCTCAAAATTTGGGTCCAAATTCAATGCGAAAAGATTGGTTTTGCCCCAGGGCTGGAGAAACTTATTTTCGAAGCTTCGAATGGGTACGGAGTGTACACAAAAGTTGTAGGGAATGATGAGACTAGTCAAACAAAGCTGAAACGGAAATTTTTAGGAATCACCAAAAACCTCCCCATGTTGACTACGCAAAACAAATGGGATTCTATGGTCACTGTCTAGGTTCATTGGCTCTCAAAACTTCCCAAAGCTAATGAAAAGTCATTCTAACTTATAAACTCAACCAAACAACCACTAAACCCACTTAGAAACTAATCCACAAATAAATTAACACTAATCCCGAAAATTAGGGCTCTGGTTCTCACATCCTCCCCCCCCCCCCCCCCCCCCCCCCCCCCCGAACATTTGGTCCTCCAAATGAACTAAACAAACCCAAAAACAAGTGGGGATATTAATCCGCACTTAGAAAACAAAACCACAATGGATGCTCCAAATCGGTCCTCTCAAAAGCACCTAAACTCACTGGGCCGTCCTTACTGTAGAACTCTTCAGTCAACCATCAATAGTCGTCAGATATTCTTCCACTGGTTCGAATCTGTTGCTGCCCTGCCAATCTGACTACTCAAGGAATTTGCCAACTCTAACTCCTTCTTAGTTCCACTAAGTCTCTCGCTTCTAGCCACACAAATGACACATCCTGTTGGGACGTCTATTCCACATGGTTGCACTTGTCGAAAATCCCCAAATAATTCTCTTACAAAATTCATCAAATTCTAGAAATCTCTAACTCTGAACATCTCCTTGGAGCTTAACCAACTGAAAATTGTCTCTAAGCATTGATGATTTGCGCTGCTCCCATACACTGCACTATCCCTGGTCAAACATGGCGGTGAGATGAAACTGTGGTGGAGGTCTCTGATTTGATTAAAATTTTCAAACTGTCTAGACTTTTACTCGGCAACTTGTTCCTCTAACATAATCCGAACCCCTGATACCCTTCAGATGTTCTTGCATAACCTCGAATCTGCTTTTTTTTTCTTGTCCATCAATGTCGGTCCAAGAGAATGAAAGTTCTGACTCATTCTTATGTACTGTAAGTCTATCTCTGCCGTAAAACACTACACATAGTGTCATTCTTCTCTAGATCTTTCAACTGGCCTTGTCCATAGTTATGGTTCTCCAGTTTGCATCGGTACTCTGTCCCAAACTGATATTCCAAAACTTAGTAAAGTCCGCAAAATCTCCTCTATCATAAGACCAGGTAACAATCCATTATGTATACATCTCTTTATACCACAACTGGAAGCTTACTTCCTATCATTTAACCACACACTGATGCATCCTACTGAGTGGACTTCACCAACATTCTAGAATTATTGAAAATCCTCTAACACTTCTCCGACAGGAGTTCATCAAATTCGAGAATTTCCTTGCTTTTGGCATCCACTATAAGCTCTATCAATTGAAAATCACCTCAACGTTCCTGAAATCCAACATTTGTCTGGTTCCTGGAGTCTTTTGACTAAGGAAAATATTCTAAATTCATCCAAAAATCCACACTTACTTGCCTGACACACCGTCTGATGGTACACGATCAGCTGAAATTGGGTCTCAATATGCTGTTCACAGTCCTTGCTGACTAACAACTGCCCGCAAATTCCTTCGCTAATTCCATTTGTGACATCGAGAAGCTAAAAATTTTTGCAAAAGTCCTTCAAGATCCACATGTTAAGTCCACAAAACTCTGACTCTCTGGCGTGAAAACAAGGAAAAGGCACTACATGTGGGTGCGGAGACATTAAATTCTCCCCCATTAGAAAAGAATTTGGTCCCTCAAATTCCCTAGCAAGAACAAAAAAGGAAGAGACAAGGAGATTCTCCCGCACTAGAAGGAAAGCAAACCCGAATTTGATAGAATGACATCTAGCCAAAACAATACAACACATCTAACGATTCCTCACCACACATCTTAGGGTTCCTAGAGTGTTTTATTTCATAGAAACCTGCCCGCTCTGAGACCAGTATGTCACGCCCTCAAACCCGGGGAGCGTGAAATTGGGAGTTAAGTAATAATTATGTTTCTCCCAAGATCCGCGTGTGTCAGGATATCAAGTTTCAACACACTCTGAATATTTTGCGAAAGCTTTCGTGGCGTTGCGACCCGAAGTCCATGGCTATTGGATTCCGTGTCGCACTCAACCCCTAGCATGAAGCTATCATATCAAGAACCATATAAGACTGGGATAAACCATCACAATAAAATACAGAGCTGACAGTAACAGGATATTGCATTTCCATATATTCAAGTTACAATTATCAATGTGTATTAATTATAATCCCGAAAATAAGGCTAATAGAAACCATACAATAACAAGCTAATAATCACTACCCCATATATGACGTTGCTCCGATGTAAAACTCAATGTCTACATGTCATAGCCGACAAAACAACCTGAAAGCTCATGGCTCCACAACCAACACAAGCACTTAACTCGGGCGAAGAAGTCTGAACCTGAATACCAAAGTAATGGCTCAGACACGACGGTCTGGCAGGTGGTGAAAGGATATAAACAATATATTGAAGAATAAAACATGTGATAAATCATGCTATTTGATCAAAAAGATATACATAATTAAAATGTATTGAAAATTATGAACATCTGACAAAATCCTATGTTCATATAGAACGGGTATAAAACATGAACATTAAAAAATATATATATTCCTTTAAAGCATGGATAAAGCATGAATATTTGACAAATCAGGAATTCATTTAAGGCATGTATACAAAGCACGAACATTTAACAAATCGGGGATTCATTGAAAGCATGTATGAAGCATGAATATTTGACAAATCGGGAATTCATTTAAAGCAATAATACTTTACAAAAATATTGAAAACCTGTATAAACAATGAATTTCATAAAAGTAAATGCATCATTTATTAAGAAAAGACATGAGCAATATAAAACAGTAAAGGTACCAAGAATCAGGAACTGTCAAGGTGGCAACCACAAGAAGCTAAATTCTCTCTCACTAAGGTGAGGAGGGCCATCAGGGCGTTGACCTCAGTCTCACGAGGTGAGGACAGTCAACGATATATATATACATATAGCTAGACAAGACCACAGCAGCGGAACCAGGTAGCGGGGCAGGACAGGATCCAGACAGCAGCTGGCAGGACAAAAGGGGGGATCTCAAAGCTAGTGGATGATACCAACAAGGTACATCCAAGCTTAATGGTGCCGACTCATAGGTCATGTGCAAGAAAACAAAACAAGTACATGTACAATAATAGGACAAGATGCTCATGGGCTCGCACTACAAAGCTCTGGCCCTATTTTGCCTCAAGGTTTTGCTCTCAAAATAGTAATCCGTTTGGCTCATGAGGTCGCACTACAAAGCTCTGGTGCCATCTTTCATCAAGGTTTTTCTTTGAAGTTCACGAATAAAATTTCAGGTAAAATACAACATTTGCAAGAAATCGGGACAAGTACAATTAATAGCGGGATGGGATGCCCATAGGCACAATAACACATCTGTATCGGGTCATGCATAAACGGGCTAGCAATAATGCTAAAACATGAATTTCAATACTTTTGGGGCAAGTCTAGTCACAAAACATGAGATTTAAAGTGTACACGAGAAATTCGGGTAAAAATCAAGTAAAATGGATTTTCTACAAATTTCTGGATCGAGCGTTAAAGGTCCAAGGTTTAAATCAGTGTAAATAGGGTCCCATATGTTGGATTTGATATACATTTGGTACTCTTTGAGAATTGGAAACATTTGAGGTCCTTATGTACATTGATAAACCTAAAAGACTTTAACAAATCTTCTTTCACAACCAAACTCCAAACAACACTTCTTAGATCCACAAGTGATTAGGATAGAAAATCCCTACATTCCTTTCTTTTCTAAAAACTTGGGAGAATTTCGGTCACCTGGTGGTTGGCCGTTGGTTAGCCGACAAGGGTCAAGTCGATTAACCGCTGGCTAACCGCGAGGCTAGCCGACCATCAGGAATAGGAACCAAATCAGCCTCTGGAATTGTAACCGAACTGGTTCGTTCACCTAGCGGTCACCTGTCGGCTGACCGACAGCTGACCGACCCTATTACGGAGATACATTTCTGAAGCTGTTTCAGCCCCTTCCCTTCTCCAGACACTTCTCATTTTCACACATCAGATCCCTGCAATAAAATAAGCTAAAAGCTCCTCCATTTCATCAATTAACACTTCCAATCCATCACTACAAATCCACCATTCAACCTCATCCATTCTTCCATCAAATTATCCAAAAAATGGATTAAAACACCTCTTTTCCATCCATGTCCAATCACAAGAAACCCATTACATTTGAAGATCCATTTGTACACATAAGGTAAGCTATAACAACATGGATTCATACATTTCCCAAGGATTATACAAGAGAGAAAGAGGCCCATCAATATGCATTTTTAAAAGCAATGGAAACCATATAAAAAATGTAGATGAAAACACATATGAGATCACCAAAAATAATTAATGTAAATCAAGATTTTCCCATAAACATGTTAGCATTCAAAATTCATCCTTTCAAAAGAAATAGAAAGTCAGAGTGAAAAGCAAGATTAGAAGCAAGTATTAAATCATTAAGTACAAGTAATGAAATCCATATTTTTCTCATAAAACATGCTAACACTTGAAACCATCCATTCATCCACTTGCCTTAGGTTCCAATTAGCTAATCAAGCTCCCCAAAACATTCTCAAGCAACACATACAAGCATAATAAAAAAAAACACCCCAAAAACAAACCCATCTTAGAACCCTAACATGGTAAATCAAGAAAGACAAGGAATGGGCTCAAATCAAACTAGGAAATGGAACTTAAAGGGCTACCATTGCACAAAATAGAAGGTGGGGAGGAAGATCTCACCTCTAAGATCAACAACCAGCAAGAAGAGGCTTGGAGAAGGGGCTGCCCACCTTGGTTTCCCACAAAAGTGGTGTCAAATGAGAGAGGGGGTGAATTGAAAGAAGTTGCCGGAGTTCCTTCGTCGGATTGGTGGCTTGGAAGCTCCATCAAGCAAGAGAAATGGAAGAAAAGAAGAAGGATGGCTGCTGGTACTATGGCTGGGAAGTTACAGTCGATGGAGAATGGAGAAATGAGGGAGAAAAAGAGGAGGGTGGTACTTTTATAATGTGTGGGTGTGGGGTCCACACTTAAGTAGAACTTGCAATGGAAATTAGAGGGCTTTCTAGACCTAGGATCAAGAAACTTAAAACATAAAAAGTGTCCGGTAAAATATTATCTTTCCAACAAGGTTAATATTGACATACGTTCAGGGTCCACAGAAAAAGTCAACTTTTTTGTCAAAGGGGTCAAAATAACGGACAATTGGGGATTTCAAGGGTTAAAACATCAATTTTTGTCCCCCGGATGCGATTGACAAAGAAGAGAGAAATGTTTCTCATAAAATCTAGTTTTGAAAAAGTATAATTTTGGGATGGTTCTGGGATCTCAAAATTTGGGTCCAAATTCAATGTGAAAAAATTGGTTTTGCCCCAGGGCTGGAGAAACTGATTTTCGAAGCTTCGAATGGGTACGGAGTGAACACAAAAGTTGTAGGGAATGATGAGACTAGTCAAACAAAACCGAAATGGAAATTTTTAGGAATCACCAAGAACCTCCCCATACTGACCACGCAAAACAAATGGGACCCTACGGTCACTGTCTAGATTCACTGGCTCTCAAAACTTCCCAAAGCTAATGAAAAGTCATTCTAACTCATAAACTCAACCATTCAACCACTAATCCCACTTAGAAAACTAATCCATTAATAAATCAACACTAATCCCAGAAATTAGGGGTAGGGTTCTCACAAATGGTCCCAACGTCCCAAAGACGATAGTCTGGGGAGTCAAGGTCGACCCGGAGTTCAGGGAGTTGCCGAGAGAGGTGACGCTTCGGCAGCTGATAGGGCCCTTGTGAGTGTGCTTGTTTTGCTTCTGTTGAAGCATAAGTTGGTGCTTGTTCTCATCGAAGGTAATGGTAAGAGGAGTTGCCATTTGTTAGTTTCGAAAAAATTTCTGAAACAAGACCACATCCATTAGTAATCACAAGAATATGATGATCATAAATGGGAAAGACTATGGTTTTTTTCTTTTCAAATTGCTCAAGGGACATGGTCCGACCCAAGTGACATGAAGAAGGCAAGACGCCATAGATGGTACAATTATTCTGATCGCAAGTATGGTGAGCCCAGAATGGGCATCCCAGTGATTGCTAGAAGCAATTGTAAACCTAAATTCGATTCATCGAGAAGCAGGGCTTGCTCGAGCTAAGACGAATATAAGGTTGGAGTTACAAATGTGTCGGTCGCAAATACAGTAGACCCTGAAAGGGCGTACCAGTACTGCTAGGCACAAATGTTGGAGATCGCATCTATGAGATGAGATTCTCTTTTTTTGAAAGGTCAAGATTGGATTCATCAAAGAGAGCAAATGATATTCCAATCCGAACACGGGCTCAACATTTCTGCGAGCATCAGTGCCCAGAAGGGAAGGAACCATAATTTCTCGAATCTGAATCCAAAAGGAAGAGAGTTTTTTTTTCTTTTCTTTTTTTTTTTTTTTGAAAGGGCAAGATCGGATTTGTCTGCGAACACCAGTGCCCAGAAGGGAAGAGACCACAATTTCTGAGATCTGGACACGAAGATGACGATTTTTTTTTTTGAAGATTCTTTTATTGAATATTTAAAGATGGAAGAGTGCAATAGGCCTCCTAACCCGGTCTTATGAAACCTCAATTGATAGAATTGCCCCCAGGTAAGGGTAGGATTACTAAACAAACCCGTTTAGAGGACCCTTGCCTAGAACAGTCAAGCTGTCTCCACACTCTGGACAAGGCTTTTCTTGAATCAATCGAGGTCAAAGAACGCAATTGATTTAACTTTAGTGGTCTTTGTCTTTTTTCTAGATCCCTAATAGACTCATTAAAGAGAAACGATGTCCCAATCCCGGATCCAAACACGAGCGCAACATTTCTGCGAGCGCCAGTGCCCAAAAGGAAAAGGATCAAAGTTTCTTAATTTTGAATCCCAAATGAGAAATCTGATTTTTTTTTGTTATTTTTTTAGATCCCTAACAAACTCATCGAAGAGAAACTATGGCCCAATCCTAGATTCAAACACGGGCTCAACATTTCTGTGAGCACCAGTGCCTGAAAGGAAATGGATCAAAGTTTCTCAATTTTGAATCCAAAATGGGAAATCTGATTTCTCTCTTTTTTTTTTAGATCCCTAACAGACCCATCAAAGAGAAACGATGGCCCAATCCCCGATCCAAACACGGGCTCAACATTTCTGCGAGAAATAGTGCCCGAAATGAAAAGGATCAAAGTTTCTCAATTTTGAATCCAAAATGAGAAATCCTTTTTTTTTAGATCCCTAACAGACTCATCGAAGAGAAATGATAGCCCAATCACCGATCCAAACACAGGCTCAACATTTCTGTGAGCACCAGTGCCCGAAAGGAAAATGATCAAAGTTTCTCAATTTTCAATCCAAAATCAGAAACCTGATTTTTTTTAGATCCCTAACAGACTTATCGAAGAGAAACGATGGGCTAATCCCCGATCCAAATACGGGCTCAACATTTCTGCGAGCGCCAGTGCCCGAAAGAAAAAGGATCAAAGTTTCTCAATTTTGAATGCAAAAACGAGAAATCTGTTTTTTTTAGATCCCTAACAGACTCATCGAAGAGACACGATGGCCCAATCCCCCATCCAAACATGGGCTCAACATTTCTGTAAGCGCCAATGCCCGAAAGGAAAAGGATCAAAGTTTCTCAATTTTGAATCCAAAATGAGAAATCTGATTTTATTTTTTGTGAAAAGAGAAAGAGTAGAACTAAACTCAAAGAGAGAATTAGAACTTCCCAAAAAATCCCTTCTCATTTTTTTTAGATGCGAAATCCAACACAGGCCACCGACTAAAAAGTATCCAAGGAATCTAGAAAAGAAGTATAAGTATATAGCAAAAATATGATATGCCAATATTTCATTTCTAAGCATCGTGTTCTCAAATGAACGAGTCCCACCGGGTGTGCCAGCTTGATGGACTGCGCATTTCGCTCTCGGTGCTACCGAGGTCGGCGGACGTGAGAGTCCGTTTGGTCCAACCCTTTCGCGCCCTAAGGGCAAAAGCGAGCATCAACATTTTTTGGGTGGGTGTACCAGATTTTCTATTTTACTTGGAATTGCAAGTGGTGATCCAGAGATCGATCTCCGCAAGTAAATAAGAAACCAACTTCTTTCGAGTTTTCATTGCACATATATTTAAGAAAAGAGACATGTTTTTGAAATGCCGTTAAAGGTGATTTCATTTGTTTTGCTGTGAAATGTGATTTTCGCCGTAAAAGGCGATTTTTGGCATTTAAAGCCGATTTAAAATTCTTATCAATAATGAAAGAGAAAAGTATGATTTTTGTCTCTTTTAGAAAAAATACAAACTACAATGAAAAACAAGAAAAGGAGGATCTAACTTCTCAGGAGATTGTGGGGACTAGTTCAGATTGATGATCGAAAGTCGTATGTGGACTTCACCATCATCCATGCAGATGAGAACAGAGGATGCTCTTGATTCACTTGGCTCGGCTTCAACCTCAGATTTTAAGAGGGCAAAGACCAAGAGGAGTTCCTATGTCCAATAAAACGCTAAGTAGACGGGCTGAAAAGACACGTCTAAGCCATTGGAAGCAAAAGGAGAAGGCAAAAGAGCTTGGGGGAGTGCCCCCCAAGGGACTTATGTCACCTTGTAGCGGTGGTCGATGCAGAACTTCAGCAGAGTTTTCTCTCTTTCTCTGGATTTTGTCTGTCTGGATTTCGGGATTCAGATCGATTTTTCTGGATCTGGATTTCTTTGGAATGCTCTCCTATTTATAGGCCTTTGGTAGCCATTTAGGAGAGTTTATGGGCTTTAAGGCCACATAATGGGAGGAATTACAAGCTTTCTTTATTTATTTTGTAACTCATTTTTCTTGGATTCTGATTCTCCGGAGGAGAATTAAGGACGTTTAATCACCTTTAATCGCCATGATGGGAGGAGTTTCAAGGTTTAAATGTCATGAAATGTTTTGTTTGTATCTCTTTTTGCTTGCTTCTGATCAGGCCATCCAAAATAATGAATTAAAGACTGCAATAACTTGTCATAAAGCTAGTCAATTAACTGCATTAAGTGGTCGCCTGGGCAGCTGAAGAGTCGAGGGCCGTGCCGCGTCTTTTGGAAATCTTCTTGCGACGATCATTGATGGATGTTCATGCTGATCGACATCAGACGATCATGTAACTTCAGACAATGATTGCTAACAGCGGGCTGGTGTTATTTGTCATGTTGATTTCTCGATCAATCGGACAAAAAGTGCACTTTCTTGGTTTACCGGTTGGCGATCAATGATGATTTGATGCTCTCGAAGACGGACCCATGATGTTGACGAAGATCAACGGGTTTGGAGCCCTGAAAGTCAGAATTTTGGAAAACCACAGGGGCCGAAAGTCTCGAGACGTGAAAGGGAGTCGGAAAACGGCCCTTCGGCGGAAATCTGGCAACCCGGATTTTCAGGGTGGCCGGCGAACATGTGGTTTGGTCCCCTTTGGTCGCCTTTTTTTGGACGTTTCTTCCGTCTTTTCCAGATTCTTTTTCCTTCTGTATTTATCCTGGCATTTTTGCACATTTGTGGGCCTGATTTCCCTGTAGAAAACTTCATGAGAATCCTTGACTTTGTCGCATAGAGCTGCCGATTTGCTGTCAGTAACCGAAACTGGGCCAAACAAGGTCGGAATGAACTGAAATTTGAGGTGAAGCCTCCTGAGCAATAACTAAGACAAACCATAGGCTTTTGTTTGAGTTTTGAAGCCGTGTGGGGTCCAGTTACCAGTAGACTTGATTTTACCGCGAGGAAGATGTCACACTTTGATGTGCGGTCAACCGATGTCCGATTGACTTGAATTTTTACAGGGAGCCTATTGGAGTCATTTTAGACGATCCTTATGACCAATTTTAACTTAATTAAAACTAAACTAGTCACATGTGATGATTGACATACATAATGCGGAAGCTAAACAAAATAATCACCACAAAAGCAATCACCACTACACAAAGATTTATAGTGGTTCGGCCTCAATGCCTACATCCACTACCGGCTTGTGACTCAACACCCCACCGGATTTCCACTATTATGCTTTTCAAAAGGCTAAGCAATAACCTCTACAACTATGCTTTTCTAGGCTAAGCAATAACCTTACAATGTTATTTTTCTAGGCTAAACAACAACCTATACACAATGCTTTTATATGGCGAAGCAATAACCTTACAAGTAAATGATTTCTCTCAAAGAAAGTGTCTTCACAAAACACTCTAAGAGATTACAATTTAAGCTCAAATAAATTGCCTCCAAATAGGCGGATATGAAAATGTAAAACAAACTCACACAACACACTAAGAAATGCAAAGATGAATGCTTATAAAGTGTGTGTATGAAAACTTCAATCAAGTTAAAAATAAGTTCAATCAAGATATATGCTCAAAGCATTTTAAAGTTTAAGGCACATAAAAAGATTTGATTGAAGATATATGCAAATCACATGAAAAACAATTAACTTGTTAATGTTATGAAAATCAAAAGATTACAAGTTGTATGAAATTAATAATGTCTAAAACATGTGATGCATAATCAATGTTGTTTTCAAAACAAACTAGTTTAACTAAAGTTCAAATAGATTGAAAACAACAAAGAGAGTTTCAAACAAGTTAATGTATCATGCTATAAAGAAATCAAAGATTTTGGCTAAGCATGATTGACAAGGTTTAAAACAAAACTTGGTTTGAAACCAAGGGTGAAGAATCCAATAACTAAAAATCCTATGACTTAAATCAAAGATTAAGGAAGTAGAGGATTCAACACATCATAGTTTATATGCTAAATTCATTTACTAATAATTTAACAAAGCATAAAACAATGATTAAGAAAAGCAAAGGCTTACTTGGTGATTTAACTTCATTAATCCAAGCTTTAGCTTTTGCTAATGACCCTCTTGGTCTCTCTTAGTTCATCCCCTTTTTCTTCTCTTCAGACACCTCAAGAAGGCTTAAGAGTTCCACTTTGATCAACACCTTTTCAATGGGAATGAACTCATATTTATACTCAAAAAGTGAGTATCAGCGTGTCTTCGGTCGACCCCATAGACAGCTCGGTCGACCTGCCCTTCAACGGGCAATAATATGACCGTTTGAAAAAAATCTGTAACGGTCACATTTTGGTCAAACTGTAGTGTCTTCGGTCGACCTACCACTGCTTCGGTCGACCGAAGACACTGCAGGTCAACCGGGACCAAAAATTCCCATTTTTGCATATTTTCAAAGATTTTCTTGTGGGGATTTTTTGGGCCATTAAATCAAGCATGAAAACATGATCTTAAATCATTCTAAGAGGTTTAAAAACATGAAATATAAAAAGCCTAAAATGATTAGAAAGTTTTAAAACCATAGGCTTGCTTGATTTATAAAACTCTTTTTTTTAAATTGAATGCATCCAAGATTAAAACCAAAACATGCATGAAACATATGATTTACAAGATTTAAAACAATGCATGTGTAAATCAAGATTTCAAGAATTTCTAAATCAATGCATGTGTGAACATTCATGAGATAAATAAAATGCTAATGCATCCATCAAATTGCAATAAACAAAATCCTAACAATCTCCCCCTTTGCAATTTGATGGCAAACCTTTCTCACACTAAGTCTCCAGTTCCTCCTTGGCTGGACTAGGCTTAAAATCTTCTTTGGATGCTCTCTTTGTTTAGCTTGGGCTCTAGCTTCATTCTTCATTCTTCTTGATGCTTGGAGCTTGATCATTCTTCAAGCTTTCATTTCATCTTCCTTTCTTTGGCCAAGCAACTTCTTTAGCTCCTAAGCTTTCTTCTCTTCATTTCTCCCCTTTGACCATGCACTCTCCTTTTGGAAAGATGTACATTCTCTCCACCTTTAGTTAGCTTGAACACTTTCTCCCCCTTAATTCTTTCTCCCCCTTTGCCAATAAGCTTGAGAACTTTCTCCCCCTTTGCCATTAAATTGCAAAGGTATCAATTGAACAGGGGAACCTACACACATGAAACAAGGAAATACCTTTCAGTAGCACCTGTTAACAAAGGAAATCGAAAATGAAGTACATAACAGGTCATCATGCATAGGTAATAAGCTATAAGGGTATCAAGAGCCAATATAAGGGTGAATTTGATCAAAACTAATACTTCCTATGAAGATTTACTCCCCCTCAATCCATACTCTTCTTTTGTCAAACTTTTGACAAGGATTTAACTAATAGGTACAAGAAGAAGATGGTTTAACCAATTGAGGGTTAACTTCAAGTGAAGGATTAGATTCAATTGATAATCATATTTGACTATAAAGCTCAATATGATCAAATTACCAAAGTAAAGGGCAAGGTCATTGGGATATACTAAACATAGCATCAATCAATATAACTATGAAAATCATATGCTATGTAAATATTGAAATCATTTCATCCAATAATAAAATATGACTATCATGTGCAAGATGAATGAAATGAAGTTAAAAAACATGAAGCCTACCTCAACCATTAACCAACCAAGATTATGAACACATAAACATGGTGGTCATGAGATCTACCTAGGTGAGCATGAGAGGTGGCAAACATGAAAATTATGATGCTCATGGAATGTGACATGGAATAAGAAAAAAAATATAACTATCAAGATCAATCCAATGTTCACAAGGTCTATCACAAACTCAAGATATGATATCAATTGGATATAGATACTAATTGAAAATGATACCAATTGATTACCAATTGAATATGAAACATGATTAAGAGCAAGTATGTGACAAACACAAAATTCCAACAAGCATCATAAAATGATTATTCATCACTTTTAATGATTTGACTAATGAGCATAGTGATGAACAAGAGAAATTGCATAAAAAGATATAACTTAGTAGAATATGCAATTTTCAAAGTGTCAAATCATATGAATTCAATATCTAAGACATCCATCAAACAATAGATATAACTATGAAATTCAAGGAATGGATTTCAAAGAGGTTCATATGATCAAAACACTACTATGAAGTTGAAACATGTATAAGAATGATATCAATAAGAAAAATACACATGAATAAACATCATAACCATCCATTAAAAAAATGATTAGAAAGCATAAAGGATGGGTTTTTGAGTTCTAGTATGGTTTTTACAAATGTAAATAAGATCACAACCATACAAGAAACTAATAGACATTTGCATATAAAAAGAATGAAACTAAAAGATGCAAATTGCCTATAACAACATTCATTTCCATTTGAAATGGCATAATCAAATACAAAAGGAAATGACAACATGGAACATGCTTTGAAGAATATAACTAATGATGATTTAAAGCAATTCCATTCATGCAATCTTCAAATCATAAACAAAATCCAACAATGAACACAATGAGTATGAAATTGAAGATAGCACATTATCAAATATCAATTTGTATTCTAAAGAATATAACTATAAATGATCATACAAATTGAAAACATATTTTCCATACCAAAAGATATAACTTAGTAATCGATGGAAAATCCAAATTGTTTCAAATCATTTGTTTTTCAAAAATAATCTTACTATGTCATACAAACAAATGAATTTTCAACAACAATCGATCATGATTAATCTAGCTATAAAAGCTTTTGAAACCATAATCAATTGAACATGTAGAAATGCATGCAAGATATATATAACTAAATGAAAGCAATAAGCAAATCTAACAAGATGAAATTATAATCAAAAGATTTTGAAAACCATGATATGTAACTAGTTTGGTGCATGAAAACAAAATCAATTGATCATAAACAAGCATTGCATTTTATGAAATGTAACTATGAAATAACAAAATGCAAATGCAACATGACCAACAAAAAGATTTACCTATAAAGGATAGGTTGGTCAATGAGGTCCAAGGCCTTAAGGTTTGACTAAGTAAATAGCTTTTGGAATCCACCTAAGGTCTTGGGAGGGTTGGTCTTTGAGGTCTATCTTAAAAGTCTCACCAACTATGGGAGATTTGATTTGATAAATTTTTAACTTAGACTTATCACCTTGATATTTAGATTTGACTAAATTTAGCTTAGATTGGTGATTAGTCTTTTGGGGTTGGTGAGTTTTCTTCTTAGGGGATGAATTCATTTTTCTTTTCTTCTTGTTTTCTCCCTTTATTTGACTTTTGAATTTTAAATTTAACTTTGCAACTTTCTTCAAAAGTTCTTTCATGTTTTGATTTAAGGGAGATAGATTGAGAAGCTTTTTATTTATAGATTCTTTTAGAGTTGGTTTAACTTGTTTAACCTTTTTAGAATCTATTTTAGGAGACTCCTTTTTAATTGATTTTACTTGTTTAGTCTTCTTGGAGTCTTCCTTGGTTTTTAGTGTCTTATCCATCATAGAATTTGATTTTACTTTCTTTGGTTCAAAGATGGGTTTAGACACATTGCTTCTTCTTTGTTTGCACTCAAACCTAAAATGTCCTTCAATGCCACAATAATTACATTTAGACATGGGCAAGGAAGTGTGAATGCTAGAGAATGAGGACTCACCTTTCACAAATGTGTTGGTGAATTTAGGGTCATGTGAAATTTTCCTATCATATCCAAGACTCGTCCTATCTCTTTTAGATTTACCCAATTTCAATAGCTTTTCAAATCTTTCTTCACTTTGGGTAAATTTGCACTCATACTTTTGTTTGTAGGTTTCAAGTTGAGTGACTTGGTTTTTAAGGGTTGAATTTTCATTTTTAACTTTTGTTAGTTCAAGTTCAATTCCCTTAAATTTGTTTAACTCTTCATGGGCAAGTTTTAATTCAAATTTAACTTCATTAATCGCATTAGATCCAAGTTCTAGAGTTTTTATCTTAATTTGTGCATTAGATAAATTTTCCATATAAATGGTTAACTTGGATTCTAAATTGTTAATGTTTTCATCTTGCCTTTTTAATTGATCTCTTAGTTTAGAGTTTTCCTTATTAAGATCATCATAATCTATCTTTGATTCTCTTAGATCATCTTTAATATTAGATAGGTTATGCAAAGAGATCATGAACTTAGATTCTACACAATTTATTAATTCATCTTTTTCTCTAAGTTCATTTTTAGAAGAGACTAATTCTTGGTTTAGCCTTTTAGATTCTTCTTTTAATTTTTTGTTCTTCTTAGAAAGCTCTAAGGAAAATGTGCACAATTCCTCATAAGCTTGTTCAATATCATTTTCATTTTCATCATTTTCTTCTTCTTTTAATTCAACTTGGGATTCATTAATTTCAATGTTTGAATCTCCAATAGAAGGAAGAATGAGGGGTCTAGAAGAATCTACCAAAGAATCTACAAAGTCTAAACTAGTGGAATCCATTCGTATGATTTTCATGAAAGCACTACTAGGGTTCTAACTCAAGGATCTAGATAGAGAGGATCAACTCCGGGTGCTTAAGCCCAAAATGGAGTAACCTTGCTCTGATACCAATTGAAAGTCCTGGGGATCCTAACCCTAGAGGGGGGGGGGGGGGGTGAATAGGGTGATCTACAAATAGTGACTAATTATGACCAATTTTAACTTAATTAAAACTAAACTAGTCACATGTGATGATTGACATACATAATGCGGAAGCTAAACAAAATAATCACCACAAAAGCAAAATCACCACTACACAAAGATTTATAGTGGTTCGGCCTCAATGCCTACATCCACTACCGGCTTGTGACTCAACACCCCACCGGATTTCCACTATTATGCTTTTCAAAAGGCTAAGCAATAACCTCTACAACTATGCTTTTCTAGGCTAAGCAATAACCTTACAATGTTATTTTTCTAGGCTAAACAACAACCTATACACAATGCTTTTATATGGCGAAGCAATAACCTTACAAGTAAATGATTTCTCTCAAAGAAAGTGTCTTCACAAAACACTCTAAGAGATTACAATTTAAGCTCAAATAAATTGCCTCCAAATAGGCGGATATGAAAATGTAAAACAAACTCACACAACACACTAAGAAATGCAAAGATGAATGCTTATGAAGTGTGTGTATGAAAGCTTCAATCAAGTTAAAAATAAGTTCAATCAAGATATATGCTCAAAGCATTTTAAAGTTTAAGGCACATAAAAAGATTTGATTGAAGATATATGCAAATCACATGAAAAACAATTAACTTGTTAATGTTATGAAAATCAAAAGATTACAAGTTGTATGAAATTAATAATGTCTAAAACATGTGATGCATAATCAATGTTGTTTTCAAAACAAACTAGTTTAACTAAAGTTCAAATAGATTGAAAACAACAAAGAGAGTTTCAAACAAGTTAATGTATCATGCTATAAAGAAATCAAAGATTTTGGCTAAGCATGATTGACAAGGTTTAAAACAAAACTTGGTTTGAAATCAAGGGTGAAGAATCCAATAACTAAAAATCCTATGACTTAAATCAAAGATTAAGGAAGTAGAGGATTCAACACATCATAGTTTATATGCTAAATTCATTTACCAATAATTTAACAAAGCATAAAACAATGATTAAGAAAAGCAAAGGCTTACTTGGTGATTTAACTTCATTAATCCAAGCTTTAGCTTTTGCTAATGACCCTCTTGGTCCCTCTTAGTTCATCCCCTTTTTCTTCTCTTCAGACACCTCAAGAAGGCTTAAGAGTTCCACTTTGATCAACACCTTTTCAATGGGAATGAACTCATATTTATACTCAAAAAGTGAGTATCAGCGTGTCTTCGGTCGACCCCATAGACAGCTCGGTCGACCTGCCCTTCAACGGGCAATAATATGACCGTTTGAAAAAAATCTGTAACGGTCACATTTTGGTCAAACTGTAGTGTCTTCGGTCGACCTACCACTGCTTCGGTCGACCGAAGACACTGCAGGTCAACCGGGACCAAAAATTCCCATTTTTGCATATTTTCAAAGATTTTCTTGTGGGGATTTTTTGGGCCATTAAATCAAGCATGAAAACATGATTTTAAATCATTCTAAGAGGTTTAAAAACATGAAATATAAAAAGCCTAAAATGATTAGAAAGTTTTAAAACCATAGGCTTGCTTGATTTATAAAACTCTTTTTTTTAAATTGAATGCATCCAAGATTAAAACCAAAACATGCATGAAACATATGATTTACAAGATTTAAAACAATGCATGTGTAAATCAAGATTTCAAGAATTTCTAAATCAATGCATGTGTGAACATTCATGAGATAAATAAAATGCTAATGCATCCATCAAATTACAATAAACAAAATCCTAACAATTGTTAGTTTTAAAAAAAAATCTCAAACAAGACCACATCCATTAGTAATCACAATAATATAATGATCATAAATGGGGAATTCTATGGTTTTGTCTTCTCAAATCGCTCGAGGGACATGACCCAAGCAATATGAAGAAGACAAAACGTCATAGATGGTACAATTATTCTGATCGCAAGTATGGTGAGCCCAAAATGAGCGTTCCAGTGACTGCTCAAAGCAATTGTAAACCTAAATTCGACTTATCGAGAAGCAGGGATTGCTCGAGGTAAGAAGAATATAAGGTTGGAGTTACAAATGTGCCGGTCGCAAATACAGTAGACCTTGAAAGGGCGTACCAATATCGCTAGGCACAAATGTTGGAGATCGCATCTATGAGATGGGATTCTCTTTTTTTTTTTAAAGGTCAAGATTGGTTTCGTTAAAGAGAGCAAATGGTATTCCAATCCGAACACGAGCTCACAATTTCTGCGAGCACAAGTGTTCAGAAGGGAAGGAATCACAATTTATCGAATTTGAATCCAAAATGATGAGAGTTTTTTTTTTTTTAAAGGTCAAGAGTGGATTCGTCAAAGAGAGTAGATGGTACTCCGATCCAAATATGGGCTCAACAATTTCTACGAGCACCAGTACCCGGAATGGAAGGAACCACAATTTCTCGAGTCTGAATCCAAACATGACGGGAGTGTTTTTTTTTTTAATATTTTTTTTTATTTTTAAAAAACATTAAGTTCTTTTTTTAGATATTTAAAAAAAAGATTATTTTTTATTTTGATTATTTTTTTAAAAATAATTTAAGTTTTTTTTAGAAGATTTATATTTCTTTAAGATTTTTTTTATTTTATTTTTTTTCTAAAATTCTTTTTTTTTTTTTTAAGATTTAAAGATGAGAGAGTACACATAGGCCTCCTAACCCGGTCTTATGAAACCTTAATTGATAGAATTGCCCCCAAGTAAGGGTAGGATTACTTAATGAACATGTTTGGAGGACCGTTGCCTAGAACAGTCAACCTATCTCCACACTCTGGACAAGGCTTTTCTTGACCCAATCGTGATCAAAGAACGCAATTGGTTTAACCTTAGTGGTCTATGTCTTTTTTTTTTTAGAACCCTAATAGACTCATCGAAGAGAAACGATGGCCAAATCCCCGATCTGAACACAGGCTCAACATTTCTGCGAGCACCGGTGTGCCAAAAGGAAAAGATCAAAGTTTCTCGATTTGGAATCTAAACTGGGGAATCTGATTTTTTTTTATCTCTAATGAACTCATCGAAGAGAAACGATGCCCCAAATCCCAATTCGAACAGGCTCAACATTCTGCAAGCACATGAATGATAGGAGAGGATCAAAGTTTCTCAATTTTGAATCCAAACTGAGAAATCTGATTTTTTTTATCTCTAATCAACTCATCGAAAAGAAATGATGGCCCAAATCCCCATTCGAACATGCTCAACATTTCTGGAAGCACATGAACGATAGGAGAGGATCAAAGTTTCTCAATTTTGAATCCAAACTGAGAAGTCTGATTTTTTTTCTCTAATGAACTCATCGAAGAGAAACGATGGCCCAAATCCCAATTCGAACAAGCTCAACATTTCTGCAAGCACATGAACGATAGGAGACGATCAAAGTTTCTCAATTTTGAATCTAAACTGAGAAATCTGAATTTCTTTTTTTTTATCTCTAATGAACTATCGAAGAGAAACGATGGCCCAAATCCCAATTCGAACAGGCTCAACATTTCTGCAAGCACATGAACGATAGGAGACGATTAAAGTTTCTCAATTTTGAATCCAAACTGAGAAATCTGAGTTTTTTTATCTCTAATGAACTCATCGAAGGGAAACGATGGCCCAAATCCCAATTCGAACAAGCTCAACATTTCTGCAAGCACATGAACGATAGGAGTGAATCAAAGTTTCTCAATTTTGAATCCAAACTGAGAACTCTGAGTTTTTTTATCTCTAATGAACTCATCGAAGAGAAACGATGGCCCAAATCCCAATTCAAACAGGCTCAACATTTCTGCAAGCACATGAATGATAGGAGACGATCAAAGTTTCTCAATTTTGAATCTAAACTGAGAAATCTGATTTTTTTTTTTTTTAGATCTCTAATTAACTATCGAAAAGAAACGATGGCCCAAATCCTAATTTGAACAGGCTCAACATTTTTGCAAGCACATGAACGATAGGAGAGGATCAAAGTTTCTCAATTTTGAATCCAAACAGAGAAATCTGAGTTTTTTTATCTCTAATGAACTCATCGAAGGGAAACGATGACCCAAATCCCAATTCGAACAGGCTCAACATTTCTGCAAGCACATGAACGATAGGAGTGAATCAAAGTTTCTCAATTTTGAATCCAAACTGAGAAATCTGAGTTTTCTTATCTCTAATGAACTCATCGAAGAGAAACGATGGCCCAAATCCCAATTTGATCAACATTTCTGCAAGCACATGAACGATAGGAGATGATCAAAGTTTCTCAATTTTGAATCCAAACTGAGAAATCTGAGTTTTTTTATCTCTAATGAACGCATCGAAGAGAAACGATGGCCCAAATCCCAATTTGAATAGGCTCAACATTTCTGCAAGCACATGAACGACAGGAGAGGATCAAAGTTTCTCAATTTTAAAACCAAACTTAGAAATCTGATTTTTTTTATCTCTAATGAACTCATCGAAGAGAAATGATGGCCCAAATCCCAATTTGAACAAGCTCAACATTTCTGCAAACACATGAACGATAGGAGAGGATCAAAGTTTCTCAATTTTGAATCCAAACTGAGAAATCTGATTTTTTATTGAAAAGACAAAGAGTGGAAATAAATTCAATGATAAAATTAGAAATTTTCAAAAAATCCCATCTCGTTTTTTTAGATGCGAAATCCAGCATAGGCCATCAACTAGAAAGTAGCCAAGGAATCCAGAAAACAAGTATAAGCATAGAGCAAAAATATGGTACGCAAATATTTCATTTTCAAGCATCGTGTCCTCAAATGAACGAGTCTCACCGAGTGTGCCAGCTTGATGGACCACGCTTTTTCATGCTCAGCGCTACCGAGGTCGGCAGACATGGGAGTTTGTTTGGTCCGACCCTTTCACGCCCGGAGGGGGCAAAGCGGGTATCAACATTTTTTTTCATGCATGTGCCAGATTTTCTATTTTACTTGGAATTGTAAGTGGTGATCTGAAGATCGACCTTTGTAAGTAAAAAGGAAATCAACTTCTTTCAAGTTTCCATTGCACATATATTTAAGAAAAGATACAAGTTTTTGAAATGCCTTAAAAGATGATTTCATTTGTTATGCCGTGAGAGGCGATGTTTGCCGTGAAAGGCGATTTTTGGCATTTATGGCCAATTTTGGCGTTTATAGCCGATTTTGGCGTTTATAGCCGATTTACAATTCTTATCAATAATGAAAGACAATAGTTGTGATTTTTGTCTCTTATAAAAAATACAACTACAATGAAAAGCAAGAAAAGGAGGATCTAACTTCTCAGAAGATTGTGGGGGACTCGTTCAGATTTACAATTCTTATCAATAATGAAAGACAATAGTTGTGATTTTTGTCTCTTATAAAAAATACAACTACAATGAAAAGCAAGAAAAGGAGGATCTAACTTCTCAGAAGATTGTGGGGGACTCGTTCAGATTGACAGTCGCAAGCCATGTGTGGACTTCGCCATATCCATGCAGATGAGAACAAAGGATGCTCTTGATTCGCTTGGCTTGAATATGACCTCAGATATTTAGAGGACAAAGACTAAGAGGAGGTATTATGTCAAATAAAAAGCTAAGTAGATGGGCTGAAAAGTCACGTCTAAGCCATTGGAGGCAGAAGGAGAAGGCAAGGACCTTGGGGGGTACCCCACAAGAGACTTTTGTCACCTTGTAGCAGTCGGTGGTGCAGAACTTCAGCAGAGTTTTCTCTCTTCTTTTTTTCTCTTAGATTTCTGATGCCCTTTTTTGTCTAGATTTTTGGCTTTTCCGAAGTGTCTGGAATGCTTGGGATGCTCTCCTATTTATAGGCCTTTGGTAGCCATTTAGGGGAGTTTATGGGCTTTAATTGTCACTAAGCTGCATAATGGGAGGACTTACGAGATTTATTTCTTTATTTTGCAACCCCTTTTTCTTGGCTTCTGATTGGCCGGTGGAGATTAAGGGCATTTAATCGCCTTTAATCACCATGATGGGAGGAGTTTCATGGTTCAAATACCATAAAACCTTTGACTTGTAACTCCCGAATGCTTGCTTTTGATTGGGCCGTCCAAAGTAATGAATTAGTGACTGCAATAAAGCTAGTCAATTAACTGCATTCAGTGGTTGCCGAGCAGTTGAAGAGTCGCGGGCCATGCCGCGTCTTTTGGAATTCTTCTGGCGATGATCATCAATGGATCTTCATGCTGATCGACATCGGATGTCATGTAATTTCAGACATTGATTGCTAACAGCGGGCCGGTGACATCTGTCCTGTCAATTTCTCGATCGGTCAGGTAGAAAGTGCACTTTTTGGTCGACTGGTTGGCGATCAATAATGATTTTGATACTCTTGAAGACGGACCCATGATTTTGATAGATGTCAACAGATTTGGTGCCCCAAAAGTTTGAATTTTGGAAAATCACAAGAGCCGGAAGCTTCGAAACGTGAAAAGGGACGAAAAAACGGCCCTTCCGGACTTGGAATTTGACGTAGAGCCTTTTGGATGTATTTTGGGACCATCCACAGGCTTTGATCGAAGATTTGGTGTCTTCGATGATGTCGCCGCCGGGAGCTCCTGTTTAGCTACCGGAGGAGCGAAGTTAGGCCAAATGATTTTGAAATGGCCCGAAACTTCTTGTGTACTCCTCTCTTTGCTTTCTTGAAGGATCTTGCAGTTTTTATTTGATTTTGACAATATTTGATTTTTTTTAGAAGTAGCCACGCCCATTTGTGGTAGGCTGCGACTTCATATAGCTTTCAAGATGTTGAAGAGACAAAGTGACATTTTTGGTGTCAACACATGCAATATCTGTTTATACAGGGTGATCTGAATAATAGGCAGCAGAGATGGATGGAGTACATAAAGGATTATGACTTTCTGATTAAGTATCATCCCGGGAAGGTGAATGTGGTAGCCGATGCTCTCAGTCGTTAGGCAACATTCAATGGATGTATAATGCCTGAATGGAGATGGATGGAGCAGTTTAGAGATATGGATGCGGAAGTTTGGCCTATCAATGAGAAAGTTTCCGTTGCTACTATGGGAGTTTGGGAGCTAGAAATAGTTAACAGGATCAAGGAAGCTCAGAATGATGATCCAGAATTGCAGAGAATCATTGAGTAAGTTGATGACAAGTCAGAGTTCAGATTGATTGATGGAGTTCTGTATTGCAAGGATAGGTTGTGTGAGCCAGATGTATCAAAGTTGATCACAGATGCACACTACACCAGATATTTTATTCACCCGAGGAGCACAAAAATGTATCAGAATTTGAAGAATCACCATTAGTGGGTGAAAAGGAAGAAAGAGATTGCAAAATTCATTTCTACGTGTATAACTTGTCAGCATATTAAGGCAAGAGCACAAGAAGCCTCCTGGTTTGCTTCACCGATTGGAGTGTCCACAGTGGAAATGGGAGAATATCACCATAGATTTTGTGTCAGGGTTGCCGAACACCAGAAGGGCAATGATGTTATTTGGGTGATTGTATATAGATTGACTAAGTCAGCACATTTCCTACCATTTAAGATTGATTAGTTTATGGACAAGATGATTAAGTTGTACAGGGACAATATAGTCAAGCTGCATAGAGTGCCTAAGTCCATAGTATCCAATCGAGACACTGAGTTTGTCTCTCGTTTTGCTCTACTTTTCAGTCAGCTATGGGTACTTAGTTGAAGTTCAATACAACTTACCATCCTCAGACAGATGGGCAGTCAGAGCGTACCATCCAGACTTTGGAAGATCTTTTCGGAGCTTGTGTTTTGGATTTTAAGGAGAGTTGGGATGAAAGTTTTCCTCTATGTGAGTTTGCATACAACAATAGTTATCATTCAAGTATTGGTATGGCACCATTTAAGGCATTGTATGGACGGAGATGCAGCACTCCAGCATGTTGAGAGGAAGTAGGAGTTCAGAGTTTTCATGGTCCCTCAGAGATTGCTGATTCCAGTGAGAAAATCAGGATTGTTCAGATGAGAATGAAGGAGTCACGTGATCGTGAGAAAAGTTATGCAGACAAGAGGCAGAGACCTTTAGAATTCCAAGTGGGGGATATGGTATTTCTGAAAGTGTCTCCGATGCGAGGTGTTGTCAGATTCGGGTAGAAAGGGAAGCTTGCCAAGAGGTTTGTGGGACCATTTGAGATCAAGAGCAGGATTGGAGACGTGGCCTGTCGTCTTGTGCTATCACCAGAGTTAGCCAGTGTGCATGATGTTTTCCAAGTTTAAATGCTTCGGAAGTATGTTCCAGACCTTTCTCACGTGTTGTAGCATGAGCCACTTCGGCTACAGGCACATGCAACCTATGTAGAGCAGCAGGCGCAGATAATCGACACCAAGGAGATAGTGCTGTGTACCAACACCATCCAGTGGGTCAAGGTACAGTGGGAATATCATAATCCAGAGGAGGCTACGTAGGAGCTCAAAGACCAGATCCAGAAGACTTACCCTTATCTTTTTCCTGATGAGGTATGTTAGGCATTTAGGGGACCAAATGTTCATTTAGATGTGAGAGTTGTAAGGTCCCCGACCTTACTGGGTCAGTTGGGCCCAATAGCAGGCCCGCTGACCCATTTATCTTGCTATTATTATAATTAATTATATTGTTAAATATTTAGGTGGGTTTAGAGCTTGAGCGAGTTTCTTTTAGTAATAGAATAGTGTCTGCGAAGTTTTACGTGATTTCGAGCGCGTCTAACCCTAGTAAGGGGTAGTTTGTAATTTAGGGAAAATTGAGTGTTTTTTTGAAAAGTTTCAATCGCCGTGATTTTTGGGTTCGTTGAAAAGGTCTCATCGCACTGATCATTTTTTGTCTCTTGCCTCGTTGCAATCCGACGATCAGAAACCCTTCAAGTGGTCGATTATAAGGTATAGATTGATGTTCTAATTATCAGATTATAAGAACGTTTTCTCGTATTTTGCAAGTATATGGTTTGTGGATCGTTTGATGGTCTCATGCTTCTTCGTGTCATAAAAATCCTTTTAGAAATCCCCCACCCCCAACTTAAACCTAACACGAGAATTTTTAGTGGATCATTTGATGTTTTCATGCTACTATATATAGATACTTTTCACCGTGCACGATCAATTTAGCATGATTTTGAAGAATTCTGACCAACAGATAGGCTTTGTGAACCAAATTTGAGATGGGTCTGAATCAAGAATATCCGCTGTTCGTAAATATTATTTTGGAAAAGAATCCCTTGCTTTTGTGTGTTTTCTTGAGTTTAAGGAATTTTGTGGGTAAATTCAATGCAAACCCTCACGAGACTATAACTCATCCTCGAGGTGGAATTTAGAAGTTCAAAGGCTTGCTGCACATGCTTTGCAGCCATGCTCCCTACGAAATTGGCCTTAGTTTAGTCTTTCCTTTTGCTTTAACTTTGCTCAAGGAATAGCAAAGTGTAAGTTCGGGGGTGTGATGAGAGCCTAAAAGTACTATTTATGCCCCTCAATAAGGACTTTGTTATACATTGAATTGATATTGTGTCACCTTATTTGTACTAATTTCTTATTTGCAGGTATTTTAGGTGAAGGAAGGAAATCCTGAACCAATTAGAAGAAAATGGCACAAACCATAAATGAACCGGAGCATTCTGCTTCCGGGCGTCCGGACGCCAGACACGGGTGGAGTCCCTTTTTCTCTGCATTTCGAAGAGAAATTGAAGCAAAATCTATAAAAGGGAGCCCAGAACTTGTTTTTAGGGCATTCAAGACTTGAGAGAAGAATTGGAGGCTAGCTTTGGAGGATTTGAAAGAGCGTCAATGAAGATTTCATCAAGGATTCTTTGCCCATCTATCTCCATGAGTAACTAACTCTCCACCTTAGGGTTGGAGATGAAGCCCTAATCTTATATTTTTGGTGATGTATAGGTTCTAGAGTTTTACTTTAAATGCTTTGATTATATGACAAGAATATTATCCATTGATTGGATTTATTTGTTAATGCATTATCTAATTTTGGTATTTTATTCTTGTAGATTTGAATACCAGTCGTAGAATGGTGCTTGAATGAATGTGTTGTTAGATCTAAGATAATCTATGCCATAGAGATAGGTTTTGCCCAGATCTTAACGTGCGTGATTTATTTGTTGACTTTGTGGAGGTTTGTAACCAAAATGAGTCTTTAAAGGATTAATAGTGAAACCCTAGGTCTATATTTGCCATTGTACGAGGGTAGAGTGATTTGTACCCTAAGATAGTTTCTTCAATTGAATAAAACTTTAATTTCAATTTGCTAATTTAGGAATCATAAATCCCAAATCAATACGTCTTTCTCTAGTAGGATTAATTTAGGAATTTGAAAACAACGCAACTTAGCCTTTATGTCCTAGTGGATAAGATACCGGGCTAACATCACTTTTCTCATGAGTAGAGATAGTAGCTAGGTATAATTTATATTTGCAAACTTGTTTTGGGACGATCATTAACCAAATCAATAAAATAAAATAAAAAGTTAGGTTCGAGATAGGCCTAAACATGTTATCTACAGTGATCGACCCAACCTGACCCCCACTCCTAGATTTGAACACTTGAGGTTTAAAATCCTTTGGAAAATCGGCATGCTTTCTGAAGGAAAGGAACCTAATGTTAAATAGATGAAAAAGTAGTTTTAATCTCAAGAGACTGCCATAAGTGCCCTTTTCTTCTAGGAATATAGTAGCTTTATAGTAATTAATCTATAATGTTAGACTGGATCTATCAAGCGAGGATGTTAATGATATTTGGACTTCGGAATCTGCATCTCAATCATCCAAACAATCAGTAACTTTCAAAGTAAACAGGCTGCAACAGTATCTATCATCGATTTAGATTGTAATGATATATTAGGGGAGGTCATGATCTTCTCAAAGAGGTGGTTGTCATACATTGTCTGATTGATCGAGTAATTTGAACCATCCACCTGGTGGGCCATTGGACAGTGACACCACTCCAGTAGAACCATAACCGCCATCCAGTTGATACTGATTCACATGAAAGCTTAGGCAATATGATCAGCAATGATATTGAAAGTGTAGCCTCCCATTCGCCTTCCAACATTGTGGTGGTGGTGATTGCTCTCTGATCAACCTACAAATGAGCTACTCCGATTAAATAAACAAATAAGACACCTTCCTCACACTAGCTTCGCCCCTTCAATTAGTGGTCTTAAGATTGAGGTTATTCGGAGTTTGTACTGGTTTCCTTTTGCCTTGAAACAGTTAATGTATCACCCTTTTTATCAAAAACCCAAATAATCCAGACTGGTTAGTAGAACACCCTCCTACCAGGCACTGCTTGAATGAACAAGATCAATCGATAATTCTTCAATTAAAAATCCTAGGATGGAAAGTTCAATCTCTGCTACTGTCTCCCCTACCTCAAGATTCCTTCGCCAAACATCACCCTCTCTTTTGAGATCCAATTCCACTGTCATGTCAATAGTGTTCAATGAGACCTCCTTCCAGGACTCGATCCTCTTGCAAACCTTTGCCAGCACTTCCACGTCTGACCTATCCTCTAGAGTCTCTTCCTTGGCAAGGTCCAACAACAGTCGCCTCATGTCCACTGAAAAATCTCCTAATGAAGACAGTGACTCATCTAGCTTCTCATTTCCTTTGTTGTTGTTGTTGGTATCAAGTCCTGCTTCCTCTTCTTTAATGACTCTTGATTCTAATTCAAGGGGATCTAGTTCAGCTAGCCTCTCGAACCTTCGGATTTTGCTTAGTAGATTTTTTTTTGCTCCTGAAAGGAAAAGAAGGACAAAGATAAGGGACAAGGGACACAATGCCTAGCTTTAAAGAGTTGAACACTTTAACTGGGGTAGTTGCAGTAGTTGCCATATAAAGGGTCTATTTGGTTACAGGCAATTTTATCAGAATTTCAAAAAGTTAAAACAGGGCATTGTCCCCTCAAATTCTATGAATCGCCCTTCAGTCCAAATTCCAATTTTGAAAATTCAACTCTGCCAGTTTTTGCAATGCCGGTCGCAGTGGGTGGGTTGACAGCCAAAGTGAAAGTTTTATCACAGCCTCAAGGAAAGACGGATCTTCTTTCTTCCTTAACTGTGACTGTTGTCGTTTAGTCAGAAATAGTTCCCATATAGTCAGAAGGCTAATCCGACTAAAGCTGGCAGCTAATGCCATTCCATTCTCTCTCACAGCCTAACATGAATCCTGAGAAATATAGCTGACCCCAACATAGTTGGGATAAGGCTTTGATGACAATGAGTGACATGAAATGGCATTTGGGGGAGACAGCATTTTGGAGAATTTGGGATCCTCCCAACATGAAAACAGCACAAAGCAGGTGGAGTTTACCCTGAGGTGATCAGGAACACCAAAGTCGAATGTCTCGCATATGGAAGGGAAAAAACTGCAATGGACACCCAAATGGACAATCCTTCGATTGATCTGAATTACTGAAGAATGGGCCATATGTGGCCTGTAATTCCTATCAACTTTGCATTGTGAAAGTAAACATCTGGGCTTTAAAATTTAAATTAGAAGTACTTACTGTGTACATTCTTGAAGGACTGTGCAAAGACTTCAGTGTTTTCGTCAAGAACATCATCGTCCACGTCATCTTCAAATGGAGGATCCAACACTGAAACAGGACTGAACTGGTCTTTTTCATCTTCATCCTCTTTTTCAACAACATTACTGATGCTTCCATCCTCAACGGTATGCAGGAACACCGGGCTACTTATAACCTAGAAAATCAGTCAGTCTCTCATTAGACTAGATTGCTACTAAAAACATAAGTTGCTATTATGTGACAAATAGTGCAGTGTGAGCCAACTATGGGCTAGAGTTGCCCAAACAGGTTTCAAGTGGGCTACCCCAGTTCAATTGCAGCCAACATTTCCCTTGGCATTGAGGGCCTTGTGCTGGGTCCATATCTAAATATTTAGCAGGATAACTGAATAGGTTGAGCCGGAACCCATGCTTGCCACAAGGCCCCACTAGATAGTCCAGCCTTTTCTAATTCTCAGCCCAGGTGACTAAACAGGCCGGAATTAGTTATACCTTGGCCAGCCTAGCTCAACTTCGCCCATTTGAAACCACATAAATAACATCACTCAGCTCAGAATGATATTCACCATCAAATGAGGAGATGGGCCTAAAACTGGGTAACAAAGATCAATCTATTGTTGAATATGGCCACAATTCATCAAAAAGATCACAGTATCTACATTGTGAGTACAGATCTCCTCATGTGTGGCAATAGTTTAGCTGTACTTAATCTTTTACTAAAAGGATTGAGCCAAAATAAAGAACGAGGATCCTATGTATATGGATAGATATAGATCTTGCATCGATCGATATGTGCATACTTTACCCAGATATACAAGATAAGATCTAAGACTAAACAACTCAATGCTTCTATTGTTGGAGCCATAATTAATCCTATGGATCCTTAGGATTGGTGAATCATTTTCTGTCCCGTTGTTTTGGACCATTGATCAAGCCAAGCGTCACGACTTCTTCTACCCATCCTGTATATTGTCCTTTTCATTCTGTGTTGCATTTGGAAGTTATTATTCTATTATACAAGATTATGGAAAAATGAATCCTTCCTTGGAGGGAACAATTAATTAACGAAAAGGCTCCTTCATATATCATATATAAGCTTTCCTTTGAATATAGTCACTTTTTTCATTAAAAAAAAATTTCCTACAAAATCTTTCTTCGTTCAATAGTTACTCATTATTAGTTTCACATTTTTTTCCCTAGAGATCTAATCACCAGGTAAAAATACAAAAGAGATGAAATTGGCAAAAGCCAAATCGAGACATGTGACATCTTGGTGTTGCCTACCGGTTCTACCAAATGCATAGATGAACTGTGGATTAGCTTAGGGTACCATGAAAAAACAATGCCTAAAGTTGTTCATCTTTTTAGTTTTTTACCAAATTGCAACACCGTGGGAAGATGAATAGTAGACGCATCTTTCAAGCTACTTGCAGCAAAGTCATTTCAGTTTTACATTAGTGACTAACAGCAGAAGCGAGTTGTTGTAATCACTCCTAAACAACCCTTTCATTTGTCCCACTAAACAACAAAGACAAGTTTTCTTATTTAAGTGACTGATGACAGAGGGAAGTTGCTGTCCTAACTCCAAGACAAAAACCCTTCTAAATCTATTATCCAAGGCACTAAGTTGTCTTAAATAACATACAAAACAGGACAGAGACCTGTTTTGTCTTATTCAAGAAATATAATATGCCCTACTTCACTATTCAAAGAATGGGAGACCAAGAAGATGCAGAAGCCGTACCTCCGCCATGAAAAGCGGCGACGCCGGCGGCGACGGGAAATCTGGCGTACGGAAGCCGGAAAACAGATCCATCTCCCGGCACCGGAGAGGGCTCGAGCAACACCCCCTATTGCATGAGCGGTAATCCCCTTTCTTCTCTCCACCAAACTCTATCTGTTGCAAATACTCCTCCGACCCACTGCAACAGCTCTCCAAATCCAAATCCAAATCCATCGATTTGTCTTCGGATTCTTCGAACCAGTCACTCCTCTCACAAGAAAACGACGAACCCATCTCCAAAATCTCCTCATTTTGCAGCACAGAACAGAAAGTTGGGGTAGTTTTCCCATTAAACGAATCCCATCTCATAACATCCTTCACCGAAACACGAATCCCTCTATCAACCCCTTCTCTAAATATTCTCCGCTTCTGGGTCTTCTTCCTCAGCGAGATTCTCTTCAGAATCGATGCAAGAAGCCCAAAACTGAGGTTTTGGGGGGATTTCTGCCTCGGAGACGGCGATACTGAGTGTGGAGTCCGCAAAGCAGCTTCGAGGATAAGAGCAGCGGCATTGTTTGGTTTCCGACATGGGCTTTTTGCAGGGGTCGTGAAATCGAAGTGGGGTGTGTTTTTGCCATCATTGGAAGAGAAAAAACAAGGACTTTTGCAGAGATTTTTGGGAAACGAGGGGTTTTGAGAGATGGGTCTTGATCGTTTGATGTGGAGGGTTTTGGGGGGAGATTGTTTGAGATGAGAGCGTTTTTCGTTGATGTAATTCTTGAGAACGAAGGGCTCTTGCTCTTCTTTCAAGAGATCGCGGAGATGCATCTTTGCCATTGAGAGAGAAGCAGTGGGAAAACAACAGTTCTGGGATGTCTGAATGGAACTGGAATCAATGAAAAGTTGAAGAGATTTCAACTGGTTGTTTGTGGAAGAAGTGAAACGAAGAGGAAATGAAGCTATTTAAAGACAAAGGGAGTCGAGAAAGGAAGGAATGAGGAGGCATCGTTTTCGAATCTCGTTTCTGATTTCGAAACCTGCGGTTAAAAAATGCATTTTTCTCTAAACAGAAAATTGCAATGGCATCCTTAAAGTTTTAATCAATTATCAAAAAAATGAACTCATATATTGATTAGGGAGCTGTTATTGCCACAGCTCCACTTACTCATTCCACGTTCTTGTTTTCTTTTTTTTTTTACTCATTCCACATCTTTTTTTTTTTTTAACCGTGACATCTATCTAAGAAATCTCCAAACTACCCTCTCCCTCGCCTTCCCTCTCTCTACTTGCTGCCACGTTAGCCGGACGCCCATCATTGCTCGCGCCCTCTCCCTCTCTACCTCTCCTTCTCCTTCTCCTTGTCTCTCTCCCTCTCCCTACTCGCCCCCACCTCCGCACGCGCCCGACCCTCTCCCCCTCCTTCTCCATCTCCTTCTCCCTATCTCTCCCCCTTCTCCTTCTCCCTGTTGACACCAAAAATGTAACTTTGCTTCTTCAACATCAAGAAAGCTACATTAAGTCGCTGCCTACAACAAATGGGCGATGCTACTTCTCAAAAAATCAAATCTTGTCAGAATCAAATAAAAACTGCAAGATCCTTCAAGACAGCCAAAAGAGGAGTACATAAAAAGTTTTGGGCCATTTCAAAATCATTTGGCTTAACTTCGCTTCTCCGATAGCTGAACAGGAGCTTTCGGCGGCGACAGTATCGGAGACACCAAATCTTCGATCAGAGCCTATGGATAGTCTCAAAATACATCCAAAAGGCTCCACGTCATATTTCGAGTCAAACCGACAACATTTGACTTTCCATCAACCCTCGAACAGCTAAATCTAGCCTCTCGGCGGCGAGAACAACCGAGGCCATCACTCATCAAAAAGAGCACATGGGCGGCTTCAAGATGCTTACAAAGGGCTACACGTCAAGTTTCAAGTCATTTCGACAATATTTGACCAGACTTTGACCCTCGGAAGCCAAGTCACGCCTCTCGGTCGTGAAGCTCCCCTGGATAATGGTTGACAAGACAGGGCTATGGATCATCTCAAAATGATTCCAATAGGTTCCCTGTCAAATTTCAAGTCAATCGGATATCGGTTGACCGCACATCAAGGCGCGACATCTTCCTCGCGACAAAATCAAGTCTACTAGCGACAGGACCCCATACGACTTCAAAACTCAAAGAAAAGCCTATGGTTGGTCTTATTTATTGCTCAGGAGGCTTCACCTCGAATTTTAGGTCATTCCGACATCGTTTGACCCAATTTTAGCTTCTGACGGAAAATCGGCAGCTCTACGCTACAAAGTCTTCGGCTTTCCCGAAACATTAGAAACTTTGCACCCGAAAATGCAAGGATTCTCGTCAAGTCTTCTACAGGAAAATCAAGCCAATAAATGTACAAAAATGTCAAGAAAAATACATAAGAAAAAAGAATTGGAAAAAACATCGAAACGGCCGTAAAACGGGAACCAAAGGGGAAAAATCCCCCCAGGGTTGCCGGCGACCATGGAGCCCCGGAACGCCGGATTCGCCCCGGAAAGCCCTGTTTTCCGTCGTTTTTCGCTTTTTGAAGTTTCCAACTCCCGTGATTTTCCAAAATTCATACTTTTGAGGCACCAAGTCCACCGACATCCATCAAAATCACGGGTTCGTCTTCAAAAGTATCAAAATCAACATTGATCGCCAACTGGTTGATCAAAAAGTGCACTTTCTAGCCGATCGATCGAGAAATCGACAGGACAAGTGTCACCGGCCTGCT
The DNA here is from genome assembly GCA_012931725.1 of Litsea cubeba. NCBI lineage: Eukaryota > Viridiplantae > Streptophyta > Magnoliopsida > Laurales > Lauraceae > Litsea > Litsea cubeba. The sequence goes on along the minus strand of CM022952.1, from coordinate 60,958,192 downwards.
GTTAGCTATCAATGTCTGAAGTTACATGGTCATCTGATGTTGATCAGCATGTAGATCCATCGATGATCATCGCCAAAAGAACTCCAAAAGACGCGACACGGCTCGCGACTCTTCAACTGCTCGGCGACCACTTAGTGCAGTTAATTGGCTAGCTTTATTGCAGTCATTAATTTATTTTTTTGGACGGCCCAATCAGAAGCAAGCAAATGGGAGTTACAAGTCAAGAGATTCATGGCATTTAAACCATGAAACTCCTCCCATCATGGCGATTAAATGCCCTTAATCTCACCGGCCAATTAGAAGCCAAGGTCCAGGAGTTACGAAATAAAGGAAGTAAACCCTGTAACTCCTCCCATTATGTGGCTTGATGACAATTAAAGCCCATAAACCCTCCTAAATGGCTACCAAGAGCCTATAAATAGGAGAGCATTCCAAGAAGAAAGAACGGATCCCATATAAAAAAAAATAGAAAATCCGAGAGAAAGAAGAAATAAACTCTTCGAAAGTTCTGCACCGGCCACCACACAAGGTAACAAAAGCCCCTTCGGGGTACCCCCCCCCCCCCCCCCCCACACACCAAAGGTCCTTGCATTCTCCTTCTGCCTCCAATGGCTTAGACGTGGCTCTTCAGCCCGTCAACTTAGTTTTTTATTGGACATAGGACCTCCTTTTGGTATTTGTCCTCTAAAAGTCTGAGGTTATAGCCAAGCCAAGTAAATCAAGATCATCATCTGTTCTCATCTGCATGGATGATGGCGAAGTCCACACATGGCTTGCGACCGTCAGTCTGAACGAGCCCCCCACAATCTCCTGAGAAGTTAGATCCTCATTTTCTTATTTTTTTATTATATTTTGTATTTTTCTAAAAGAGATAGAAATCACAACTCTTGTCTTTCATTATTGATAAGAATTGTAAATCGGCTATAAACGCCAAAAATCGACTATAAATGCCAAAAAATCGTCTTTCACAGCAAATCAAGAAAATGTTCATTTTCTTAAATATATGTGCAATGGAAAACTTGAAAGAAGTTGATTTCCTTTTTACTTGCGAATGTCGATCTCCGGATCTCTACTTACAATTTCAAGTAAAATAGAAAATCTGGCATACCCACATAAAAAAAAATGTTGATACCCGCTTTTGCCACCGGTTATGAAAGGGTCGTACCCCATGGGCTCCCACGTCCGCCGACCTCAGTGGAACTTGACATGGATCCTTTTGGATGTATTTTGGGACCATCCACAAGCTCTGATCGAAGATTGGGTATCTTCGAAGCTGTCTTCGCCGGGAGCTCCTATTCAGCTACCGGAGGAGCGAAGTTAGGCTGCGACTTCATGTAGCATCGCCCATTTGTGGTAGGCTGTGACTCTATGTAGCTTTCTTGATGTTGAAGAGACAAAGTGACATTTTTGGTGTCAACATCCTCCATTTCACCAATCAACACTCCCAATTTATCATTTCAAATCCAACCAACCAAACCTCTTTCAATCACTTCCAAATTCCAACAATCCAAACATAAAAATTCCAATTTAACTGAAATCATTCTCAAGACAGAATTCAATGAAATAAATCAAAATAGATTTCAATGAAATGAGGTAAAACACATGAACAATAAAACATATGCTTAGTAAACTAAACCTCAAAACTAAAGCAAGATTAACATAATAGATTCAAAAGCAAGAAATCAAGATGAAACCATAAATAAACACATGCATATTCATATTTCATGCATTCACTTGCCTTTGGTCCAAAATGCACTCAAAGATATCTCCCAAACACTCCTCTCTCAGCTGAAAGTCCAATCTACAAAAGCCCCAAGAAAAGAGCTTAAAATCAAATAATTTTTTTTGAAAATGAAAGGTTCCTCCATAGGAAGCCTTGCATGCATGATAATGGAGCTCTAAAGGACTCCACAAAACCATAGTTGGAAGAAGAAAACCATTGCTTACCTCTAAGAGCTCTAACAAAGGAGAAAAGTTTCAAGGAGGAGATGAATCCAGCTGAAATCTTTTGAAAAGGTTCCAATGGAAAGCTTGAGAGATGACAAATAGTTTGGTAAGCTTAAATCTCCAATTTGATCAAGAAAATCCCAACATGGAAAGGGGAGAAAGCAAGAAGAAGAGAAGGTTTTTCTCTGGGCTGTTGACTGTTTAAAAACTTGCAGAAATGAAGAATGGGGAAGAACACACGTGAGCTGGGTTTTGAGTTGGGTGGGGTGTGGGCCCCACCAGGTCAAACAACTTCAAGGCTTAAAAACACCATCATGCGGTTCCCGAATGAGATCGAAGAAAGAGAGAAAAGTGATCGTCAAAATATTTAGTTTCCAAAAATATAATTTTCACATGATTTTGCAAACATTGAATTCATGCACAGATTTCAAGGTGAAAAGTCTGTTTTACCCTTTTTGCTGAAAAATGCGATTTTTGAGTTGCGAAAATGGATGAAGAGAACATAAAAGTTGTAAATGTCATTTTGATAAATTAAAAAAATAAAAAATCATAATTTCCCAAAAATCAAGAATAATTTCCCTAACACGCACACGGGTCCCACGGGCTAACTTAACGACTCTCGAAAATTTCCAGAGCTATGGAAAATCTATCGAACTCACAATCTAGACTAAACACCATCTAATCGTACTTAAGATCTAATATCGGCCTAAACGACACTAATAAAAAACAAACCTAGCTCGGGGTCTGACATAGATAGCCCAAGTTATTTCAACTTTCTTATTCATCCCTTTGCCATTTGTTATTTAGAAACCCTCTTTACCCTATTTCGCTTAGGTTGGGACATATTCATCATTTTTGTGAAAGTTGAGTTTTTTTCGCGCTCAATTCAGTTGGAAAGATAATTACAGATTTTTTTTATTCGTAGCCCGAGATCATCCAAGAACTCGAAGACCTCGGTTTTACCAAATCAATTTGTCACTTAAACAAGACATGTTTATCATTTTTTAAAAACCTGAATTTATATAAACACTCGACCACCTACTTTATTTCCTCCTTCTCCTGCATGTTTCAACTTTGGTTATTGTTTCTCTTCCTCTCTTCATCATTTTCGTCTTCATTTGCACCGGATTTAGGCTGCTATTTCGAAATCTAACGCCTCCAATGGATTGTGCACGCTAAGCTCCACTTCTACCTTCGCTTTCACACAATTATGTCCACAACAAACCCTCGCCCCCATCATTTTCTTCTCTGTTACAGCCGTTAGAGGTGAGCTTTATCCTCTTTTCGTTTGATTCATGAATATTGCAAACTCGTTTCTTGACATGCGGGCTTTCTTTCCTTTTCCTTGCGAGTGTCTTCTTCTTATCTTTGGTGGGTTTTTAGAGTAGATTTTGGGAAAATTCGTCAGAGGTGATTCTAATATATTTGGGAGTGATCTGGAGCTATTTGTAAGCTTTGATAAGCGAGGACAAGTTTCAATAGCAAGTTCTATAGACATGCATGCTTAATTTCTTGGTTCTTACTTAATTTTCCAACTATGATAGGAACTACAAGTTTCTAAGCTCAAATTTGTGTTAATCATGTTAGTTTACTTGTAACTAAACTTCTAAACATGTTGGTAAACTCCCCAACCTAAAAAATACCCAAAGAATTAGGCAAAAGACCCAAAACTTTCACCCAAAACCCAAACCGCCGATCGCAGTCTGACACTCCTACGGCTAGCCATACAATAATCGACAGTTCACCATTAAGCCACTCGGCGATTCCTTGTTTGGGGACTATTTTAACCCCTTTTCTTAAGATTTGATTTCCATATATTTTCCCATCAATTTGTGGACCTTAGAAACATAATAGGTGGGACCCAAACATCACCATTTTGACCTAAACTAAACCTCTAGGGAGGTTGACGCTTGCAGTTGATGATTGGCCAATGGACAACAAGTTCCTTTCCCACTGAGAGAACTCGATCCGGGGAGCACCCTTAACCACGAAGCGTAGCATGTTAACCACCAGCTCCAAACAGAGAGTCTCTCCTAGTCCTACATTGGGAATATCCAAGTCTTGACCCTGAGCTTATAAGTCAAACTCCGTCTTAACTCAACATGACGCATTTTAAAACCGTGCAACCCTGGAAATCGTAGAAACTATGTAGTTAAGCGTACTTGAGCGGGAGCAATACTAGGATAGGCGACCTCCTGGGAAGTCCTCGCTCGCGCACGTGGGCTAAAGTGGATAAATTCATGATGAGTTGGGTGGGGTTGTTGTTAGCAATCATACAACTTAAAATAATAATTTCATACGAACACAGTACATACCTTTCTGGTCTCTGTATTTGTACAGTTCTGTTTGTCCAAGTTCCACAGCAATATTAATCTGAGCCTAGTGAAATCACTATGTCCTTAAGACAGATTTTCCCCCTCACAGTGCTGAAGGTTAAAAGGGAAACTGTCTCCCAAGATAGAATGGATTTTATCTTCTTTGGAAGGCAGCACTTCAATTCCAAAGAACAACGAACGCAAGGCAGTAGCAGACCAAGAACAGAGGAAGAAGAGAGAAGAGATCTGTTGCTCTGTTTTCTCTCTCAAAGTCGTCCACTATTTATAGGAGATTGGTGCCTCTGAAATGAAGTTATGTAACCCTTCATGAAAGGTAGCATCACTTCAGTTCATGTACTGTTTCATGAAAAGATGCAATGTTTCGAACCATTGCATCATTTGAAAAAGCCCATCTCATTAAGAAAAAAGCGTAGACCCAATTCAGATTTGGGCTTTGTAAAAAGTAAGAAATCTGGGATCCAAAAAATAAAGAAACCACAACCAAGCCCAAGCCCAGCCCCGCCGGGCCGGCGCGCGTGCGACCCGACCCGGACGGACGGCGGCGGCGGCGCGCGCGCGTGATTGTTGAGTTTGACTGCGTTCCGTCTCCACGGAAAATTAGTGGTACCCCTTGGGGCCCAACCCTTATAGTCATACTTTCTCTATATATACTCAACATCTCTTTGGTTTTCTTCCAATGTGGGACAAGTGTTTTTCCTACTTTCCCTCATTCATTTCTTACTCATTTCATTTCAAGTGGGGTAACTTGGGAGACAAATTACTCATTCAATACTCAATGGATTTGTGTAATTCCAAGTTCCATGTGTTCACTACACTTTGAACTAATTGCTAACCCATTTTTCTAACAATCCCCCACATGAATGAAAATTTGGCTTTTCACACATAAATAATGGATTCCTGTCCTATTACAAATGAAAAGATACTGCATCAGGTCAAGTAGCATGGGAGGCCTTGAACTTGCCTTAGTGAAAGACGATCGGATTTAATTGGACGATCAGTAGACTTTGATTAATGTCCTTGAACTGTCAGCCGTTTGTATAAATCGAGACAATCATCTTCACGCAGTACCTTCTCTAATACTGTTGGTTCTCACGTTTGTGTCCATTTTGGCCTTGAACACTTCTTGGTTTCAGATAGCGCTTTTTGAGAACATATTCTCATAGAAGCGGCCCCACTTCGCACTAACATAGGTGATTTCTATAAAAAGTATCCTGCAATACTCCACTTGGAGATCATATCTTTCCAAGATATAGTAAATCATTTAAAGCTTATCTTATCCTGAGTCTCGCGGCAGATACGCACTGCATCCAGTGCTTACTGAGTCACAGACATAATTTAGTTGGCCCTTTGAACCTAGATCTTGGGATCTCCAGTCAACTAGGTTGGTTTTTCCATTATGAGGACTCTTTGTTGATTATCTTAAAGGTTGCAAACCCATTCCCCTTGATAATCTTTCCACTTGCTCTCTTGTTAAACCTTTTGTAAGCGGATCCGCAATGTTATCTTTAGACCTTACATAGTCAATTGAGATAACTCCAGTTGAGAGCAATTGTCTAATGGTGTTATGTCTACGACGTATGTGTCGAGACTTCCCATTATACATGCTACTCTGTGCCCTACCAATAGCAGATTGGCTGTCACAGTGTATAGACACTGCCGGCACAGGTTTAGCCCAGTTTGGAATATCCTCTAAGAAATTTCGAAGCTATTCTGCTTCTTCTCCAGCCTTGTCCAATGCGATGAATTCTGATTCCATAGTGGACCTTGCTATGCCTGTTTGTTTTGAGGATTTCCAAGAAATAGCTGCACCTCCAAGTGTAAAGACATATCCACTAGTGGACTTTGAGTCTTTAGTGTCAGATATCCAATTAGCATCGCAATACCCTTCTGGAACAGCTGGATATCGGGTATAGTGCAGACCATAGTTCTGAGTATACTTTAAGTATCTCAAAACTCTAAGAACGGCAGTCCAGTGATCTTTGCCAGGATGACTCGTATATCGACTTAACTTGCTCACAGAGTATGCTATGTTAGGTCTTGTACAGTTCATGACATACATTAAACTGCCAAGTATACGAGAGTACTCTAGTTGAGATACACTAATACCAGTATTTTTTGCTAAATGAAGATTTACGTCAACTGGTGACCGTTTTGGAGTGATGTTATATGCCTTGAACTTTTCAAGAATTTGCTCAATGTAATGAGATTGTGATAGAACAAGTCCATCTCGTGTCCTAGAAATCTTAATTCCTAGGATAACATCCGCAACTCCTAAATCTTTCATATCATAATTACTGGACAGCATTTGTTTGGTGGATTTTATGACATCCATATTACTACCCAAAATTAGCATATCGTCGACATAGAGACAAACAATGACACATCCTTTTTGAGTGTTTTTGACATAAACACATTTGTCACACTCGTTTATTTTGAAACCGTTTGACAACATTGCATTGTCAAATTTCTCATGCCATTGCTTTGGTGCTTGCTTTAATCCATATAAGGATTTAACAAGCTTGCAAACTTTCCTTTCTTGGCCAGGAGCAATAAACCCTTCGGGTTGTTCCATGTATATTTCTTCATCTAACTCACCATTCAAGAATGCCGTTTTTACATCCATTTGATGTATCTCAAGTCCATGTATAGATGCTATTGCTATCAGCATCCTTATGGACGTTATTCTTGTAACTGGAGAATAAGTATCGAAATAATCGAATCCTTCCTTTTGTCTAAAACCTTTGACCACAAGTCTGGCTTTATATTTGTCGATTGATCCATTAGTCTTAAACTTCTTTGTGAATATCCATTTATATCCCAAAGTCTTGGAACCATGTGGTAAATCCACTAATTCCCATGTATGATTTTGTAATATGGATTCAATCTCGCTATTTATTGCTTCTTTCCAATAAGTAGATTCAGGAGTGGACATAGCCTCCTTGAACGTTTGGGGTTCATTTTCCAACATGAATGTTAGAAAATCAGGTCCAAAAGATGTTGACGTCCTTGACCTTTTACTGCGTCTAGGTTCCTCCTCAATTGCACTTTGTTTAGGATGGTAACTAGTTGTAGCATCTAAATTTCTCTTTGATGAACTTGATGTTAAACATATGTTATACGGAAACGTATTTTCAAAGAATGAAGCATTCCTTGATTCAATAATTGTATTAACATGTATATCTTAAATCTCTGATTTATGAACCAAAAAACGATATGCACTACTATTGTTTGCATATCCAATGAATACACAATCAATAGTCTTGGGTCCTATCTTCACCTTCTTAGGTTTAGGAACTTCCACTTTAGCAAGACACCCCCACACTTTTAAGAATTCGTAGGAAGTCTGATGACCTTTCCATAATTCGTAAGGTGTTTTAAGCGTCTTTTTGTTAGGAATCTTGTTGAGAATGTAATTGGCGGAAAGCAAGGCTTCCCCCCACAAATTCTGGGGTAAACCAGAACTTAACAACATAGCATTCATCATCTCTTTAAGAGTTCGGTTTTTTGCGCTCAGCAATACCGTTTGATTGAGGTGAATAAGGAGCCGTAGTTTGATGAATGATTCCATGTTCAGAACATAGACCTTCAAAAGGTGATTCATATTCACCCCCTCTATCGCTTCTTATGGCCTTAATCTTCTTGCTTAGTTGATTTTCAACTTCATTTTTATAGTGTTTGAACACTTCAATTGCCTCATCTTTACTTCTTAATAAGTAAACATAACAGTAGCGAGTGCTATCGTCAATAAAAGTAATGAAATACTTTTTACCGCCTCTAGTAGACACAAACTTAAGATCACAGATATCTGTGTGTATTAAGTCCAGAGGTTCGGTATTTCTTTCAACAGAATGAAAGGAGGATCTGGTCAATTTGGATTCTACACAAGTTTCACATTTGTGGTGTGGGTCTATTGTTATCTTTGGTATAAAGTTCAAGTTAATTAATCTACGTAAAGTATCATAATTAACATGTCCTAATCTACCATGCCATATGTGTGAACACTCAATCAAGTAAACAGAAGTTTGAACTTTATTAGCGCTCTTTGGCGCAATGGTGAAACATGACATCTTAAAGAGCCCATCCTGAAGATAGCCCTTACCCACAAATACATCATTCTTAGTCAGCACAAATTTATCAGAAACAAAGACTAACTTAAACCCATTCTTGCTCAGCAGCGACCCAGAAACCAAGTTCTTGCGAATGTCAGGCACATAGAGTACCTCATTCAGAGTCAGTTCCTTCCCAGAAGTCAGCTTCATCACCACCTTTCCTTTACCTTCAACCTTGGATGTAGAGGAGTTCCCCATGAAGAGTTGTTCTTCCTTTTCTACAACATGATAGGTGGTGAACATGGACCTGTTGGAGCAAATGTGGCGAGTAGCACCAGTGTCCACCCACCATTCTCTTTCGTTTCCAACCGTGAGACATTCAGAAACCACAGCAGATAGGTTTATGTCATGCACGTCAGCAGAAAGCTTATCCATTGTTATATGAGCTTCAGTCTTTTGCTTCTTGAACTTCTTTGGCTTGCGACAGTCACTAGCCCTGTGTCCAGCCTTTCCACAGTTGTAGCACTTGCCCTTGAACTTGGTAGGTGCACTCTTTTCACCTTGAGCTTTCTCTTGGTGCTTCCTCTTTTCTTTTTGGCCTTCTATAACATTAGCCTTTGCCACCATAGGATCTTTACCCTTCTTTTCAGATAGACGGTTGTCTTCCTCTATCCTTAGACGGACAATTAGTTCTTCAAGATTCATATCTTTGCGTTTATGCTTAAGATAGTTCTTAAAATCCTTCCAAGATGGTGGTAATTTTTCAATCATAGCAGCCACTTGGAAAGATTCTCCTATGGTCATTCCTTCAACAATGACATCATGTAGGATCACTTGAAGTTCTTGAACTTGGCTTATGACAGACTTACCATCCGTCATTTTGAAATCAAGAAACCTGCCAACTATGAATTTCTTCATGCCAGCATCTTCAGTCTTGTATTTCTTGTCCAAGGAATCCCAAAGATCTTTAGCCGATTGGAACACACTATACACATTGTATAATGAGTCTGCTAATCCACTTAGGACATAATTTCTACATAAGAAATCAGCATGCATCCAAGCATCTTTGGCCAAAACCTTTTCCTTGTCAGTTTCATCATTACTTACTTCAGGAGCCTTATCCCAAAGAAATTTTGCCAAGTTCAGGGTGGTCAGATAGAAGAGCATCTTCTGTTGCCAACGCTTGAAATCAGTTCCAGTGAACTTTTCAGGCTTCTCCCCATGAGGAACAGAGTTGGTAACAACAGGAGCAGTAGGAATTAGTAGTGTTGATTCCATTTCTTTCTTTCTTTCTGTAACAGAAATACAGTGTACTTAATCCTTACAATCGAAAAGAAAACAGAAACAAATTCTGTTCGTAAGTAGAAGAAGAAGTGGCAGAAAAGATCACTTATCTTGAAATCTGTCTTAAGTTGTTAGCAATCATACAACTTAAAATAATAATTTCATACGAACACAGTACATACCTTTCTGGTCTCTGTATTTGTACAGTTCTGTTTGTCCAAGTTCCACAGCAATATTAATCCGAGCCTAGTGAAATCACTATGTCCTTAAGACAGATTTTCCCCCTCACAGTGCTGAAGGTTAAAAGGGAAACTGTCTCCCAAGATAGAACGGATTTTATCTTCTTTGGAAGGCAGCACTTCAATTCCAAAGAACAACGAACGCAAGGCAGTAGCAGACCAAGAACAGAGGAAGAAGAGAGAAGAGATCTGTTGCTCTGTTTTCTCTCTCAAAGTCGTCCACTATTTATAGGAGATTGGTGCCTCTGAAATGAAGTTATGTAACCCTTCATGAAAGGTAGCATCACTTCAGTTCATGTACTGTTTCATGAAAAGATGCAATGTTTCGAACCATTGCATCATTTGAAAAAGCCCATCTCATTAAGAAAAAAGCGTAGACCCAATTCAGATTAAGCCCAGCCCGGCCGGGCCGGGCCGGCGCGCGTGATTGTTGAGTTTGACTGCGTTCCGTCTCCACGGAAAATTAGTGGTACCCCTTGGGGCCCGACCCTTATAGTCATACTTTCTCTATATATACTCAACATCTCTTTGGTTTTCTTCCAATGTGGGACAAGTGTTTTTCCTACTTTCCCTCATTCATTTCTTACTCATTTCATTTCAAGTGGGGTAACTTGGGAGACAAATTACTCATTCAATACTCAATGGATTTGTGTAATTCCAAGTTCCATGTGTTCACTACACTTTGAACTAATTGCTAACCCATTTTTCTAACAGTTGTGACACCCACCTACCTTGAAACCCTATGGTCAAGCTGTGGGCATTCTATTGTCCTCGTTTGAGGACCTTTAGGCCATTGACTTGATGACAAACACATTTCCATCATGTCCATTAGTTTGAGGGACCTTGAACTTAGAAATTGGTGGGTTTTTGTACCATGAACCCTTGACTAATATTATTTATATTTGAGACTTGTGGTAAGTGATGCCGTGAACTAACAATCAATCCCTGGATTATCCGGAGGCATGTGAAGTCTGGTAATGAGTCAAGGGCATCCGGACTTAGTGTTGTGGATGTCTATTACCTTTCGAAGCACAAAGAGTAATGAAACCAGACATTTGGACCCTATAGGGTTGAACGTTACTGTGCTTGCATTTCAAAGGCAATCCATGACCTAGGATAATATTTGTAATGGATCCTTGATTGCTATATAGTTGGGTAGTGGTCACTAATCAGTTATACTCGTTACTTGCGTGGATTGCGCATGCACCTATCACTTTGGCAGTTAGCATTGTTTGTCATGCCTATGGACTTACTCAGCCTTAGTTTAATTATTAGATTTATGTGCTCGTTCCTTGGGACTTAGTGCGCAGTACATTGCCCTTCGTTTTCCCTAGACTGATACGATCATTGTTAGTTTTATGATCTAAATATCAGTAAATGATATAATAAATTGATTAATTTCTTTATTTATCAAAATATTCATGCTTTCCTTTTATGAGATGAATGGTGATTTATTATATACTTGCACATAACCAATATGAATGACATGATGGTTCATGAGATGCACCGGAGTCCACAAGTATATTAGATGTAACACATGTGTATGGATGAGATCCATATACAGGAGACATGTGTGGCAAATCATGATGGACAGCGCTTCTGCGCACTCGGCGCTACCGAGGGTGGCGGACATGGGAGTTCGTGGGGTACGACCCTTTCACGCCCGGAGGGGCGGAGGCGTGCATCAACATTTTTTTCTAGGGTGGGTGTGCCAGATTTTTTATTTTATTTGGAATTGCAATTGGTGATCCGGAGATTGACCTTCGCAAGTAAAAATGAAATCAACTTATTTCAAGTTTTCCATTGCACATATATTTAAAAAAAGAGGCATTTTCTTGATTTGCCGTGAAAGGCGATGTTTTGGCATTTATAGCCAATTTTTGGCATTTATAGCTGATTTTTGACGTTTTTGGCATTTATAGCCGATTTACAATTCTTATCAATAATGAAAGACAAGAGTTGTGATTTTTTTGTCTCTTTTAGAAAAATACAAAATATAATGAAAAGCAAGAAAAGGAAGATCTAACATCTCAAGAGATTGTAGGGAACTCATTCAGATTGACGGTCGAAGCCATGTGTGGACTTCGCCATCATCCATGCAGATGAGAATGGAGGATGCTCTTGATTCACTTGGTGTGAGAACCCGACCCCAGATTTTCTGGTTTAGCGTGGTTTAATCGTATATTACTTTTCTCAGTGGGTTTACCGGTTGTTTGATTGAGTTTCTGAGTTTGATTATATTTTCTTTGGTTTTGAGAAGTTTTGAGAGCCAGTGAACCTAAACAGTAACCGTAGGGTCCTATTTGTTTTGTGTGGTCATTGTGAAGAGATTCTCTTTGATTTCTAAAATTTCTTATTTCAGCTTTGTTTGACTAATCTCGCCATTCCCTCAACTTTCGTGTTCACTCCGTACCCATCCGAAACTCCAAAAATCAGTTTTTCCAGCCCTGGGGGCAAAATCAATCTTTTTACACAAAATCTGGACCCAAATTTTGAGATCTCAGAACCTTACTAAATATATACTTTTTAGAAACTAGATTTTATGAGAAACATTTCTCTCTTCCTTGTCGATCACATCCGAGGCCCATAAATCGATGTTTTAACCCTTGTAAACCCAAATCTTCCATTATTTTGATCTCTTTGACCAAATAGTTGACTTTTTTTGTGGACTCCGGAAGTATGTCAATATTAACCTTGTTGGAAAGATAATTTTGAGCCAGACACTTTTCATGTTTTAAGTTTCTTGATCCGAGGTCTAGAAAGCCCTTTAATCTCCATTGCAAGTTTTAAGTGTGGTGGGCCCACACCCACCCATTATAAAAAGTACCCAGCTTCTTTTTTCACTCCATTGACCAACCTTCCAGCTACAGTACCAGCAGCCTTCTTCTCCCTTTTCTTCCATTTCTCTTGCTCAAATGGAGCCTCCAAGCCACTAATCCGATGGGGGAACTCCGACAACTTCTTCCCCTTCATCTCCTCTCTCATTTGACGCCATTTTTGTGCGAATCTCAGCTGGGCAGCCCCTATTTCAAGCTCTTTTTTGTTGATTAATGGCCCTAAAGGTATGGACTCCTTCCCATCTTGTATTATTGAACAATGGCATCCCCTTAGGTCCTATTTCTTAGCCTTATTTGAACCCATTCCTTGTCTTTATTGATTTACCATTTTATGGTTCTAAGATGGGTTTGTTTTGGGGGGTTTTCTTGGTTTTTCTTGTAGGTTGATCTTGATAGTGTTTTGAGCTTAGATTTTCTTAGCTTGGACCCAAGGCAAGCAGATGAATGGATGATTTCAAGTGTTAACATGTTTTATGAGAAAAATATGGATTTTCATTACTTGTTCTTAATGATTTAATATTTGCCTTTAATCATGCTTTTCACTATGATTTTATATTGCTTTTGAAAGGATGATTTTTGAATGCTAACATGTTTATGGAAAATCTTGATTTACATTAATTATTTTTGGTGATTTCATATGTGTTCTCATCTACATTCTTGATATAGTTTCCATTGCTTTTAAAATGCATATTGATGAGTCTTGTTACATTGTTTAATATCTTGGAAATGGTTGCATATGATTTTGTTAAAGCTTGTTTATAGTACATATGGATTTTCATGAATGATGGGTCATCACTTGATTGAATGTGTTGAAATGGACGGTTGTATGAATGGGATTTTGATGGAAGGATGGATGAGGTTGAATATGGAATTTGAAGTGTTGGGAATGGAGGTTTTGAATGATGAAATGGAGGAGCTAGTTTTGGCTCACTTTATTATAGGGATCTGACCCTTAAAAATGAAGAGTGTTTGGAGAAAGAAGGGACTGAAAATAGCTTCAGAATTTGGTGTTCGCAGTAACGTCGGTCAGCCTGTCGGCTAACCGACAGCCAACCAACAGGGAGTCGACACCCTCTCAGTCCCAATTCCAGAGAGCTGCATTTTTCTACAATTTCTGATGCTGAAGTGTCGGTCAGCCGACAGTGAACCGACAGCCCCTCGGTTCCAATTCCTGAGAGCTGTTTTCTCCCCATTTTTGGACTCGGTTATCCGTCAGTCAGCTTGTCGGTCGACCAACATGACCCTGTCGGTAAATCGACAAGCCAACCGAGGGTTGACCAAAATTTCAATCTTAATGGATTTCTTTTGGGGAACTTGTGGAACTATATGGGAGAAGAATTATATGGAACTTTATTGAAGAAGAAACCTCATCATCTTAATATTGTTAAGATCCTTAGATTTGTCAACGTATGTAAGGTCCCGGAATGTTTTTAATTTTTAAAGAGTATCAAATGTTTATCAAACCTAACATACGGAACCCTATACACATTGATTTAAATCTTGGACCTTCTATACTTGGCCCGGAGATTTATAGAATCCATTTGTACCTGATTTTTAGCGGATTTCACTTGTACATTTCAAGTTTCATGCCTTGTAGCTAGTCTTGCCCCGGATATGGTTTTTAGCATAATTGCTATCTTGTGACCTAATATGATATGTCTTATGCTGATGAGCATCTTGACCCGAATCTTATTTGTGCTTTTCAAACATCATATCTTATGATTTGAACTTGCCCCGAAAGTATTGGAAAATGTGTTTAGCTTTTGCTAACCCGTATATGCTTGATCCGATATGAATATGCATTTGTGCCTATGGGCACCCTATTCCGTTATTATGAAGTTGTTTTGATTTCCGCATTTGACCTATGAGTCGGTACCACTAAGTTTGGACAACCTTGTCGGTTTGATCCACCGACTTGGAGATCCCCCCCCTCCTGTTAGTCAGCTGTAGTCTGGAATCCGCAGAGTTTTTACCCGGTTCGCTACCGTGGTCTCTCAGAGTATATATATATATGTATATTATAGTATTTTATCATTGTCCCTCCTCACCTTGTGTGACTGAGGTCAATGATCCTGTAGGGTATGTGCTCTCATCACTTTAGTGAGAGAGGATTTAGCTTTGTGTGGTTGCCATCTTGACAGTTCCCGATCCTTGATACCCTTACTGTTTTAAATATACATGTTTTAAATGAATCCCCGATTTGTTAAATATTCATGTTTTACACATGCTTTAAAGGAATACAGGATTTTGTCAAATATTCATGTTTTATACATGCTTTAAAGGAATACAGGATTTTGTCAAATATTCATGTTTTATACACGCTTTAAAGAAATACAAGATTTTGTCAAATATTTATGTTTTATACTCGTCTCTTATGAATACAGGATTTTATCGGATATTCATGATTTCTTATACATTGTAATTATGTACAACTTTTGATCATATCACATGATTTATTACATGTTTTATCATTTAGTATATTGTTCATATCTTTTCACCCACCTGCCAAACCGTCGTGTCTGACCCACTACTTTGGTACTCAGGTTCAGATTTCTTGCCCGAGTTGCATTTTGGCTATGGAGCCATGAGCTTGCAGGTCGTTTTGTCAGCTATGTCGTGTAGACATTGAGCTTGACATCGGAGCTACGTCACATATGGGGTAGTGATTATTAGCTTGTTTTTGTATGGCTTTTATTAGCCCATTTATTGGGGTTGTAATTAATGCACATTGTTATTTGTAACTTGAACATATGTGGGAATATAATATCTAAATACTGTCAGCTCTGTATTTTGTTAGAATGGTTTGTTCCAGTCTGATATATTCATTGATATGATAGTAATATGTTAGTGGTTGAGTGCGACACGGAATCCAATGGCCACGGACTTCGGGTCGCAACGCCACGAAAGCTTCCGCAAAAATATTCAGGATGTGTTGGAACATGTTATCCTCACACACGCGGATCTTGGGAGAAACATAATCATTACTTAACTCCAAAATTCACGCTCCCCGGGTTTGGGGGCGTGACACTTGGTTTGGCTATAACCTCAGATATTTAGAAGACAAAGACTAAGAGGAGGTCCTATGTCCAATAAAAAGCTAAGTAGACGGGCTGAAAAGCCGCGTCTAAGCCATTGGAGGCAGAAGGAGAAGGCAAGGACCTTGGGGGGGGGGGGGGGGGGGGGGGGGGGGTACCCCCTAAGGGACTTCTGTCACCTTGTAACGGTGGTTGATGCAGAACTTTCACAAAGTTTTCTCTCTTTTTCTTCCTCTCAGATTTTCCAGTCTGTATTCTTCCATATTTCCAATGCTCATTCTTCTTGGAAAGCTCTCATATTTATATGCTCTTGGTAGCCATTTAGGAGGGTTTATGGGTTTTAATCACATTTAAGCTACATTAAGGGAGGAGTTATAATGTTTAATTCCTTTATTTCGTAACTCCTGGACCTTGGCTTCTAATTGGCCGGTGGAGATTAAGGGTATTTAATCACCTTTAATCACCATGATGGAAGGAGTTTCATGTTTTAAATGTCATGAATCTCTTGACTTGTAACTCTCGAATGCATGCTTTTGATTGGGCCATCCAAAGAAATGAATTAATGACTGCAATAAAGCTACCCAATGAATTGCATTAAGTAATCGCCGAGCAGTTGAAGAGTTGCGGGCCGTGCCACGTCTTTTGGAGTTCTTTTAGCGATGATCATCGATGGATCCACATGCTAATCAACATTAGATGACCATGTAACTTCAGACATTGATAGCTAACAGCAGGCCGGTGACATCTCTTCTGTCGATTTCTCGATCGATCGGCTAGAAAGTGCACTTTTTGGTCGACCAGTTGGCGATTAATGTTGATTTTGATACTCTTGAAGACGAATCCATGATTTTGACGGATGTCAAAGGATTTGGTGCCTCAAAAGTATGAATTTTGAAAAATCACAGGAGTTGGAAATTTCAAAACGCGAAAAATGAAGGAAAACGGGGTTTTCCTGGGCAAATCTGGCGATCCGGGGCTCCAGGGTCACCAGCAACCCTAGGGGAATTATCCCCTTTTGGTCCCGTTTCGCGGTCGTTTCATTCTTTTTCTCCTGTATTTTTCATGAGATTTTTGCACATTTATTGGCTTGATTTCCCTGTAGATAACTTGATGAGAATCCTTGCATTTTGGGGTGCAAAGTTTCCAATTTTTCGGGAAAGCCGAAGACTTTGTAGCGTAGAGCTGCCGATTTTCCGTCAGAAGCTGAAACTGAGTCAAACGATGTCGGAATTAACTGAAATTTGAAGCGAAGCCTCCTGAGCTATAAATAAGACCAACCATAGGCTTTTCTTTAAGTTTTGAAGCCGTATGGGGTCCTGTCGCCAGCAGACTTGATTTTGTCAAGAGGAAGATGTCGCGCCTTGATGTATGGTCAACCAATGTCCGATTGACTTGAAATTTGATAGGAAACCTATTGGAGTCATTTTGAGATGATCCATAGGCTCTGTCATGGTCCCGGGGAGCTTCGCCGCTGAGAGACCTGATTTGTCTTCCTAAAGTCAAAGCATGGTCAAATGTTGCTGAAATGACCTGAAACTTGACTTGTAACCCTTTGTAAGCATCTTGAAGCCGCCCATGTGCTCTTTTTTATAAGTGATGGCCTCGGTAGTTCTCACCGCCGAGAGGCTTGATTTAGCTGTTCGAGAGTTGATGGAGGGTCAAACGTTGTCGGTTTGACTCGGAACTTGATGTGTAGCCTTTTGGATGTATTTCGAGACTATCCATAGGCTCTGATCGAAGATTTGGTGTCTCCTATGCTGTCCCCGTCGGGAGCTTCTGTTCAGCTATCGGAGAAGCGAAGTTAGGCCAAATGATTTTAAAATGACCCAAAACTTCTTGTGTACTCCTCTTTTGGCTGTCTTGAAGGATCTTGCAGTTTTTGATTGATTTTGACAAGATTTGATTTTTTGAAAAGTGGCATCACCCATTTGTGGTAGGTCGCGACTTCATGTAGCTTTCTTGATGTTGAAGCGGCAAAGTGACATTTTTGGTGTCAACAAATGCCCCCTCGAGGTACAGCGATAAGTTGCCTAACTTTTGTAGTCGATGTGCCTCGAAGAGATATATGAATGAGAGCTTGTGACTTGACTAAGAGTCTTTGTGTCACACCCCAAAACCGGGCCCTGCAGTGATCCGACCTCGGGATGCGAAATTTTGGAATTAATTAAAATTTTTGTTGTATTTCCCAAGATCCGCATGAATGAGGATAATAAAATTCCATCATGATCAGAATATATTTTCGCGGAAGCTAATCATGGTGTTGTGACCCGGAATCCGTGGCCATCGGATTCCGTGTCGCACTCGACCAATATCATAAAGCCATCACATAAGCAGACTGGCACAAATCATAATTCAAAGAATACTAAGCTCGTAGTAACAGGACTATTCATTTCCCACATGTTCAAGTTACAATTAACAAGTGTCTTAATTACAGCCCAGGGAAAGAGGCTAACAGAGCCATACAAAAATATCCAACTAAATAGAAATACTACCCCCAAAATATTACGAATTTCGGTGCCAAGCTTGACATCTATATGACATCGAAGGCAGCCTCTCGCGTCAGACCAGCGGTTCCATCGCCTCCTCCAATCAAACCCCTAAAAACGGAAGGAGAGAAAATCTGGCACCAAACAAACAGGGTCAGACACGACGGTCTGGCAAGCAAATAAACAAGTAATATGCTAATGAGCATTTATAAAACCTTATGGGATAGTTGAAAATCTATTTAAAGAGTCTAAACAGTAATAGTAATAAATCATGATAAAATGATTGAAAGACTGAACATAAATATCAAAGCAGATAGAGAACCGCATCTGAAACATAGATATCTTTAAAAGATGATAGCCTACGTAAAACATTTAATAATTGAAAATACATTTAAAATTCTGAATAATAGAGACAATGCGATAAAAGATCGATTTCTTAAACATTAACAAATTCAAAGACTAATATGAGCATAAGTAAATAAGAATTATAAAAAAAAACATCAAACGGAAAAAATATTGGCAAACCACATATAGTTATATTCTCCTATTACCGAAGTAACAAGAACAGACAGAACCGTAGCCACTACACGTGGGACCGGAAACAGAATCAGAACCGTAGCCACATACAAGTGGGACCGGCAGATCAAAACCGTTGCCATGGTCGGTACAGACAGAATCCAAGCTGCAGCTGGCAGACAGATTAAAGATCCCAAGGTGGATGATCAGCCCGACAAGGTGACCTAAGCCTAGTGGTGCCTTTAGTTTTTAAAACCTGTACCAATACAAATCAAAATACTAATCCCTTTGGCTCATGGGCTCACACTACAAAGCTCTGGCCCTATCTTGCCTCGAGGTTTTATTTTCAAAATAACAGTCTTATCGATGTATTTCCGAATGTGGCGAACCACTCAAATCTCCTTCCAAATCGATTCGTAGAAAACATACGAATTTATGTGGCAAACCATTCAAATCTATCTCAAATCAATTCATAGAAAAACATTCGAATTTTCATGGTAAACCACTCAAATACACATCAAAGCAATTTGTATAAAAATCATACGATCAATCCTTTCGAACATGGAAAACCACATGATTCTATAACAAATCACCGATGCTATTCAAATTAGTTTACCGAAGAATACATATACATTTCTGACTTGAAATGGAGTAAAATAATGTAAAATGACTTAATGACTTACCAAGAGGCTATCTCAATACACACTTAACCTTTTAAACACTGATTAATAAAAGAACATGTTTGATGCCAATGAAAACCCACAACATTTAAAATGATAGAGTGTGCATTGAGACTTGAAAGATTCTCGGGTAATTCCACATATATTCATTCTCTCATTGTTCTCATTCTATTTCACAATTTTCCAAGTATCACAATTTACCCAAATCTTTCATGGACTTCTATGCATCATTACAGGTACAATGGCTTCAAATAAAAAGAAAAGGGATTGGGCTAAATTGGACTTGAATATGGGCTTGAAGTGAGTCTGGAGAACGGTCCAACAATCCCCTTTTTTGCAGCTCTTCTCATTTCAGTCCGATCGATCGGACTCATTGGCCGATCGATCGGACCTGAAATGCTCTCAGTTATTCACAGTCCGATCGATCGGACCTGAAATGCCCACAGTCCGATCGATCGGACAGCGGCGAATCTCAGCCTATTTGGTTGGATCCCTCTTTTGTCCAATCCCTATCCATTTCCCTTCTTTCCCCTTCTTCCAAACACAACTCCATGAGCATTTGGGCCCTTTCTTGACCTCCTCAACTCATCAAATCATCATTCAATAATCATTCTAAACAACCATTCAAACACTTTTAAATCAGAGATTTCCTCCATTCTTTGAACCTAAAGACTTGACATAAATAAGGCTAATTTCAAGATGACGAAATTCAAAAACCAAGTTCCAATCCATTGCAAAACAATAACACAAATAGATTCAAACATAAACATTAATTCATGGAAAATTTATAGATCACAAAGAGGTTTGAGCATAGAAAGAAATGCCATGAAATGAACTTATAAAGTAGAACCATCATATTAATTGTAGCATCCACTTGCCTCAAGCCAAGATGGAGTGAAAATCATTCAATGATGGTCTTCCTATGGTCTCAAGCTCCAAATTCTCAAAACCCCCAAAAATAGCTCAAGAAAAAGCCCTAGAAATCCAATCCATTGCAAATCTCAAGGAAAACCTTTGCATATATAACAAAAACATTCTAAATGGTTTGGAAAACCAAGATTTGAAGAAAGAAATCCATTGCTAACCTTTTTGGAGCACAAACAAGGAAGAAGAGCTTGGAAAAGTGGCCTCTCCTAGCTCAAATCTTTCAAAAATGGTGTCTTTGGAAAGCCAAGAGAGGAGGAGGAGAAGATTGGGAGATCATTCCTCCATTTAGCACTCAAGATGGGAGCTATCTAGAAGAGAGAGAAAATGGCTGGGAGAAAACCCTAGGCTCCTCTCTTCATTGCAGGAAAATGAAAAATGGGAAGAAGAAAAACTCATGGTGGTTTTATAAAGGGTTAAGTGGGATGGGCCCCATGGGCCCCAACATTACGAAGGCTGAAACTAACATTTGTGGGTCTCGAATGAGATCGACGAAGAAGACAAAATCGATCAACGAAATATTTACTTTCCAAAAAGTCTATTTTCCCTAAATTCTGAAATTTTCGAAATTCAAAACAGATTTAGTGTGAAAAGTCAATTTTGCCCTTTTTCTCGAAAAACGTATTTTCTGATGATCAAATCAAAATGGTCAAAACATGAAAGTTGTTAAACTTAATAAAATGAGTCAAAAGGAGCAAAATTTGTAATTTTTCAAAATAAGAATAATTTCTCACAAAAATACAAATCATATGGACCGGGTCAAACCAAAGTCAACGGTCCTCAAAATCTCCAAGGCTATGAAAAATCTAGTCAAACTCAAAGACAAAGTCAAACAACTCTAATCTTGCTTTAAAAGCTAAATCACGGTTAAAATAATTCTAAATAGAGAAATTGGGGGTCGGAGTCTTACACTTTGAGCAGTCTTTCTTTTGGTAGAGTGGCCTTTTGAGCTTCCAAGGGAATTTTATGATAGTGAAAGGAATCACGTATCATCTCGAGGCAAAGTTTTGAAGATGACATCAGGGATGTAGATTTGGGTTTTTGGTTTTGACCTTGTGACCTAACAAGCTGTATGTGGCAGGTTAGTGGGTCGGGTTTGGTTTTGACCGTGTGACCTAACAAGCTGTATGTGGCAATTTAGGGGTCGATTTTGGTTTTGATCTTGTGACCTGACAAGCTGTATTTGGCAAGTTAGAGGATCAGGATTTGGTTTTTGGTCTCTCTTTGGGACTATGTGGGTCCATTGGAGTGGTTTGGATTTTTGTGAAATGTCAATTTCAAGATCTTGGCTCAATTTGGTATATGAGGCTGGATGGTTTGGATTTTGGAAGCTTATGGGGCTTGGAATTCATTTTTGTATGGTCCAATCAACTCCAAAGAGACATCGAACCATTTTTGTATGCTCTTCTTGGTAAGAGGGAATTCTCTTTGACTAAAAGCCCCTTTTTTTAGTGCCTAGGTGGTCAAACCTGACTCATATGGGCTAACCCATGGGACCTTAAGCTTTTGAAGATGGCTTAGATCTCATATGGTTTCATTTTTGTAAAGAATATCTAAAAATATCTCTTTTGTATAGAGAATATCTAAGAATATCCTTACTTGGAGAAAATCTCTCATGTCCCCTTTATTTTGGGAGAGAATATCTCAAGATATCTTTCTTTGGGAGAGAATATCTCAAATCTCCTATCTTTTGGGAGAAAATCTCTCATTGGTTTCTTTTGGGAAGAGAATCCCTCAAGATATCTTTCTTTTGAAAAAGAATCTTTCTAATTTCTTTCTTTTGGTAAGGTTACTAATTAGTAACACTTACTTCTTTCTTGTTTCCTTCTTTGGTTTGCTCTCTTCTATAAAAGTAAGGGGGGGTTGGATCTCTTGCTCTTATTGCTTTCTTTTGCAAAAATCTTAAGAGGGCTTCAAGACCAAGAACTTTTATTTTTCAAAGGTCTTCAAGCTTTTTTTCTTCTTCTCCATCAATGGCTTCAAGTAAGTTCTCTTTTTCAAGAAAACTCCATTCTAGAAAATAGGATGGTAAAAAAAATGTTTCTTTTCTTTTCTTCTTTTTTTTTCACGATTTTTCTTTTTTTTACCACGTTTTCTGTTTTTTTTTTCGTTCATTTTCCTCCTTTTTTTTCCACGTTTTTTTTTCTTTTGTGGGCCGTACGGATCTGGCCGTATGGCCACATGGCTTGTGGGCCAGCCCCCTATTTTTTGTTTCCCCTTTTTTTATTTCTCTGTTTTTTTTTACAAAGTTTCTTTTTCTTTTTTTTTTTTGCTCATCATAATAATGATTTTTTTGGCAAAGTAAGATGTTCATGCATGCATTTTTTTGTAAATAGAATTGGTAGCATGATGTCATAGTATACTTGAAAGTTTTTGCAAATTTGGGAATTTGGAGCTCGCAGTGGTGTTGAGCCCTTCCTGATTTTGCGTAGACTTTTACGTTTCGAAATTTGGAGTTTTGGAGCTCACAACGATGTTGAGCCCATCTTCAAGCCTTCTATTTCTTTCTGGATATTTCCTTTTTCTTCGGAATTACCCCGGGATCATGCCAAAATTTCGCCAGATTTTCTTTTAGCGAAATCTTGTCATTTTGATGATTGATCGTTTTCTTTTCCAACCTTTGCAGGTGGTTCCTCCAGAACGAACAAGGGTAAAGAGCCTGCTACAATCGTACCTCGTCGATCTTCCAATCCGGCCCTTCAGTAAGCCTGAGAGAAGGTCCAGTATGTTGGGAGAAATCTTGAAGAGTGCGACTCCCACAACGGAGATGAGATGAGGCAGCGTCTAATCGCTCTCAAGAGAGAGGAATTTTACAAGATCATGGTAAGCGGCCGTCCTCGGGTTATGGACGATCAGAGGCTGTTGCCCAAGCATACCTTCTTCTTTGGTGATGCAGTCCCTGACAACGTAACATACCAGAGGAGATGTTTTCAGTTCTCTTACACAGCTGGTGGTGAAGAGAAAACTATTGTTACCGGGTCGGCGTTTGATCGTACCATCTCGATCATGAGCCTTTCTCCAACGTACCCTAAGAGGGAAGATCCTCTAAGTTGGGTGAAGATGACTAACGTGATCAAGACTGGGGTTTTTGTTGGCAGTCGTTCCGGATATGCGAAGAAGTCGCCTGCCCATATGGAATGTTGATGCCGGCCAGCGGTTACCGTGGCTCTGATTATCCCTCGGTCGATTTGAGACCGGTGAGCCTTGGTATTTTCAGCGGTGACGGCTACAATTGGGTGAAGCCTTTTTGACTTCGTGGCCGTTTCAGTGCTGACTCCGAGTGGAATTCGTGGACTGATCGCGTCCTGCTGATTGGTGGTGCCATTTTGAAGGAAGCCGGGATTTTCAACGCAGTCCGTGCCATTAGGGAGACCGTGACCTTTTCCGATGAGGCCTTCATGCCTATGTTGGAGTCATTCCTTCCACAAACCAATACCTTCATTGTCACAAATGGTGAGATTAGTTTTTTTTTTGAAGGAGTTGAGCCTCATTACTGGATTGCCTATCCTTGGCAAATTCTATGAAGAGTTCATGCCGGTCGCCAGCATCCTTGAGGAGCAGTCGGAGGAGTTTAGGCTTCTGTTCTGTCACCTTGTCGCCTTCTATGATTTTTTGATGGAGAAGGAGGGCTCGAAAGTTAGATCCGGCAGTTGGAAGAGTTCTAACTCTTCGTTCCCTAACTTCTTTGGCAGTAGGGAGTCTTCTGATAGCACGACACGAGAAGATAGGAAGAAGATTCCGGTCATGCATGAAGAGTTAAAGGGTTTCTTCGCAAGTACAGACGCCATTTGTTCTGACATTGCATTGCGGAGAGATCTTGTTGTTTACCTCACTTATTGGCTGGGTGAGGTTGTTTTTGCTGGAGGAGATGGAACGTACATCAGGCAGATTGTATCTTTCCAGCTTGTCAGATGGCATTTGGAGAGTGGCTTGCTTTGGTGCCAGCTCTTTAAACCTACTTGTGTACCGAACTGCAGGCTGCTATTTTTTTGGTTCGGCTTGGGCTTCCCATGAACAGGGTATTTTCAGCCCACATCTTTTATTCGTGGTTTGTATATCACTGTCCTGGGTTCCACCGGTTGGGTGCTATACAGGATGATGATCTTCTCATGATTCGATTGGCTAAAGGCAAAGCCGTGCACAAAGCACTTTTGTTTGCCCGCATGAGGATCTGACGGTTCAGGGATGTCGAGATGTGGCAGTCTTCAGTGAAGCTTTCTCCAGAGTTGTAGAAGAAGGCTTTTGATTTTGGTGCCTCCCGTGACTCTACCAAGGCAGGGTCGAGAAGGCATTATTCCTTGACGAATGCAGAGAAGGAGTAGCTTTTCAGCATACGTGTCAGCTTGATGTGAAGCCATCGTCTGGAAAGGCCTTGGAAAGTTGGATGGCGTCCGGCGAGAGGAAGTTTGGGCCTTCCTTTCTACAGAAAAGCACAAGATAAGCTTTCTCGGTGACCAGGGCATCATTGGTTCTGAAGTTGTTCGGAAGTACCTGTCGAGGCCTTTGAGCAGCTAGAACAAGAGGAAGCTGAGCTTGATGCTTGGATGCAAGCGGCACAGAGGCGAGCTTCCGTGGAGTCTACTGGCAAGAGCAGACCATCCAATGAGGAGTCAAGTGGGAAACCTGACTCTGACAGTGGGGCAGGTCCTTCTAGAAAGCAAGCCCGTAGAAGCAAGAGGAAGAGGAGTCATCGTCACAGCAAAGGGCAACACGAAGACTCTCCTGATATGGAAGTTCCTCTTACTGTTTATGAGGAGGTGCCAGAGAATACTGACGAGCCTCCATAAAAGAGGAGCCGAGAAGAAGAGACCGTGGATGGAGGTATGATTCTTCCTCTTTCTCTTTCCGTTCCATTCATGGGATTTTTCCATGTTCTGATTTGCTTTCTACTTCTGCTTTTCTCTGTTTTTTTTAGCAGAGGAAGAAGACTTGGTGATGCCTGAGGTTCCGACCGATGAGGCGGTGACAGATCCTGTGGGTGCACCTGAAGAAGAACCGAGGGACTCTGGAGTGAATCCATAATCTCCAATTGGTATAACTTCTTTTGCTCCTTTTTTTTGTCCGTGACTTGATTTGCTGACATTTTTCTTGTCAGCTGACTTGCCACAGGATTCTGATGACTTTGAACCATCGATGGACGTAAATGTTAACGATGCTTCCGATGAGTTCATGGAGGAAGAGAGTGTTCCGCCAGTCGTCGAAAGGTACTTTATAGTAATAACCCTGATAATGATTTTTTAACATGATCATATTCGTACCTTTTTGTGTTTCTTTGACAGATTTTAAAGTGACAGAAGAGAGTCCATCGCTTTCTTCAGAACCAGAGCAAGGGATGCCAGAGGCTGATCCAGAGGTAGAGACTCCTACAACCAGTTCTGACATGGCAGAGGCAAGAACCCGTGATGAGATTCCTTCCCCGGTGGCTCAAATTAGAAATAGTTCTTTTGTTACTCTTCCAATGGGTCATGACATGAGCAGCCGACCGATTGAACATGGCGAATCTCCATCCAGGCCATCTCTTCAATTTGTGAAGAAGGTGCTAGCACGAGTTTTGAGCTCTTGGATCGAGACTCTCCTTTCTGGACACTTGGATGCCGAATTTGGTATGATCCAGCATGTGCAGGAGATTCTTACTGATGCTGAAGAAGTTGGTCTGAACGTCACAGTTGTCAGGGCGATCGTTGATAGGATCATTGCGCTGGGTGACAAGTGGTTTGAGACCATGGCTTTCCCTGATGGTGACTTCTTCAAGGAGATGTTCCAGGATCCTGCTAATAAGTCTCAATCTGACTTAGATGAGACTACACAGAGCAGGAAGCAGTTCGTTAGGGAGAGGAACTTAAAAGAGTTAGCCATCATCGGTTTGAGGAATGACGTTACGATCCTTGATAGGGAGGTCGCCGAGGCTAGGAAACGTCTTGAGCATTTGGAGGCACAAGTCGCAGCTAGGTGGGCTGCAATGACAGAGGCTCGCGACAGAGAGAGTGCCCTGATTCGCCAGGTTGCAGATGCCGATCGAGTTCTTAAAAAGAAGACTGAGGAAAACCAACGATGGCGAACTGCCTGGGATAAGCTTCCTGGTGTAAAATAAGAATTACAACATTCTCCAGCATCTCATGGCAAGTTCCTGAAGAAGCGTGCCTTGGAAACTCTGACGGCTGAGGCCAAAAGTTTGCTCGATGAGCTGAAACTCTGGCTGGAGGACATCTTTGGCTAAGCTCCTGGTTTCTCTCATTTTTTATAAGTATTCTTTTAATTTTTGTAGTGCTTGTGAACAATTTTTTTTTTGGTACCATATGTATATATATTTTTTTTTTTGTACTTCTTTTTTTTTTCCCTACGCTCACTTAAATCTTTTTGTGATGAAAGCAATTGCTAAATGGGATTTGATCAAAAGTTTGTCATTTTGTGAAAATCTTATGTCAAATGATTGTTTTGGCATGGGAGCCAGATTTTGTTTGTAGCATGAAGGCCGATTTTAGCATGAGAGCCAGTTTTTGTGGCATTGATAGCCGGTTTTGTGGCATTGATAGCCGGTTTATGGCATTGATAGCCGAGTTTTTTGAAAGCCAAGTTTTGGTTTATGGCATTGATAGCCGGTTTTATTTTGTGGCATTGATAGCCAGTTTTAGTGGCATTTATAGCCGGTTTTGTTTTGTGTCATTGATAGCCCGTTTTGGTGGCATTTATAGTCGATTTTGGTTTTCAAAAATGCAAGTATCGACTAAAAGTCGCCTCCCTGCTGAATGGTCTGGCAAGTACCAATGGAATGTCGCATCCTTACTTATTCGGTTGCGAGTATCGATGGAATTTCGCCTCCTCGCGGATTTGGGTGCAAGTATCGATGGAATGTCGTATCCTTGCTTTTCAAAAATTTGGTTTTGCGGGTACTGACTTAATGTCGTTTCCCCATGATTTTTGAATTTTGCAGTTTTCTCGAACCTTTGGGTTGTGGATATCAACTGCAATGTTGCATCTCCACGATTTCTTATTTTTTTCAAATCTTTGAAATTTAGGTTGTGAATATCAACTGAAATGTTGCGTCTCCACAGTTTTTAGGTTTTTTCGAACCTTTGAAATTTGGGTTATGGATATCGATTGAAATGTTGCGTCTTCACGGTTTTTTTCTTTTTTTTTGCAAGTATCGACGAAATGTCGCTTCCCTGCGATTTTGGAAGTGTCGAACGTGATTCGCATTCTTCCAATTTGTGCGAGTATTGACTAAGTGTCGTTTCCTCGTGTTTTTCTAAAAGAAACCATTTTTTTGTTTAAAGACACGAGGGTCGTAAGTTTTGACCTAAAACCATTTTGGCGGTAAAAGGCAGGGTGGACTAGGGTGGAAATCCCTGAATCCAGATTTTATTTCAAACCTTGAATTTTGGGTTCAAGGATTGAGAATTTTGGTCAAGTTAGGGAGAGGTTCCTAAACTAGGAAATTTTTGAACAATGAAACGACGAAAGTAAGCATTGTTTGAATTTCTAGAAATTTCAACATTTGATATGAAAATTCTAAAAGGAGTTGGTTTAGGGAGCGAGTATCTGAAAATAGGTTTTGGCCGTACAGGCATTGCTCTTACTCAGTTGGGTAAGTCCTCAAGGGTAGTACCGCTTTAAGAACTTGTCGTTGAAGGGCAGATACATCTATCACCCTCCATGTTTAGGAGTGCGTATGCGCCATTGGAGAAAACCTTGTCGATGACGTAGGGTCCCTCCCATTTTGACTCAAACTTGCCTTTGGACTTGTGAGCGAAGACCATTGATCGTTTTTACCGCAAGAACCAAGTCACCCTTTTTGTAGGCGCGTTGCCTGACCTTCTTGTCGAAAGATCCTATCATGCGTGCTTGGTAATGTTCAATGCTTTGTCGAGCTTCGAGCCGTCTCTTATCGAGATTGTCAAGCCCATGGAGTCGCAATTTGACATTGCTTTCTTGAGTCATGTCATTTTGCAAGGATACCCTCAAGGAAGAAATTTGTACTTCCAAGGGTACGACAGCTTCACATCCATAGACCAAGGAGAATGGTGTGCTATGGGTTGGTCCTCGAACGGTGGTTCGATAGGCCCACAAAGCTTTAGACAGTTTGTCGCTCCAGTCTCTTTTGTGACTAGAGACCATTTTCTTAAGGATTTTACAGAGTGTCTTGTTGAAGG
The DNA here is from genome assembly GCA_012931725.1 of Litsea cubeba. Classification (NCBI taxonomy): domain Eukaryota; kingdom Viridiplantae; phylum Streptophyta; class Magnoliopsida; order Laurales; family Lauraceae; genus Litsea; species Litsea cubeba. The sequence continues at coordinate 60,929,709 of CM022952.1, read as the reverse complement.
CTTCTGCTAATCCGTTTGCTGCCGGATTGAATGGAGTGGAAGGACAGCTTTGGATTTTGTATTTATCGCAGAACCTGTATAATCGATGATCCCGGAATTGTAGCCCGTTATCATGGACGGATCTTTTAGGTATGCCGAAACGACAAATGATGTTGGTGCGGAGGAACGGAAGGACTGATGCGGTCTTCATTTCATTGAGAGCAAATGCTTCTGACCACTTGGAGAAATAATCCGTAGCGGCAAAGATGAAGCGATGACCTTTGGTTGAAGGGGGAGAAATAGGACCTATGATGTCCATACCCTAGGCTTCGAAAGGCCAAGATATCGCTGTAGGATGCATCCATTCTAAAGGCATGTGAACATAATCTCCGTGAACTTGGCATTGTTGGTAGCGTTTAGCAAATTGCATTGCGTCAGCTACCATGGTAGGCCAATAATAACCTAACCTTTTTATCTGATCGTAGAGTTTGGGACCAGCCTGATGGGCTCCACAAAGACCGGCGTGAACTTCTTTAAGTGTTTCTTCAGCCTCTTGTTGTGACAAGCAGCGTAAAAGTACTCCGTTGAAGGATTTCCTGTAAAGGATTTTTGAAGGAATATCCAAATGAAAGTTTGGGGTTCGCCTTTGGATGCTTACTCATTCTTTTGGATCTTCAGGTAGGATTCCGAACATAGTGTAATCAATGAACGGATCCCTCCAGCCACCGATTGAAGGTTGAAGGATAAAAATCCGACTTCCAACCACTCGGTGGCATTCAACAACTGCTTGGTGTGGGTTAAGAGGAGGGAGGATTCTTCTCTCGCACACTGTGATTTGTATGTTCTCCCCATCTTGGATTGCCATAGATGCGGCAAGTCTGGCCAGGGCATCTGCACAGATGTTTTCTCCTCTACGAATGTGGGTGATGTGACAGATGTCAAACTTTTGCAGGAGCGATTGTGCCTTGTTGTAGTAAGGCAGGAGATCGGGCTTCCTGACTTCAGATTTCTTATTCATCTGGTTGACGATTAGTTGAGAGTCTCCAAAGACTTCCAGCATGGTGATGCCAGATTCTATGGCGAGTTCCAATCCTAGGATCAGAGCTTGGTATTCAGCTGCTTTGTTTATGCATGGTTCCAATAGCAAGAAAGCGTGTGGAATCATGTATTTGTCGGGGCTAACAAAGAGGATGCCAACTCCCGAGATCTGCTATCTTATTTCATTTGCCCTAGTTGCACCATCAAAGTACATGTCCCAGGAGGCATTTTGTGGGAAAGTCTCCACATTGTAGACTAGTTCGTCTGGGAGATCATCTCCGAGTGGAGAATCTTTAGGTAATGGATGCTCTGCGAGAAAGTCTGCTAGAGCTTGGCCTTTGATTGCTTTTTGCGGCACATACCTAATATCAAATTGTGACAAAAGGATGGATCATTTTGCTAGTCGGGAATTGAGAGAACCTGCTTTTGTGACAAGGACCTTCAAGAGGTTGATCCTTGAGACCAGGTAGACTGTGTTGGAAAGCAAGTAGTGACGTAGCTTTTGTACGGCGAACATCACTGCAAGGCATTCTTTCTCGACTGGAGAGTAGCGATGCTCTGCACGTACTAGCATGCGGCTGAGCTAGTATATAGCAACTTCTTTTCTTTTATCATTTTCTTGTGCAAGTAGAGCGCCCAGAGAGTGATCAAGGGCTCTTGAGTACAAGATGGATGGTTTTCCAATAGTAGGAGCAGCTAACACTAGAGGTTTGGTCAGGTATGACTTGATATCTTGAAGTACAGCTTCACAGTCAGCATCCCAGACAAAGTTTACATCTTTTTTCATCAATCGGGAGAATGGACGGCATTTCCCCGAAAGATTGGAGATGAGCCGTCTGATGTAGGCCGATCTCCCTTGAAGCTCTTTGAGTTCTCTCAAGGTTCTTGGAGAGGGCATTTCTAGAGTAGCCTTGACTTTGATGGGATCAAGCTCTACTCTAGCTTTCCGAACTAGGAATCCGAGGAACTTACCCGACGAGATGCTGAAGAAGCACTTCAGAGGATTCATCCTCAGTTTGTGTTTGCGAAGTCGGCGGAAGACTTCTCGAAGGTCTTCGAGATAATCTTCTTTTCTTTTGCTTTTGACGGCGAGGTCATCAACGTAACATTCAACCGTCTTGTGCTGCATATCTTGGAATATTTTCATCATAGCCCTTTGATATGTGGCACCAGCACTTTTCAGACCAAATGGCATGACAGTGTAGTAATACACGCCAAATGGGGTCCAAAATGAAGTGTGTTTTTCATCTTCAGGATGCATCTTTATCTGATTATAGCCAGATAAGCCATCCATGAATGTCATTCGCTCGAATCCACAGGTATTGTCAATCATTACCTCTGGTATGGGGAGCGGGAACTTATCTTTATGGCATGAGCCATTCAGGTCTCTATAGTCAATATAGACCCTGATTTGCCCATTTTTCTTTGTCACAGGGACAATGTTGGCCAACCATTCAGGATGTTGTTCCTCATGGATGAAGCTAACGCTTTTGAGCTTTCGAACTTCTTGTTCAATTTTATCCATCACATCTGGACGGAATCTTCTTCGGCCCTACTTGACAGGCTTGATGTCTTCTTGAAGATTGAGCTTGTGGACTGCTATATTGGGGTCTAAGCCAGGCATTTCAGCGTAAGACCATGCAAAGCAATCAACGAACTCACGAAGAAAAATGATATACTCGGGTAACTCATCATCATTTATATTCTTGCTTATGAATACATGACGTGGGTTATCTAGTGTTCCTAAGTCTATCTTTTAAACATGATCTTCTGTTGGAAGGTTCGAAGGTGGTTCCTCCACAATGTTTTCGGAGGCTTCCAACTCAACAAAACCTTCTGGGTTTCAAGGGCATGTCCAGACCAAGGTTTTGTTCCTTTCCATGGGTCTTCTTAATCGGTGATCTTCTCAAGGCTTGCTATGAGATGGTCCCAATCGCCTGTTGAAATCGGGTCGAATTAAGGTACTTCTTTTGGAGACATGGGTTCTTCTAGGTCGGAAGACCACGCATCTGTGTTATCGAACAATTCCTCTTCATCATCAGAGAAATTTTACCAATTGGAGGAGCTTCCTAGATTTTTGTCGGGTGACTCTTCAAAGAGATCTAGGGAGATCGATGTCTTCATGGACTTGAGATGTTGGGGCTTGGTTGGCAAGTCGACTTTTAAGCTTTTCTGTCAACAGTCTCAGAGGAGTGTCGGGATCATACCCTTACCCATGTGAATACTTTCCTACATGGCTGTAGAGTCTCCAATCTTCGAGCTGGCGTTTGGTCAAGGCGGGCCCCAATGGAGTGAGAATATCGCGGCCTTCTCCCAAACCGACTGGATTTTGAGCGTCATGGCCCATTTTCTTCATAATAGCTTGTGCCACAGGACTATATAAGGATAGTTGAGGCATACCTTCATTTTGGAAATGTTCTAGCATGGAGTTTGATGAAGAAGCATCCGATCTATGGAAGAAGATCGGCTTTTCCTTTACCGAAGTTGCTGGAACAACAAAGGAAGCTGACGTAGGATTTTCTATGTCAGAAGGTGTCTCCATTGGAGTAAGAGCAGGCTGAACTTGCCGAGTGTCAGCTTGGCTTGACGATGCTTCGTCTTCTGGCTCTGAATCCGAATCCGTGTCTTGCATGATAGACACGAAAGAGACAACAAATTTGCCCCCAGGCTTTTGCTTTGCCTTCTTCACTTTAGTCGTGATGACCAAAGGCTTTGAAGTCTTGAGGGAGATGACGAAGGGAGTTTGAATGCTCTCTTCGGATTTACCGAAGGGTTTGTTCTTTCCGATGATTGTTGAGGAGCCTTGCCTTTATCTTTCGGGAGATTTTCGGTAAAGGATGTTATCTCCTCTTCTTCTTTTCACCTTCATACATCTGGGAGTCTACGAAGTAGACTTCTTTACCTTCAAAGGGTTTTCTGTCGGCAAAGACTCGAGGTATCATGCCGTCGCCGCCGACGAATTTGATGCATTGATGTAGAGTTGAAGGGACAACACCATTCTCATGTATCCAGGGGCGTCCGAGAAGGATGTTGTAGCATGAAGGGGTTTTTATTGCATACACAGTGACCTCAGAGATAAGATCATCGATTTGTAATTTGAACTGGATTTTGCGGATAGGCCTTTGAGTACTCCCATCGTATCCAAAGATAGATACAGATGTGTGGCTCAGCTTGCTAGGTGGGATGCCCAACTCTTCAAGAGCCGAAGTGGAGATGAGGTTGAGTGCAGAACCTAGGTCGATCTGAACTCTGTGTATGGGCATTTCCTTGATGTACCCTGTGAAGTACAGGGGTCGGTTGTGCCTTGTTTCACCAAGTAGGAGTTCTTCCTTTATGAAGGTGATGGTTGCACTTGCTGCTTTTTGAACCGAGACGCATTCGATGCATGATCCCTCAATTTTCTTCTTTTCTCCCTTTGAAGAAGTTTCTGAGTTTTTGACCCGATAGTCCATTTCAATTTGGAGGACTTGCGGGGCATGTTTGTTAACATTCTCATTTAGCTTTTGTAAATTTGAAATGAGATTATCACGAGTGCACGGAGACACTCGAAATAAGTCTAAGATGTGCAAACGTGTAGGTATGTGCCTGAAGTGTTCGATCAAGTCATACTTGAAAGCCTCCTTGGGGCCTGCATGTTCATCATTGTTGCCCTAGGGGCGCTTACAACATCTTTTTCCGAAGGATTTATATAAGTAAAGGAAGATTGGATGTAATTTTTGTGGTAGTCTACTACCAACTTCGAGAGCTTCTTAAGAAGGGTCTTCATTTGGAAGATTGTATTCAAGATCAAGAGACTGTCGTTTTTCATTTACTGGGGATGTATCTTTGGCAAAGTTGTCATCCTCAGTAATTGTGTTGCATGGAACATTTTCCGAGAACAAGTCCTGAACAGCATCCAGCAACTTTTCTTCTTCGTTGACCAATTCATCGTCCCAAGCAACAATGGATGGGGTTTCTTCATGATGATCAATCGGGAAGAGTGTGAGTCCTGAAGTTACAGTCTCAGGAGAAGAAGCTTGAGAGGGTGTTGCCTCAGTGAAAGTCATGTGAGACGAGGTAGCTCCAGAAGTTATGGTGCTAGGCGTCGTCGGAGTATAACTGATTTCATCAGACGAGGCTTCTTAAGAGCTATAATCCCGAATTATCACGTAACTGGCGGCTTTGATAGGAGACGTCGCCCGCTCAGAGTCAGACTCATCCTCAGATGTAAGAGGATCGTCTATCTAGCAATTTTCTCCATTTTCAGGAGTTAAGGGAGGAGGTACCTGGTGGTCTTCAGGGACTTCCGGTTTTGGATTGCGAGAAAGCTCGTTGACACGGTCTTACTCTTGTTCTAGGATAAGACGCTGCAAGATCCTTGCATATTCTTCAAGATCAGGCATGGGAGCCAGATCTCCTTCTTCATCTGCTCTTTGTGGTTCAACATGGTTAATTTCCACTGGAGCAACGACGGGTGCTAGGTCAACGTATTTTCTTGTACAGCCTCTTGGTCTTCTTCTTCATCAGAGCAGGATCCTTGTGGCTGTAAAGGGTTATACCAGATTACTGGCATATGGTGAGTTTCAGGAATCCATTCTTCATCGGAGAGATATTCTCTTGTTTCAAGGGATTCCTCCCACTCGTCGGTGTCGTTAGACTCATATCCATCGTTGATGTCACTGGACTCATATCCATAAATGGAGAATCCAACTACCGAATTGCAAGAGTTTGATGCCCCCTACGTGGCTTCTTCTTTGAATTGAGGTGGCAGGAAATCACCGAGAGTAAATTTTCTAACCTCCTTTGAAGTCTCTTGACGTTTCTGTTGCCCCCAGTGAAGCGGAAGAGGAGGCCTCTGCCTTTTCATAGACTTCTTGTTTTGGCTGGGTCTTCTCTTGCCGTTTGAGCTTGAGGAGATGTTTCCTACCAGCCTTCGCTGTAGAGCTGTCGGCTTTGTTTTCACGACCTCCCAATTTTCATCTTCTAGGAGATGGGGATGTACCCATATGGGTTGTCCTTCTGTTGTCGGGTAAGGAACCAGTGCTTCGGACGCTTGGATTGTGTTTATCACCTGATTTTCTTCTTTGGTGAATTTTGTGTTTGTCCACATGATACCATGTTGATGGAGGCAGACCCATAGTTTTTGTCGAAGGTGATGACTCCGTTTTTCCACATCTCACTTATTTTCTCTCTAACAATGAAGCATTGATTGAGAGGATGCGAGATCATCTGGTGGTATGGACAGTACCGAGGATCGTTGGTTTTGCCAACATCTCCCGGTCTTTTGGGTTCAGGCAAGTGAGCTTGCCATTTGCCACAAGAGACCTGATGATTTCATCAACATCTTCATCGAACGGGTATTTCTTTTCTACTCGCTCTATGAAGGCATCAAAGAGCTCAGGTCTCTTACCTGCAGCTTTGTTTTCAGCTTTCTTTGGTGGCTGAGGAGCTGACTTGGTTTACACATTGATGACCTTTTTTTCTTTGGCTTTGGAGGTTGCAATGGCGGTTGGCTCTTTTCTTTAGGATTTCTGACTGTTGAGGTATTTGATCACCATTTCAGCCTCCATGGAAGCTTCTAGGAGTTCTCTTAAGTGTTTTTATTTGTTGCCGATGATCATGGAGCGAATTCTTGCTCTAATGTTGTTTCAGCAAATGTTGACTAGCTACGCTTGTGGCAGTACATTAGAGCATTTATACGCAATTGTTTTCCACTTATGAATGAAGTCGTATGTTGACTCATTCTCCCCCTGTTTTAGGCTGCAGAGCTGAGCCATAGTAGCGGGATGATCCTCACCTTTGAAGTGAGTTAGGAAGCGTGTCTCTAGCATGGCCCAGTTTTGGATGGAATCCTCCAGAAGAGTGGAGTACCAATCAAAGGCCGTACCTTTTAGGGTACTTACAAAGAGGCGAATCTTGAGTGCATCTTGATCCGTAATAGCTCCCGTCAAGGTTTTGAAGTGGATGATGTGCTGTTTAGCTGATCCTTTCCCCGTATATGTTTGGAGAGTAGGATGCTTGAATTTTGTCGGGAATGGGACCGAGTCCATCCATAAGGGATATGGTGGCTTGATCCCATGCTCCTTGAGTATATCCTCTTCTTTTGCTTTCGCGAGGATATTGTCTACGTCCTTTTTAGTAAGGGCGCGTGACTCATTTTCTTCTATATTTACTACATCATCTTGACGATTCGGACGAGGTTCATTGTTTGCCTGATTTTGAAAGGCGAGGAGAAGGTTTTCCATCAGAGTTTCAATCCTCTGCTGGCCTTGTTCCAACTACTTGATGTGTGTGATCGCATCATCCTGAGGTGGATTGCGCGGTGGTGGCTCAGAATTTGTAGCCAAGACGTTCATCCTTTGGGATTTGAACAAAGAAATCGTCTTGGTGAATGAGCTGAGGCTCATTCTTTCTGATGAAGAGCTTGAGGAAGGATCACTATGTCGTCCTTTGCTTGAAGGAGTAGGGGATTCTTCTGAATGTCTTCTTGTCCTGGAGACGCTGCGGGTCACCGAACGTTGGACATGGATTTTTTATGCTGACTTTTGGCGTCTTCTGATTTTTCCAACCATATGGATAGCAACAATTTGGTTGGGTCTTTCTTTTTCGACCCATTTGTGAGAGACTTGAAGTATAGGAGGCTAGGTCCTTTGCTTCTCTAATCTATTTTGTCAATACAATGCGCGGCGGCGTACACGACGAGCAATTTGAACTTCGGTCAACTCTGGCTGGGCTTTGACAATGAAGGATGTGCTCCCTCGGGCACTGCAGCCGAGCCTGTCTTCTATGTAGTTAGGCAAGGATAGGATGCAAACCCGGTCCTTTGCCAGTTGCGGCGAAGCTTTGAATTTTTTGAGTTCGACCCCTGTAGAGATGAAGGGTTGAACTGCATGATTGTAGGCCTTAGCAGGTGCTTGTAGAGGCCTAGTGATGTATGACTTGATTTTGGGCTTATAGGAGCAAGCCAATTTAGGAGCAAGCCAGTTCATACAAGGTTGACTTGGTTGTGAAGTCAGAGACGGGTCTCTCCTCTTTCATATAAGGAAGAGGGTAGAACTGGTTCTCCTTGAGTGGGGTCAGTTATGCTAGCTTGGTGGATGTTTGGGACCTTCTTTATTTTGGTGAAGGTCTTGGGGACCAAGCCTTGGGATAGACCTGGTTGTTTGTGGGTCGAGGCTTCGCGGGGGTGCCGCAAGCTTCCGGCTTTTTGGTGTTCGCCTTTGGTTTTACGGTAGTGACACGTTGAGAGGCGACCTTCTGCTTCTTAGAAAGAGCAGTTTGTTCTTAAGGAAGTGGGAATGGTCCCAGCGTCCCAAAGACGATAGTCCGGAGAGTCGAGGTCGACCCGGAGTTCAGAGAGTTGCCGAGGGAGTTGACGCTTCAGCAGCTAACAGGGCACTTGTAAGTGCGCGTGGTTTGCTTCTGTTAAAGCATGAGTTGGTGCTTGTTCTCATCAAAAGTAATGGTCAAGGAAGCTGCCATTATTAGTTTTGAAAATTTCTGAAACAAGACCACATCCATTAATAATCACAAGAATATAATGATCATAAATGGAAAATTCTATAGTTTTGTCTTTTCAAATTGCTCGAGGGACAGGACCCAAGCGACCTGAAGAAGGCAAAAGGCCACAGATGGTATAATTGTTCTGATCGCAAGTATGGTGGGCCCGATATGAGCGTTCCAGTGACTGCTAGAAGCAATTGTGAACCTAAATTCGACTTATCGAAAAGCAGAGCTTGCTCGAGGTAAGAAGACTATAAGGTTGGAGTTACAAATATGCCGGTCGTAAATACAGTAGACCTTGAAAGGTCGTACCAGTATCGCTAGACATAAATGCTTGGAGATTGCATCCATGAGATGGCAATCTCTGTTTTGAAAGGTTAAGATTGGATTCATCGAAAAGAACAGATGGTATTCCGATCCAAACACGGGCTCAACGATTTCTGCAAGGGCCAGTACCCATAAGGGCTTACCATAATTTCTCGGATCTGAACCCAAAAATGACCAGTGTTTTTTTTTTAAAGGCCAAGATCGGATTCATCAAAGAAAGCAAAAGGCATTCCAATATAAACATGGGCTCAACGATTTCCGTGAGCGCAAGTGTCCAGAAGGGAAGAGACCAAAATTTCTCAGATCTGAACCCAAAAATGACAGAAGTTTTTTTTTTTTTTTGAAGATTTTTTTTGAATTTTTTTTATATTTATATATATATATATATTTTTATAAGATTTTTTTTGAAAAATCTTTTTTTTATTATTTTATTTTTAAATATTTTTTTGAAAATTTTTTTAAATTTTTTTATTTAAAAATTTTTATTTTAAAGATTTTTTTTTATTTAAAAGACGAGAGAGTACACATAGGCTTCCTAACCCGTTCTTATGAAATTTCGATTGATATAAAATTTCCCCCAGGTAAGGGTAGGATAACTTAATGAACCCATTTAGAGGACCCTTGCCTGGAACAGTCAAGCTGTCTCTACACTCTGGACAAGGCTTTCCTTGAATCAATCGTGATCAAAGAACGTAATTGATTTAACCTTAGTGGTCTATGAATTTTTTTTAGATCCCAAATAGTCTCATCGAAGAGAAACGATGGCCCAATCCCTGATCCGAACACAGGCTCAACAATTTTCGCGAGTGCCAGTGCCGAGAAGGGAAACGATCAATGTTTCTCAATTTTGAATCCAAAACGAGAAATTTGATTTGATTTGATTATATATATATTGTTTATCCCTGACAGATTCATCAAAGAGAAATGATGGCCCAATCTCTGATCCGAACACGGGCTCAACGATTTCTGCGAGCGCCAGTGCCCAGAAGGGAAAAGATCAAAGTTTCTAAATTTTGAATCCAAAATGAGAAATTTGTTTTTTTTATTTTTTTTTAGATCTCTAATGAACACATCGAAGAGAAACGATTGCCCAAATCCCAATTCAAACAGGCTCAACATTTCTACAAGCACGATGAATGAAAGGAGATGATCAAAGTTTCTCAATTTTGAATCCAAGCTGAGAAATCTGATTTTTTGATTATTTTTTTTGTTTTAGCTCTCTAATGAACTCATCGAAGAGAAATGATAGCCCAAATCCCAACTCGAACAAGCTCAACATTTCTGCAAGCACGATGAACGATAGGAGAGGATTAAGGTTTCTCAATTTTGAATCCAAACTGAGAAATCTGATTTTTTGTCTTTTAAAAGAGAAAGAGTGGAAATAAACTAAGAATTAGAAATTTCCAAAAAATCCCATCTCATTTTTTAGATGCAAAATACAACATAGGCCACCAATTAGAAAGTAACCAAGGAATCCGGAAAAGAAGTATAAGCATAGAGCAAAAATAATATGCAAATATTTCAATTCCAAGCATCGTGTTCTCAAATGAATGGGTCCCACCGGGTGTGCCAGCTTGATGGACCGCGCTTCGCGCACTACGTGCTACCAAGGTTGGCGGATGTGGGAGTCCGTGGGGTATGACTCTTTCGCGCCCGGAGGGGCGGAGGCGTGCATCAACATTTTTTTTTGGTGGGTGTGCCAGATTTTCTATTTTACTTGGAATTGATATTGGTGATCCGGGGATCGACCTTCGCAAGTAAAAAGGAAATCAACTTCTTTCAAGTTTTCCATTGAACATATATTTTAGAAAAGAGACATTTTCTTGATTTGCTGTGAAAGGCGATGTTTTGAAATTTATAGCTGATTTTTTGCGTTTATAGCCGATTTTGGCGTTTATAGCCGATTTACAATTCTTATCATTAATGAAAGACAATTGTGATTTTTTTGTCTCTTTTAGAAAAATACAATGAAAAGCAAGAAAATGAGGATCTAACTTCTCAAGAGATTGTGGGGGACTCGTTCAGATTGACAGTCGCAAGCCATGCGTGGACTTCGCCATCATCCATGCAGATGAGAATAGAGGATGCTCTTGATTCGTTTGTCTTGACTATAACCTCAGATTTTAAGAGGACAAAGACCAAGAGGAGGTCCTATGTCCAATAAAAAGCTAAGTAGACGGGCTGAATAGCCACGTCTAAGCCATTGGAGGCAAAAGGAGAAGGCAAGGAACTTGGGGGGGGGGGGTACCCACCAATGAACTTTTGTCACCTTGTAACGGTAGTTGGTGCAGAACTTTCGCAGAGTTTTCTCTCTTTTTCTTTCTCTCAGATTTTTTGTCTGTATTCTTCCAGATTTCCAATGCTCATTCTTCTTGGAAAGCGCTCCTATTTATAGGCTCTTGGTAGCCATTTAGGAGGGTTTATGGGCTTTAATCACATTTAAGCCGCATTAAGGGAGGAGTTAGAAGGTTTAGTTCCTTTATTTCATAACTCCTGGACCTTGGCTTCTGATTGGCCGGTGGAGATTAAGGGCATTTAATCACCTTTAATCACCATGATGGGAGGAGTTTCATGTTTTAAATGTCATGAATCTCTTGACTTGTAACTCACGAATGCTTGCTTGTTATTGGTCCGTCCAAAGAAATGAATTAATAACTGCAATAAAGCTAGCCAACTAATTGCATTAAGTGGTCGCCGAGCAGTTGAAGAGTCGCGGGCCGTGCCGCGTCTTTTGGAGTTCTTTTGGTGATGATCATCGATGGATCTACATGCTAATCAACATTAGATGACCATGTAACTTTATACATTGATAGCTAACAATAGGCCGGTGACATCTGTCCTGTCGATTTCTTGATCGATCGGCTAGAAAGTGCACTTTTTGGTCGACCAATTGGCCATCAATGTTGATTTTGATACTCTTGAAGACGGACCCGTGATTTTGACAGATATCGAAGGATTTGTTGCCTCAAAAGTATGAATTTTGGAAAATCACAAGAGTTGGAAACTTTGAAATACGAAAAATGACGAAAAATGGGGCTTTCCAGGGTGAATCCGGCGATCCGGGGCTCCATGGTCGCCGGCGACCCTTGGGGAAATTATCCCCTTTTGGTCCCGTTTCGCGGCCGTTTCGAGGTCTTTTTTCATTCTTTTTTCATTCTTTTTTCTCTCCTTCAAAAATCTCTTCGAGGCACATCGACTACAAAAGTCAAGCAACTCGTCGCTGTACCTCGAGGGGGCATTTGTTGACACCAAAAATGTCACTTTGCCTCTTCAAGATCCAAAGAGCTACATGAAGTCGCAACCTGCCATAAATAGGCAATACTACTTCCAAAAATCAAATCTTGTCAGAATCAAACAAAAACTGCAAGATCCTTCAAGACAGCCAAAAGAGGAGTACACAAGAAGTTTCGGGCCATTTCAAAATCATTTGGCCTAACTTCGCTTCTCCGACAGCCGAAAAGGAGTTCTCGGCGGCAAAAGCATCGGAGACACCAAATCTTCGATCAGAGCCGATGGATGGTCTCAAAATACTTCCAAAAGGCTCTACGTCAAGTTCCGAGTCAAACCGACAACGTTTGACCCTACATCAACCCTCGAACAGCTAAATCAAGCCTCTCGGCGGCGAGAACCACCGAGGCCATTACTCATCAGATAGAGCACATGGACGGCTTCAAAATGCTTATAAAGGGCTACACGTCAAATTTCAGGTCATTTCGACAACATTTGACCATAGTTTGACGCTCGGAAGCCAAATCAGGCCTCTCGGCGGCAAAGCTCTCCGGGACCATGGTTTCCAAGACAGTGCCTATCGATCATCTTAAAATGACTCCAATAGGTTCCCTGTCAAATTTCAAGTCAATCGGACATCGGTTGACCGCACATCAAACCGCAACATCTTCATCGCGACAAAAGCGAGTCTACTGGTGATAGGACCCCATACGGCTTCAAAACTTAAACAAAAGCCTATGGTTGGTCTTATTTATTGCTCAGGAGGCTTCACACCAAATTTCAGGTCATTCCGACATCGTTTGACCCAGTTTCAGCTTCTGACGGAAAATCGGCAGCTCTGCGCGACAAAGTCTTCGGCTTTCTCAGGAAATTGGAAACTTTGCAAAATAAGATGCAAGGATTCTCATCAGGTTCCTACAGGGAAATCAGGCCAATAAATGGTCAAAAATGTCAAGGAAAAATACAGAAGAAAAAAGAATCGAAAAACAGCAAAAACGGACACAAAACGGGACAAAAAGGGGGAAAACCCCCCCAGGGTCGCAGACCCCTGCGACCCTGGAGCTCGGGGTCGCCGGGAAGGCCCCGGAAACCCTGGTTTTCGCCGTTTTTTTGCGATTCGAAGCGTCCGGCCTCTGGTATTTTCCAAAATTCATACTTTTGAGACACCAAATCCTCTGACATCCATCCAAAACACGGGTCAATCATCAAGAGTATCGAAAACAATATTGATCGCCACCCGGTCAACCAAAAAAAGTGTGCTTTCTACCCGACCGATCGAGAAATCGACAGGACATATGGCACCGACCTGCTGTTGGCAACAAACACCTGAAATTACATGGTCATCCGATGCCGATCTACATGAAGATCCATCGATGATCATCGCCATGGTGACACCAAAAATGTCACTTTGCCTCTTCAAGATCCAAAGAGCTACATGAAGTCGCAACCTGCCATAAATAGGCAATGCTACTTCCAAAAATCAAATCTTGTCAGAATCAAACAAAAACTGCAAGATCCTTCAAGACAGCCAAAAGAGGAGTACGCAAGAAGTTTCGGGCCATTTTAAAATCATTTGGCCTAACTTCGCTTCTCCGACAGCCGAAAAGGAGCTCTCGGCGGCAAAAGCATCGGAGACACCAAATCTTCGATCAGAGCCGATGGATGGTCTCAAAATACTTCCAAAAGGCTCCACGTCAAGTTCCGAGTCAAACCGACAACGTTTGACCCTACATCAACCCTCGAATAGCTAAATCAAGCCTCTCGGCGGCGAGAACCACCGAGGCCATTACTCATCAGATAGAGGACATGGATGGCTTCAAAATGCTTATAAAGGGCTACACGTCAAATTTCAGGTCATTTCGACAACATTTGACCATAGTTTGACGCTCGGAAGCCAAATCAGGCCTCTCGGCGGCAAAGCTCTCCGGGACCATGGTTTCCAAGACAGAGCCTATCGATCATCTTAAAATGACTCCAATAGGTTCCCTGTCAAATTTCAAGTCAATCGGACATCGGTTGACCGCACATCAAACCGCGAGATCTTCATCGCGACAAAAGCGAGTCTACTGGTGATAGGACCCCATACGGCTTCAAAACTTAAACAAAAGCCTATGGTTGGTCTTATTTATTGCTCAGGAGGCTTCACACCAAATCTCAGGTCATTCCGACATCGTTTGACCCAGTTTCAGCTTCTGACGGAAAATCGGCAGCTCTGCGCGACAAAGTCTTCGGCTTTCTCAGGAAATTGGAAACTTTGCAAAATAAAATGCAAGGATTCTCATCAGGTTTCCTACAGGGAAATCAGGCCAATAAATGGTCAAAAATTTCAAGGAAAAATACAGAAGAAAAAAGAATCGAAAAATAGCAAAAACGGACACAAAACGGGACAAAAAGGGGGAAAACCCCCCCAGGGCCTGCGACCCTGTAGCTCGGGGTCGCCGGGAAGGCCCCGGAAACCCCGGTTTTCGCCCTTTTTTTGCGATTCGAAGCATCCGGCCTCTGGTATTTTCCAAAATTCATACTTTTGAGACACCAAATCCTCTGACATCAGTCCAAAACACGGGTCAATCATCAAGAGTATCGAAAACAATATTGATCGCCACCCGGTCAACCAAAAAAAGTGTGCTTTCTACCCGACCGATCGAGAAATCGACAGGACATATGGCACCGACCTGCTGTTGGCAACAAACACCTGAAATTACATGGTCATCCGATGCCGATCTACATGAAGATCCATCGATGATCATCGCCATGTTGACACCAAAAATGTCACTTTGCCTCTTCAAGATCCAAAGAGCTACATGAAGTCGCAACCTGCCATAAATAGGCAATGCTACTTCCAAAAATCAAATCTTGTCAAAATCAAACAAAAACTGCAAGATCCTTCAAGACAGCCAAAAGAGGAGTACACAAGAAGTTTCGGGCCATTTCAAAATCATTTGGCCTAACTTCGCTTCTCCGACAGCCGAAAAGGAGCTCTCGGCGGCAAAAGCATCGGAGACACCAAATCTTCGATCAGAGCCGATGGATGGTCTCAAAATACTTCCAAAAGGCTCCACGTCAAGTTCCGAGTCAAACCGACAACGTTTGACCCTACATCACCCTCGAACAGCTAAATCAAGCCTCTCGGCGGCGAGAACCACCGAGGCCATTACTCATCAGATAGAGCACATGGACGGCTTCAAAATGCTTATAAAGGGCTACACGTCAAATTTCAGGTCATTTCGACAACATTTGACCATAGTTTGACGCTCGGAAGCCAAATCAGGCCTCTCGGCGGCAAAGCTCTCCGGGACCATGGTTTCCAAGATAGAGCGTATGGATCATCTTAAAATGACTCCAATAGGTTCCCTGTCAAATTTCAAGTCAATCAGACATCGGTTGACCGCACATCAAACCGCGAGATCTTCATCGCGACAAAAGCGAGTCTACTGGTGATAGGACCCCAAACGGCTTCAAAACTTAAACAAAAGCCTATGGTTGGTCTTATTTATTGCTCAGGAGGCTTCACACCAAATCTCAGGTCATTCCAACATCGTTTGACCCAGTTTCAGCTTCTGACGGAAAATCGGCAGCTCTGCGCGACAAAGTCTTCGACTTTCTCAGGAAATTGGAAACTTTGCAAAATAAAATGCAAGGATTCTCATCAGGTTTCCTACAGGGAAATCAGGCTAATAAATGGTCAAAATGTCAAGGAAAAATACAGAAGAAAAAAGAATCGAAAAACAGACAAACAGCAGACACACAGACAATAGACTGCAAAAAATCCAGAAACTCAGACAGAAAGAGGCATCAGAAATCTAAGAGAGAAAACTCTGCGGAAATCCTACATCGACCACCGCTACAAGGTGACAAAAGTCCCTTGGGGGGGGGGGGGGTCCTTGCCTTCTCCTTCTGCCGCCAATGGCTTAGACATGGCTTTTCAAGCCCGTCTACTCAGCTTTTCATTGGACATAGGACCCTCTTTTGGTCTTTGTTCTCTAAAAACCTGAGGTTATAGCCAAGCCAAGCGAATCAATAGCATCCTCTGTTCTCATCTGCATGGATGATGGTGAAGCCCACATATGGCTTGCGACCGTCAATCTAAACGGGTCCCCCACAATCTCCTGAGAAGTTAGATCCTCCTTTTCTTGCTTTTCATTGTAATTTGTATTTTTTCAAAAGAGACAGAAATCACAACTCTTGTCTTTCATTATTGATAAGGATTGTAAATCGGCTATAAACGCCAAAATCGGCTATAAACGCCAAAAATCGGCTATAAATGCCAAAAAAATCGCCTTTCATGGCAAACCAAGAAAATGTCTCTTTTCTTAAATATATGTGCAATGGAAAACTGGAAAGAAGTTGATTTCCTTTTTACTTGCGAAGGTTGATCTCCGGAACACCACTTGCAATTCCAAGTAAAATAGAAAATCTGGCACACCCACACAAAAAAAAAAGAAATGTTGATGCACGCCCTTGCCCCCCGGTTACGAAAGGGTCGGACCCGACGGACTCCCACGTCCGCCGACCTCGGTAGAACCGAGCAGGAGCGCGGTCCATCAAGCTGGCACAACCCGGTGGGACTCGTTTATTTGAGAACACGATGCTAGAAATGAAATATTTGCATATCATATATTTTGCTCTATGCTTATATTTCTTTTCTCGATTCCTTGGCTACTTTATAATTGGTGGCCTATGTTGGATTCCGCATCTAAAAAAAAAATGAGATGAGATTTTTTGGAAATTTTTTGAATTTATTTCCACTCTTTCTCTTTTCAAAAAAAAAAAAAAACAAAAAAACAAAAAAATCAGATTTTTCAGTTTGGATTCAAAATTGAGAAACCTTGATCCGTTCCTATCGTTCATCGCGCTTGCAGAAATGTTGAGCCTGTTCGACTAAGGTTTTGGGCCATCGTTTCTCTTCGATGAGTTCATTAAAGATCTAAAAAAAACAAATGAGATAAGATTTTTTGTTTGGAAATTTCTAATTCTTTGAATTTATTTCCACTCTTTTTCTTTTCAAAAACAAAAAAAACAAAAAAAATCAGATTTTTCAGTTTGGATTCAAAATTGAGAAACCTTGATCCGTTCCTATCGTTCATCGCGCTTGCAGAAATGTTGAGCCTATTCGACTAAGGTTTTGGGCCATCGTTTCTCTTTGATGAGTTCATTAAAGATCTAGAAAAAAAATGAGATGAGATTTTTTGAAAAATTTTAATTCTTTGAATTTATTTCCACTCTTTGTCTTTTCAAAAAAAAAAATAAAAAAATAAAAAAAATCAAATTTTTCAGTTTGGATTCAAAATTGAGAAACCTTGATCCGTTCTTATCGTTCATTACGCTTGCAGAAATGTTGAGCCTGTTCGACTAAGGTTTTGGGCCATCGTTTCTCTTCGATGAGTTCATTAAAGATCTAAAAAAAAATATAAAAAAAATATATAAAAAAAAAAATTTTAGATTTCTCATTTTGGATTCAAAATTGAGAAACCTTGATCCGTTCCTATCGTTCATCGCGCTTGCAGAAATGTTAAGCCTGTTCGACTAAGGTTTTGGGCCATCGTTTCTCTTCGATGAGTTCATTAAAAATAAAAAAATATATATATATATATAAAACAAAAAAAAAGACATAGACCACTAAGGTCAAACCAACTGTGTTCTTTGATCATGGATGATTCAAAGAAAAGCCTTGTCCAGAGTGTGGAGATAGCTTGACTGTTTAAGGCAAGGGTCCTCCAAACGGGTTCATTAAGTAATCCTACCCTTACCTGGGGGCAATTCTATCAATCAAGATTTCATAAGACCGGGTTAGGAGGCCTATGTGTACTCTCTCGTCTTTTAAATAAATTTTTTTAAAAAATAATAATTTTTCTTTTTAAAAAATAAAAAATTTAAAATAAAAAATAAAAAATAAAAAAAATTTTCAAAAAAAAAATCTTAAAATAAAAAAAATAAAAATAAAAATAAAAAAAATAATAATAAAAAAAAGATTTTTTTAAAAAAAAATCTTCAAAATCTTCAAAAAAAAAAAAAAAAAAACTTCCGTCATTTTGGGTTTACATCGGAGAAATCTTGGTCTTCTCCTTTCTGAGCAGTGGCGCTCGCGGAAATCGCTGAGCCCGTGTTCAGATTGGAGTGCCTTTTGCTCTCTTTGATGAACCCGATATTGGCCTTTCAAAAAAAAAAACTCGTCATTTTTAGATTCAGATCCGAGAAATTATGGTTCATTTCTTTCTGAGCACTGGCGCTCGCGGAAATCGCTGAGCCCGTGTTCAGATCGGAATACCATCTGCTCTCTTTGATGAATCCAATCTTGACCTTTCAAAACAGAGAATCTCATCTCATAGATGCGGTCTCAAAACATTTGTGTCTAGCGGTACTAGTACGCCCTTTCAGGGTCTACTGTATTGCGACCGGCACATCTGTAACTCCAACTTTATATTCTTCTTACCTCGAGCAGACTCTGCTTCTCGATAAGTCGAATTTAAGTTCACAATTGCTTCTAGCAGTCACTGGGATGCCCATTCTGGGCTTACCATACCTGCGATTAGAACAATTGTACCCTCTATGGCATTTTGCCTTCTTCATGTTGCTTGGGTCATCTTCCTCTAGAAATTTGAAAAGACGAAACCATAGAACTTCCCATTTATGATCATTATATTCTTGTGATTACTAATGGATGTGGTCTTGTTTCAGAAATTTTCGAAAACTAACAATGGCAGCTTCACTAACCATTACTTTCGATGAAAACAAGCACCAACTCATGCTTCAACAGAAGCAAACTGCGCGCACCTACAAGCGCCCCATCAGCTGCCGAAGCATCAACTCCCTCGGCAATTCTCTGAACTCCGGGTCGACCTCGACTCCCCGGACTATCATCTTTGGGACGCTGGGACCATTCCCACTTCCCGAGGAACAAACTGCTCCCTCCAAGAAGCAGAAACTCGCCTCTCAACGTGTCACTACCGTGAGACCAAAGGCGAGCACCAGAAGGCCTGAAGCCCGTGGCAGCCCCACGAAGCCTCGACCTGCAGGCCACCAGGTCTATCCCAAGACTTGGTCCCCAAGACCTTCACCAAAACAAAGAAGGTCCCAAACATCCACTAAGCCAGCATTCCTGGCCCCACTCAAGGAGAACCAGTTCTACCCTCTTGCCTACATGAAAGAGGAGAAACCCATCTCCAACCTGACTTCCAAGTCATCCCAGCATGAGCCGGCTTGTTCCTACAATCCCAAAATCAAGTCATGCATCACAAGGCCTCTACAAGCACCTGCTAAGGCCTACAAACCTGCAGTTCGACCTTTCATCTCTATAGGGGCCGAACTCCAAAAATTCAAAGCTTCACTGCAACAGGCGAAGGACAGGGTTCGCATCCAATCCTTGCCCAGCTGCAAAGAAGACAGGCTCGGCTGCTGGGCTCGAGGAAGCACATCCTTCATCGTCAAAGCCCAGCCAAAGCAGACCGAAGCTCAAATTGCCCGTCGCATACGCCGTCGCGCGTCATACCGGCAAAAGAGACTAGAGAAGCAAAGGACCCAGCCTCCTACACTTCAAGTCTCTCCCAAATGGGTCGAAAAAGAAAGACCCAACCAAGTTGTTGCCGTCCATATGGTTGGAAAAACCAAAAGGCGCCAAAAACCAGCAACAAAAATCCATGTCCGACGTCCGATGACCCGCAGCGTCTCAAAGACAAGAAGACATTCAGAAGAATCCCCTGCTCCTTCAAGCAAAGGACAGCAGAGTGATCCTTCCTCAAGCTCTTCTTCAAAAAGAATGAGCCCCAGCTTAGTCACTAGGACAGTTTCTTCGTTCGAATCACGAAGGATGAATGTCTTGGTGTAAGACCCCGACCCGAGAGACCTCGTTTAGAGTTGATTAAGTTGTGTTTTAGTTTAGTGTGTTTAGTGGTCTTTGGACTAGTTGGGGATTAGAATAGCTTTTATAATAGCTTTGGGGAATTTGGAGAGCCTTTTTATTTGTGGGACCCTTTGGGGGTTCTTGTTACGAATTGTGTGAGATTGGGGGTTTACCGATGATTTCCAAGAATCGTGTTTTTAACCCCATTTGACTTATCTTGTTAATCCCTACAACTTCCATGATGACATCGTTTTCATTCGAGGACCTTAAACCCGATTTTTCACTAATTGAGGGCAAAATGGTCTTTTTACCCAAAATCTGGACACCGATTTCAATGTCACCAAAATGTGCAGAATATATACTTTTTGGAAACTAGAAATTTTACCGTTCAACTTTGTCTTCTTCGTCGAATTCGTTTGAAGCCCCGAAAACCATGTTTTGAGCCCGATAAGTCTTTTAAGTTGTGGGCCCCATCCTCACTTACTATATATAGAAAGCTTCTTCTCCTTTTTTTTTCCATTTCTGGCAAAAACCCTAGAGGAGAAGAGAAATCCCAGCCCTAAGGGTTTTCCCTTACCCTTTTTCTTGCTTCTTCATCTTCAATCCCCCACTAAGCTAGTGCTAATGGAAAAATTAGAGGCTACAATCTTCTTCCTCATCTTAAGGGCTTCATCTTGACATAATTTTTGAAGAAAACCGCCCACTCCAAGACTTCCTTTGGACAACACCTTGCTTTTTGAAGAACTTCTTTGTAAGTGATCTTCCTAAAAGTTTTATAATCCTGTTTGTTTAGCCCTAGGGAAACTCCATTTCACTTATTGGAAGATTCCGTTTTGTTTTAATTGGGTTTTGATAATCTAGGGTTTGGATTTGGGGGTTTTGTGTATAGGTGTGATTGTGGGCTTAAGAGGTGTCTAGAGCTCAATTTGATTTGCATTGGACCCAAGGCAAGTGGATGAATGGATTTATTTCTTGTTTTCTTGCTATTAAAGATTTGAACCCTCATTTATTGCTTTTACCCAAGTCATCTTTATGAGTTTTCATGATTTTGGAAACATGCATAATGTTAGGCTACTTATAGTCCTATTGGAGAACATATGTTTTACTGTCTTGCTTTTAGATCATTTATGATCATTTATGGATTTTATCCAATGGAGATGTCTTGCATTGAATGAAGTGGAAGTGATGGAGAAATGAATGATTTATTGGAATGGTTGTTAGAAGAGTTAATGATAGATGGAAGGGGGTTAGTAGGAGGGTTTGAGACCCTTAATTGTATATGTACAAGGATGTCCAAAGGAGGATGAAAGGAGGAGAAAATGAAGGAACGGACTGTATTCAGAAAATGAGTTTCTGGACAGTTCGCTCGAGCGACCGTGACACATCGCTCGAGCGAACCCGTCACAGAACCTCGTTGGCTCGAGCCAACCCCTCTGATCGCTCGAGCCAACATAATCTGAACAGGTCCGCTCGAGCGAACCTTAAAGTTCGCTCGAGCGAACCCCAAACAGAGAGCTGTTCGCCCGAGCGAACCTCCCAGTTCGCTCGAGCGAACTGCCTGTCTGTCATGGGTCAATGCCTAAGGGTTTGAAACTTATTTTTAGGCTTGGGGAGGTATCATATGGAGCCCCAATGCCATGTAAGGCGTTATATGAAGTCCGGAAGAAGGAGAAACCTCATCATGGAGATTCCATGAGGTTTTCTAGATTGACCAATGTGTATAAGGACCCGGAATGTCCCTAACTCTTAAAGAGTACCAAAATTTTATCATAACCGACATACGGGACCCTATTCGCACTGATTCAATTCTAGAAACTCTTTTGTTAGCCGGTAAAGATATTGGAAACTATTTGTATTTGATTTTCAATCAATCCCCTATTTTGAGACTTCAATCGTGATTTGTGAGTACTCTTGAACCGAGAACACTGTGTTACCATATTGTTAATTTGTTTAGACCCGACCCGACTTTTATACGTTTTGTACCTATGGGTTCCCGCCCCGTTATGTGTATTTATTTGTTTTGATTTTCGCATGTTACCTATGAGTCGGCACCACTCAGCTTGGATAACCTTATCGGTTTGATCCACCGGTTTGGATATCCCCCTTCAGTTATACCCGCTGCAGCATGGTTCCCGCCTCGCCCCGATATACCCGGTTCGCTACCGTGGTCCCGCAGAGTATTATATGTATTTATTATATAAAAATCGTTGATTCTCCTCACCTCGTGTGACTGAGGTCAACGTCGTTGATTCTCCTCACTTTGTGTGACCGAGGTCAATGTCCCGATGTGCTCTTATCACTTTTGTGAGAGAGGATTTAGCTTTGTGTGGTTGCCATCTTGTTAGTCCCCGAATCATTGGTACCTTTACATGATTTCATCGTATACGTATCTCTTTTAAATGTTGCATCATTCTTTTATGAAAATTCATTATTTATCTAGATCCTACTATGTTTCTAAAGGCATCATTGTTTTGAATTGTTGTTATATCTTTTCACCCACCTGCCAGACCGTCGTGTCTGATCCATTTATTTTGGTACTCAGGTCCCGAGCTTTTTGCCGTTGAGGAGGAGCCGGAGGAGGCGGTCGGTGAACCGCAGCGAGTGATTGAGTGGCAAGCCGATGATGTCATGTAGACATTCGGCCTTGCCTTGAGAACGATGCACTTTGGGAACTTATGATATCTTTACTTTAGGTTTCATTTGGTTGTACGGTCTTTGTTGACCGTTATTTTGGGGTATTAATCAACTGATATTTTGTAAATATACTTTACTTTACTTTTGGGGAAATATGCTTATGATCATTGCTCATCCTGATATCTTGTCATGTTAACCATAAATTAGTCTTGGTTATGGGATTGAATGGTATTAGTATGGTTTGCTACACGCTTCCGCAATCTTGAGAATATAATTGATATGGTTACATGTGAGATGATGTGTAAAGATAATCCTCACCGCGGAACCCTGTGGGAAATCACGTGCACGGATAAATGTTCTTTTAATTCCATGTGCGGTTTAGCCAAAGAGATGCACGTGGCGCGGCATCAACCGTGTCCCGATCCCGGACGTAGTCGGATCCTTCCCTAGTCCCGGTCCGGGGTCGCGACAGGACTGGTATCAGAGCGGGACATGTTTCAGGCAATTAAAAGAAACTAGAAATCTTAAGTACGTGGCGAGGATTCGTTAGATAGAATCATGTGAGCAATGTGTGACCACCCTGTACTTGATTTATATGTGCTAACAATTTGTTTTGCAGCGTTATGCCACCTCGCAAGAGAACAGCAAACAGTAATCACGTTGCCAGTAACAGTGAGAATACAGAGCCTATTGCAGAGGAACCACAAGACAACAACATGCAGAACCAATTCCAACAGATGATGCAGGCTATGATTGACCAACAACGCCAGGCAAATGAGAACCAGGCTAGGCTCCAAGCACAAGCATATGAGACACAGACCAGATTGCAAGAACAGATGCTTAAGAAAGACGAGGATCATGCTAGAGAGATAGCTCAAATGCAAGCACATTTGTTGGGGATATTGGAGAGGAGACTGGAACCAATTCCAGTTGCACCACCTGGTCCGGTGAATATTAGAGGGAATGATCCTAATGTGTTGTATGAGCGGTTCAGGAAGAGAGGACCGAAAGAATTTTTGGGGACTGAGGATCCAATGGCAGCAGATGATTGGTTTGAGCACACCGAAAACATATTTGAGATATTCATATGTACCGGTGTAGAACGTGTACAGCTTGCAGCCTCTATGTTTGTGGGTTTGGCAGATATTTGGTGGAAGACCGTCAAGGCATAATACAGGACAATGGCTAATGCAGAAGCTTGGGTTAACTTCAAGAGACAGTTTGGAGAGAAATATGTACCTGCACATGTCAAGAGACAAAAGGCAGCAGAATTTTAGCAACTTGTGCAAGGGAACATGACGGTCCTCGAATACCTTACCAAATTCGAGAGATTGTCAAGGTATGCTCCAGAGTTGATAGGCACAGTTGAGAAGAAGATAACCAAGTTCCTTAAGGGACTTCACCCGATTATTGAGAGGGATGCTACCGGGGTTGTACCACCCGTTACCTTTGAAGAAGCTGT
Source organism: Litsea cubeba (assembly GCA_012931725.1). NCBI lineage: Eukaryota > Viridiplantae > Streptophyta > Magnoliopsida > Laurales > Lauraceae > Litsea > Litsea cubeba. The sequence continues at coordinate 60,905,722 of CM022952.1, read as the reverse complement.
CAAGAGAGCATACAAATTTGAGAACTTCCACAACAAGATCATCAAGAACCAAGGAAAGGGTCAAGGCCAGCAGCAAAACTATCAGCAAAGAAACAATCAGAACAAAAGGCCAAGGCAGGAGCAGAATGCACAGAATCCAGTGGCTTGTATCCACTGTGGGAAAAACCATGAGAGTGCCAATTGCCGTTTTATTACAGGAGCGTGCTTTAGATGTGGCTCCATGAACCACCAAATGAAGGATTGTCCAAGGCCTGATAGACATAATAGGCAGCAGCAAGGAGCACAGCGTCAGGCACCACCTCAGAATGCATTAGTGGTCCAGAATCAAGCAAGACCACTACAGCAACAGGCACCTCAACAACAGTTTAGGCCACAGCAACAACAGCAACAACAGGCCCGTCAGCAGGGGCAGAATCAAAATCAGAATCAGCGTCCTCAGAATCAGAACATGAATGCACAACAAGGCAGGCAACAGCAAGGACAAAACAGGCCACCACAGAGGGCACAACTCTATGCTGTCAATAGAGCTGATGCAGAGGCTGAAGGCAATGTAGTGGAAGGTACACTTCTCGTATGTGGTTTTGATGCTAAGGTTTTGTTTGACCCTGGCTCTACTCACTCATTCCTATCTCCAAAATTTGTTAAGTTGATTGATATGCATGCTAGAGAGTTGAGTTTCATTTTGACTGTGACTACCCCTTTAGGTAAGGAAGTTGTTTGTAGAACTTTTTACCCTAGTTGTCCAGTCATGATAGGAGAAGTAGTATTACCGGCAGATCTCATTTTGTTGGAGATGCAGGATTTTAATGTCATCCTAGGGATGGATTGGTTAGCAAGATACCATGCTACTATGGATTGTTTCCATAAGACCTTAACTTTTAAGTTAGAGGAGACCCAAGCAGGGGTGTTGTTTCAGGGAGAGAGGAGTAATTCTGGTGCAGGGTTTATTTCAGCGTTGAAGGCTGATAGGCTTCTAAAAAGTGGTTGTGAGGGTTATTTGGCGTTTATCACGGAGGATAAACGGTCCCAAGGGGTGGAGGAGACCCCAATTGTTTGTGAGTTTCCGGATGTTTTCCCGGAAGAGATACCAGGATTGCCACCCATTAGAGAGATAGACTTCACTATTGAGTTATTACCGGGGACCGCTCCGATATCTATCGCACCTTACAGAATGGCCCCGGCAGAATTGGGAGAGTTGAAGATGCAATTGCAAGAACTTTGGGACAAAGGTTTTGTGAGACCTAGTGTGTCACCGTGGGGAGCACCAGTTTTATTTGTGAAGAAGAAGGATGGTTCCATGAGAATGTGTATTGACTATAGAAGATTGAACCAAGTGACCATCAAAAACAAATATCCATTACCAAGGATAGATGAATTGTTCGATCAGTTGCAAGGAGCTGCTTACTTTTCGAAGATTGATTTGAGGTCAGGCTACCATCAGTTGAGAGTTAGAGATTCAGATGCACCAAAAACAGCCTTTCGTACAAGATATGGACACTATGAATTTCTAGTGATGCCATTTGGTTTGACTAATGCACCGGCAGTTTTCATGGCATTGATGAACAAAATATTTGCGGAGTATTTGGATCAGTTTACAGTGGTGTTTATTGATGATATTTTAGTGTATTCCAAGACCAAAGAAGAGCATGAGGAACATTTGAGGATAGCACTCCAGCTGTTGAGGGAGAATCAATTGTTTGCAAAGCTTAGTAAGTGTGAATTTTGGTTGGACCAAGTCACATTTTTGGGTCATATCATCTCGAAGGAAGGATTATCAGTGGACCCGTCCAAGATTGAGGCAGTCATGAATTGGGATAGACCGAAGAATGCATCAGAAATCAGGAGTTTTCTTGGATTGGCAGGATATTATCGGAGGTTTGTGCAAGGATTTTCATCGATTGCGTCACCTTTGACGAAGTTGACAAGGAAGAATACACCATATGTTTGGACAGACAAGTGTGAAGCTAGTTTCCAAGAGCTGAAGAAGAGATTGACTACAGCTCCAGTCCTTACTTTGCCATCTGGGAGCGGCGGTTTTACCATTTTTACCGATGCTTCCAACGTTGGACTGGGATGCATGTTAATGCAAGATGGGAAGGTAGTTGCATATGGGTCCCGGCAGTTGAAAGATCATGAGAAGAACTATGCAACACATGACCTCGAGTTGGCGGCAGTCGTGTTAGCCTTGAAGATGTGGAGACACTACCTCTATGGAGAAAAGTTTGAGGTTCACTCCGACCACCGTAGTCTATAGTACTTGTTGTCTCAGAAGGAGTTGAACATGAGGCAGAGAAGATGGATGGAATATATCAAGGACTATGATTTTCCAATTAAGTATCACCCGGGGAAGGCAAATGTAGTTGCAGATGCCTTGAGTAGAAAGTCGGTTAGCATGGCCAGTCTTCGTGGAACTTATGTGGTACAGCAGTTAGAAGAGTTGGGTGTAGATTTTCAGCCACTAAGAGAGGGTGTCATGTTAGCAAACATGTCAGTGTCAGAGCCTTCTTTCATTCAGAAGATCAAAGAAAATCAGTTGCAAGACCCAGAGTTGGCTAAGATTTTTGAGCATATAGCAGATCGTCCGGATTTTCGGGTTGTGGATGGAGTTTTGTACTATCGAGACTGTTTATGTGTGCCTAACTTGGAGGACTTGAGAAGTGATATCATGACCGAGGCTCACAATACTAAGTATTCCATACACCCGGGCAGTATGAAGATATACCAGAACTTAAAGGGCAGATTTTGGTGGAATAACATGAAGAGAGAGATAGCAGCTTTCGTTTCTCGTTGTATGACATGTCAGTTGATCAAGGCAGAACATCAGAAGCCTCCAGGGTTACTACGGCCATTAGAGATTCCGGAATGGAAATGGGAGCACATTACCATGGACTTCATATCGGGTTTACCGAGGACTAGTAAGGGCAATGATGCTATTTGGGTCATAGTGGACCGTCTCACCAAGTCATCTCATTTCATACCGATGAAGACTGGGAAGAAGATGCATATGTTACCTTTGGCACAGTTGTTTGTTACAGAGATTGTCAGTCATCATGGACAGCCAGTTTCCATCACATCCGATAGAGATAGTAGATTTGTCTCGAGATTTTGGAAGACACTGCATGAGTCTATGGGTACGAAGTTACAGTTCAGCACAGCCTATCACCCACAGACCGATGGCCAGTCAGAGAGGACGATTCAGACACTTGAGGATATGCTTCGAGCTTGTGTGTTAGATTTCAAGACTCAGTGGGATGAAGCCTTACCGTTGTGTGAGTTCGCTTACAACAACAGTTTCCACCGAGTATCGGTATGGCACCTTTTGAGGCTTTGTATGGCAGAAGGTGTAGAATACCTGTTTGTTGGGAAGAAGTTGGTACTCGCAGTTTCCATGGACCGACCATTGTTAGCGAGACGAGTGACAAAGTCAAGTTGATCCAAGAACGTCTGAAAGTGGCTCAGAGTCGACAGAAGAGTTATGCAGACTCTCACAGAAGGGATTTACAATTTAAAGAAGGAGATAAGGTTTTCTTGAAAGTGTCACCTACTCGTGGAACTTTGAGGTTTGGACAGAAGGGCAAATTGTCTAGGAGATACATTGGACCGTACGACATTGTGAGTAGGATTGGTGATGTGGCCTACAGGTTAGCCTTACCACCTGAACTTTCCGGCGTACACAATGTTTTCCATGTGTCTATGTTGAAGAAGTACGTTCCCGACAGACTACACATACTCCGTCATGAGCCGTTGGAAATTCGAGAAGATGCGACCTATGTTGAGAAGCCTAAGCAGATCATTGACACCAAGGAATAAGAATTGAGAACTCGGACTATTCAGTGGGTCAAGGTACTTTGGGAGAATCATGGACCGGAAGAAGCAACTTGGGAATTACGGGATCAAGTTCAGAAGAAGTACCCACATCTCCTACCGGAGGTGAGTTTTAATTTCCATTTGGAGGACCAAATGTCCTAAGGGGTGGAGGATGTAAGACCTCGACCCGAGAGACCTCATTTAGAGTTGATTAAGTTGTGTTTTAGTTTAGTGTGTTTAGTGGTCTTTGGACTAGTTGGGGATTAGAATAGCTTTTATAATAGCTTTGGGGAATTTGGAGAGCCTTTTTATTTGTGGGACCCTTTGGGGGTTCTTGTTACGAATTGTGTGAGATTGGGGGTTTACCGATGATTTCCAAGAATCGTGTTTTTAACCCCATTTGACTTATCTTGTTAATCCCTACAACTTCCATGATGACATCGTTTTCATTCGAGGACCTTAAACCCGATTTTTCACTAATTGAGGGCAAAATGGTCTTTTTACCCAAAATCTGGACACCGATTTCAATGTCACCAAAATGTGCAGAATATATACTTTTTGGAAACTAGAAATTTTACCGATCAACTTTGTCTTCTTCGTCGAATTCGTTTGAAGCCCCGAAAACCATGTTTTGAGCCCGATAAGTCTTTTAAGTTGTGGGCCCCATCCTCACTTACTATATATAGAAAGCTTCTTCTCCTTTTTTTCCCATTTCTGGCAAAAACCCTATAGGAGAAGAGAAATCCCAGCCCTAAGGGTTTTCCCTTACCCTTTTTCTTGCTTCTTCATCTTCAATCCCCCACTAAGCTAGTGCTAATGGAAAAATTAGAGGCTACAATCTTCTTCCTCATCTTAAGGGCTTCATCTTGACACAATTTTTGAAGAAAACCGCCCACTCCAAGACTTCCTTTGGACAGCACCTTGCTTTTTGAAGAACTTCTTTGTAAGTGATCTTCCTAAAAGTTTTATAATCCTGTTTGTTTAGCCCTAGGGAAACTCCATTTCACTTATTGGAAGATTCCGTTTTGTTTTAATTGGGTTTTGATAATCTAGGGTTTGGATTTGCGGGTTTTGTGTATAGGTGTGATTGTGGGCTTAAGAGGTGTCTAGAGCTCAATTTGATTTGCATTGGACCCAAGGCAAGTGGATGAATGAATTTATTTCTTGTTTTCTTGCTATTAAAGATTTGAACCCTCATTTATTGCTTTTACCCCAGTCATCTTTATGAGTTTTCATGATTTTGGAAACATGCATAATGTTAGGCTACTTATAGTCCTATTGGAGAACATATGTTTTACTGTCTTGCTTTTAGATCATTTATGATCATTTATGGATTTTATCTAATGGAGATGTCTTGCATTGAATGAAGTGGAAGTGATGGAGAAATGAATGATTTATTGGAATGGTTGTTAGAAGAGTTAATGATAGATGGAAGGGGGTTAGTAGGAGGGTTTGAGACCCTTAATTGTATATGTACAAGGATGTCCAAAGGAGGATGAAAGGAGGAGAAAATGAAGGAACGGACTGTATTCAGAAAATGAGTTTCTGGACAGTTCGCTCGAGCGACCGTGACACATCGCTCGAGCGAACCCGTCACAGAACCTCGTTGGCTCGAGCCAGCCCCTCTGATCGCTCGAGCCAACATAATCTGAACAGGTCCGCTCGAGCGAACCTTAAAGTCCGCTCGAGCGAACCCCAAACAGAGAGCTATTCGCTCGAGCGAACCTCCCGGTTCGCTCGAGCGAACTGCCTGTCTGTCATGGGTCAATGCCTAAGGGTTTGAAACTTATTTTTAGGCTTGGGGAGGTATCATATGGAGCCCCAATGCCATGTAAGGCGTTATATGAAGTCCGGAAGAAGGAGAAACCTCATCATCGAGATTCCATGAGGTTTTCTAGATTGACCAATGTGTATAAGGACCCGGAATGTCCCTAACTCTTAAAGAGTACCAAAATTTCATCATAACCGACATACGGGACCCTATTCGCACTGATTCAATTCTAGAAACTCTTTTGTTAGCCGGTAAAGATATTGGGAACTATTTGTATTTGATTTTCAATCAATCCCCTATTTTGAGACTTTAATCGTGATTTGTGAGTACTCTTGAACCGAGAACACTGTGTTACCATATTGTTAATTTGTTTAGACCCGACCCGACTTTTATACGTTTTGTACCTATGGGTTCCCGCCCCGTTATGTGTATTTATTTGTTTTGATTTTCGCATGTTACCTATGAGTCGGCACCACTCAGCTTGGATAACCTTATCGGTTTGATCCACCGGTTTGGATATCCCCTTTCAGTTATACCCGCTGCAGCATGGTTCCCGCCTCGCCCCGATATACCCGGTTCGCTACCGTGGTCCCGCAGAGTATTATATGTATTTATTATATAAAAATCGTTGATTCTCCTCACCTCGTGTGACTGAGGTCAACGTCGTTGATTCTCCTCACTTCATGTGACTGAGGTCAATGTCCCGATGTGCTCTTATCACTTTTGTGAGAGAGGATTTAGCTTTGTGTGGTTGCCATCTTGTTAGTCCCCGAATCATTGGTACCTTTACATGATTTCATCGTATACGTATCTCTTTTAAATGTTGCATCATTCTTTTATGAAAATTCATTATTTATCTAGATCCTACTATGTTTCTAAAGGCATCATTGTTTTGAATTGTTGTTATATCTTTTCACCCACCTGCCAGACCGTCGTGTCTGATCCATTTATTTTGGTACTCAGGTCCCGAGCTTTTTGCCGTTGAGGAGGAGCCGGAGGAGGCGGTCGGTGAACCGCAGCGAGTGATTGAGTGGCAAGCCGATGATGTCATGTAGACATTCGGCCTTGCCTTGAGAACGATACACTTTGGGAACTTATGATATCTTTACTTTAGGTTTCAGTTGGTTGTACGGTCTTTGTTGACCGTTATTTTGGGGTATTAATCAACTGATATTTTGTAAATATACTTAACTTTACTTTTGGGGAAATATGCTTATGATCATTGCTCATCCTGATATCTTGTCATGTTAACCATAAATTAGTCTTGGTTATGGGATTGAATGGTATTAGTATGGTTTGCTACACGTTTCCGCAATCTTGAGAATATAATTGATATGGTTACATGTGAGATGATGTGTAAAGATAATCCTCACCGCGGAACCCTGTGGGAAATCACGTGCACGGATAAATGTTCTTTTAATTCCATGTGCGGTTTAGCCAAAGAGATGCACGTGGCGCGGCATCAACCGTGTCCCGATCCCGGACTTAGTCGGATCCTTCCCTAGTCCCGGTCCGGGGTCGCGACACTTGGCTACAAATTCTGAGCCACCACCCCGCAATCCACCTCCAGAAGATGCGATCACCCGCATCCAGCAGTTGGAACAGGGCCAGCAGAGGATTGAAACTCTGATGGAAAACCTTCTCCTCGCTTTCCAAAATCAGGCGAACAATGAACCTCCTCCGAATCATCAAAACGATGAAGTAAAAGGAGAAGAAAATGAGTCACGCGCCCTTACCAAAAAGGACGTAGACAGTATCCTCGCCAAAGCAAAAGAAGAGGATATACTCAAGGAGCATGGGATCAAGCCACCATATCCCTTATGGATAGACTCGGTCCCGTTCCCACCACATTCAAGCATCCTACTCTCCAAACATGTACAGGGAAAGGATCAGCCAGAGAGCACGTCCTCCACTTCAAGATCCTGACGGGAGCTATCGCGGATCAAGATGCACTCAAGATCTGCCTCTTTGCAAGTACCCTAAAAGGTACGGCCTTCGATTGGTACTCCACTCTACCGGAGGACTCAATCCAAAACTGGGCCATGCTAGAGACACGCTTCCTGACTCACTTCAAAGGTGAAGATCATCCCGCTACTATGGCTCAGCTGTGCAACCTAAAACAGGGGGAGAATGAATCAACATATGACTTCATTCACAAGTGGAAAGCAATGGCATACAAATGCTCTGATGTATTGCCACAAGCGTCGCTAGTCGACATTTGCCGAAACAACATGAGAGCCAGAATCCGCTCCATGATCATCGACAACAAATCAAAAAACCTGGGAGAACTCCTAGAAGCTTCCATGGAAGCTGAAACGGTGATTAAAGACTTCAACAGTCAGAAATCATCAAAAAAAGAGCCAACCGCCATTGCAACCTCTAAACCAAAGAAAAAAGAGGTCCTCAATGTGCAGACCAAGTCAGCTCCTCAGCCACCAAAGAAATCTGAAAATAAAGTTGCTGGTAAGAGACCTGAACTCTCAGATGCCTTCAAAGAATGAGTAGAGAAGAAATACCCGTTTGATGAAGACGTTGATGAAATCTTCGGGGCTCTTGTGGCAAACGGTAAGCTCACCTTGCCTGAACCAAAAAGACCGGGTGATGTTGGCAAAACCAACGATCCTCAGTACTGTCCATACCACCAGATGATCTCGCATCCTCTCAATCAATGCTTCATTGTGAGAGAGAAAATCAATGAGATGTGGAAAAACGGAGTCATCACCTTTGACAAAAACTATGGGTCTGCCTCCGTCAACATGGTGACATGTGGACAAACATCAAAATCATCGAAGAAGAAGATCATTACTTCCTTCAAGGTGATAAACTCAATCCAAGCGTCTGAGGAACTGGTTCCTTACCCAACACCAGACAGACAACCGATATGGGTACATCCCGATCTCCTGGAAGATGAAAATTGGGAGGTCGTGAAAACAAAGCCTACAGCTCAACAGCGAAGGCAGGCTAGGAAACATCTCCTCAAGCTCAAACGGCAAAAGAAGACCCAGCTAAAACTAGAGGTCAAAGAAAAGGCAGAGGCTTCCTCTACCGCTTCACTGGAGGCAACAAAAACTTCCCTTCCAGAGACTTCAAAGGGGGTAAGGAAATTCACTCTCAGTGATTTCATGCCACCTCAATTCAAAGAAGCCATGCAGGAGGCATCATACTCTTGCAATTCGGTAGTTGGATTCTCCATTGATGGATACGAGTCCAGCGACACCGATGATGGATTCGAATCCAACTACACAGATGAGTGGGAGGAGTCCCTTGAAATAGGAGAATATCTCTCCGATGAAGAATGGGTTCCTGAGTCTCATCTTATGCCAGTAATCTGGTATAACCCCCTACAGCCACAAGGATCCTGGTCTGATGATGAAGAAGACCAAGAGGCTGTACAAGAAAATGCTGCTGACTCAGAACCACTCATTACTCCAGTGGAAATCAACCATGTTGAGCCACAAAGAGTTGATGAAGAAGAAGATCCGGCTCCCATGCCTGATCTTGAAGAATATGCAAGGATCTTGCAGCGACTCGCTCTAGAACAAGAGCAAGAACGTGTCAACGAGCCTCCTCGCAATCCAGAGCCTGAAGTCCCTGAAGACCATCAGGTACATCCTCCCTTAACTCCTGAAAATAGAGAAAATTGCTGGATATACGATCCTCTTACATCCGAGGATGAGTCTGACTCCGATCAGGCAACGTCTCCCGTCAGAGCTTCCTGTAATTTGAAAATTTGGGATTATAGCTCTTCCGAAGCATCGTCTGATGAAAGCACTTACACTCCGGCGATGCCTAGCAATGTATTTTCTGAAGCCACCTCGTCTCACATGACTTTCACTGAGATGACACCCTCTCAGGTTTCTTCTCCTGAGACTGTGACTTCAAAGTGCACACCCTTCCTGACTGAAGAATTCCCAGCCATTGATGCTTGGGACGATGAATTAGTCAACGAAGAAGAAAGGTTGCTGGATGTTGTTCAGGATTTGTTCCCGGAAAATGCTCCATGCAACACGATCACTGAGGATGGCAACTCTGCTGCTGATTCATCCTCAGCAAATGAAAAACGACAACCTCTTGATCCTGAAGACAATCTTCCAAACGAAGACCCTTCTCAAGAAGCTCTCGAAGTTGGTAGAGGCACCCGCTCTGGCCGGGACTACCACAAAAATTACAACCAATGTTCCTTTACTTATGTAAATCCTTCGGGAAAAGATGTTGTAAGCGCCCCTAGTGGCAACAATGATGAACATGCAGGCCCTAAGGAGGCTTTCAAGTATGACTTGATTGAACACTTCAAGCACATACCTGCACGTCTGCACATCCTAGATTTGTTGCGAATGTCTCCGCACACTCGTGATACGATGGGAGTACTCAAAGGCCTATCGGCAAAATCAGGTTCAAGTTGCAGATCGGTGATCTTATCTCTGAGGTCACAGTGTATGCAATAAAAACCCCTTCATGCTATAACATCCTTCTCAGATGCCCTTGGATCCACGAGAATGGTGTTGTCCCTTCAACTCTACATCAATGCATCAAGTTTGTTGGCGACGACGACATGATACATCGAGTCTTTGCGGACAGAAAACCCTTCAAAGGTAAAGAAGTCCACTTCGCAGACTCACAGATGTATGAAGGTGAAAAAGAAGAAGAGGAGAAGCACACAGCATCCTTTGCCGAAAATCTCAAGAAAGATAAAGGCAAGGCTCCTCAACAATCACCGGAAGAAAAAAAAACCATCCGGTAAATCTGAAGAGAGCATTCAAACTCCCTTCATCATCTCCCTCAAACCTTCAAAGCCTTTGGTCATCACAACTAAAGTGAAGAAGGCAAAGCAAAAGCCTGGGGGCAAATTTGTTATCTCTTTCGTGTCTATCATGCAAGACACGGACTCGGATTCAGAGCCAGAAGACGACACATCGTCAAGCCAAGCTGACACTCAGCAAGTTCAGCTACTCTCACTCCAATGGAGATAACTTCTGACATAGAAGATCCTACGTCAGCTTCCTTCGTTGTTCCAGCAACTTCAGTAAAGGAAAAGCCGATCTTCTTCCATAGATCGGATGCTTCTTCATCAAACTCCATGCTTGAACCTTTCCAAAATGAAGGTATGCCTCAACTATCCTTATATAGTTCTGTGGCACAAGCTATTATGAAGAAAATGGGCTATGACGCTCAAAACCCAGTCGGTTTGGGAGAAGGACGCGACATTCTCACGCCATTGGGGCCCGTCTTGACCAAAAGCTAGCTGGAAGATTGGAGACTCTATGGCTATGTAGAAAAGTCTTCACACGGGTTAGGGTATGATCCTGACACTCCCTTGAGACAGTTGACACAAAGGCTTAAAAGTCAATATACTGACCAAGCCTCAACTTCTCAAGTCCATGAAGACATCGATCTCCCTGGATATCTCTTTAATGAGTTACCTGACAAAGATCCAGGAAGCTCATCCAATTGGCACGATTTCTCCGAAAATGAAGAGGAGTTGTTCGATGGAACAGACGTGTGGTCTTCTGACCCAGAACAACCCTCATCTCCAAAAGAAGTAGCCTACTTCGACCCGGTTTCAACAGGCGATTGGGATCATCTCATAGCAAGCCTTGGGAAAATTACCGATCAAGAAGACCCGTGGAAAGGAACAAAACCTTGGTCTGGAAATGCCTTTGAAAACCCAGAAGGTTTCGTTGAGCTGGAAGCCTCCGAAAATATTGTGGAGGAACCACCTTCGAACCTTCCAACAGAAGATCCTGTTCAAAAGATAGACTTGGGAACACCAGATAACCCACGTCCTGTATTCATAAGCAAGAATATAAAGGATGATGAGTTACCCGAGTATATCACCTTTCTTCGTGAGTTCGTTGATTGCTTTGCATGGTCTTACGCTGAAATGCCAGGATTAGACCCCAAAATAGCGGTTCACAAACTCAATCTTCAAGAAGACATCAAGCCTGTCAAGCAAGGCCAAAGAAGATTCCGTCCAGATGTGATGGATAAAATTGAACAAGAAGTTCAAAAACTCAAAAGCGTCGGCTTCATCCGTGAGGAACAACATCCTGAATGGTTGGCCAACATTGTCCCCGAGACAAAGAAGAACGGGCAGATCAGGGTCTGTATTGACTATAGAGACCTGAATGGTGCATGCCCTAAAGATGAATTTCCGCTCCCCATACCAGAGGTAATGATCGATAATACCTGTGGATTCGAGCGAATGACATTCATGAATGGTTTCTCTGGCTACAATCAGATAAAGATGCATCCTGAAGATGAAAAACATACATCTTTTCGGACCCCATTTGGCGTGTATTGCTACACTGTCATGCCATTTGGTCTGAAAAATGCTGGGGCCACATATCAGAGGGCTATGATGAAAATATTCGAAGATATGCAGCATAAGACGGTTGAATGTTACGTTGATGACCTCGCCGTCAAAAGCAAAAGAAAAGAAGATCATCTCGAAAACCTTCGAGAAGTCTTCCTCCGGCTTCGCAAACACAAACTGCGAATGAATCCTTTGAAATGCTTATTCGGCGTCTCGTCGGGTAAGTTCCTCGGATTCTTAGTTCGGAAAGCTGGAATAGAGCTTGACCCCATAAAAGTCAAAGCCATTCTAGAAATGCCCTCTCCAAGAACCTTGAGAGAACTCAAAGGGCTTCAAGGGAGATTAGCCTACATCAGACGGTTCATCTCCAATCTTTCGGGGAAATGCCGTCCATTCTCCCGATTGATGAAAAAAGGTGTAAACTTTGTCTGGGATGCTGTCTGTGAAGCTGCTTTCCAAGACATCAAGTCATACCTGACAAAACCTCCAGTGTTAGCTGCTCCTACCACTGGAAAACATTCATCTTGTACACAAGAGCCCTTGATCACTCTTTGGGAGCTCTGCTTGCGCAAGAAAATGATCAAAGAAAAGAAGCTGCTCTATATTACCTCAGCCGCATGCTAGTAGGTGCAGAGCATCGCTACTCTCCAATCGAAAAAGAATGTCTTGCAGTGATGTTCGCCATACAAAAGCTGTGTCACTACTTGCTTTCCAACACAGTATACCTGGTCTCGAGGGTCAACCTCTTGAAGGTCCTTGTCACAAAGGCAGGTTCTCTCAATGCTCGACTGGCAAAATGGTCCATCCTTCTGTCACAATTTGATATTAGGTATGTACCACAAAAGGCAATCAAAGGGCAAGCTCTAGCGGACTTCCTCGCAGAGCATCCATTGCCAAAAGATTCTCCGCTCAGAGATGATCTCTCAGACGAACCAGTCTACAATGTGGAGACTCTCACAAAGTGCCTCCTGGGACATGTACTTTGACGGTGCAACCAGGACGAATGAAAAAAGACAGCTGATCTCGGGAGTTGGCATCCTCTTTGTTAGCCCCGACAAATACATGATTCCACACGCTTTCTCGCTACTGGAACCATGCACAAACAATGCAGCTGAATATCAAGCTCTGATCTTAGGATTGGAACTCGCCATCGAATTCGGTATCACCATGCTGGAAGTCTTTGGAGACTCTCAACTGATCGTCAACCAGATGAATCAGAAATTTGAAGTCAAGAAGCCAGATTTGTTGCCTTACTACAACAAGGCACAATCAATTCTGCAAAAGTTTGACATCTGTCACATCACCCACATTCGTAGAGGTGAAAACATACATGCAGATGCCCTAGCCGGACTTGCCGCATCCATGGCAATCCAGGAAGGGGAAAACATGCAAATCACAGTGTGCAAAAGAAGAATCCTTCCTCCTCTTAACACACACCAAGCAGTGGCTGAATGCCACCAAGTGGTCGGAAGTCGGATTTCAATCCTTCAAACTTCAATCGGCGACTGGAGGGATCCATTCATTGATTACATTATGTTCGGAATCCTACTTGAAGATCCAAAAGAACGGGTAAGCACCCAAAGGCGAACCCCAAGCTTTCATTTGGATATTCCTTCAAAAATCCTTTAAAGGAAGTCCTTCAACGGAGTACTTCTACACTGCTTATCACAACAAGAGGCTGGAGAAACACTCAAAGAAGTTCATGCTGGTCTTTGCGGAGCTCATCAGGCTGGACCTAAGCTCTATGATCAGATAAAAAGGTTAGGATATTACTGGCCTACCATGGTAGCTGACGCAATGCAATTTGCTAAGCGCTGCCAACAATGCCAAGTTCATGGAGATTACATTCACATGCCTCCAGAATGGCTGCATCCTACAGCGATCTCATGGCCTTTCGAAGCCTGGGGTATGGACATCATAGGTCCTATTTCTCCCCCTTCGAGCAAAGGTCATCGCTTCATCTTCGCCGCAACGGATTATTTCTCCAAGTGGTCAGAAGCATTTGCGTTTAACGAAATGAAGACCTCATCAGTCCTTCAGTTCCTGCGCACCAACATCATTTGTCGTTTCGGCATACCTAAAAGATTCGTCCATGATAACGGACCACAGTTCTGGGATCATCGATTCTACAGGTTCTGCGACAAATACAAAATCCAAAGCTGTCCTTCGACTCCATACAATCCGGCAACAAACGGGTTAGCAGAAGCTTTCAACAAGACACTCTGCAAAATCCTCAAAAAAGTGGTCTCTAGTCACAAAAAAGACTGGAGCGACAAAATTTCTGAAGCTTTGTGGGCCTATCGAACCACCGTTCGAGGACCAACCCATAGCACACCATTCTCCTTGGTCTATGGATGCAAAGCTGTCGTACCCTTGGAAGTACAAATTCCTTTCTTGAGGGTATCCTTGCAAAATGACATGACTCAAGAAAGCAATGTCAAATTGCGACTCCATGAGCTGGACAATCTCAATGAGAGACGGCTCGAAGCTCAACAAAGCATTGAACTTTACCAAGCACGCATGGCAGGATCTTTCGATAAAAAGGTCAGGCAACGCGCCTACAAAAAGAGTGACTTGGTTCTTGCGGTAAAAAGACCAATGGTCTTTGCTCACAAGTCCAAAGGCAAATTTGAGCCAAAATGGGAGGGACCCTACGTCATCGACAAGGTTTTCTCTAATGGCGCATACGCACCCCTAAACATGGAAGGTGACAGATGTATGTTGCCCATCAACGGTAAGTTCTTAAAGCGGTACTACCCTTGAAGACTTACCCAACTGGGTAAGAGCAATGCCTGTATGGCCAAAACCGGTTTCCAGGTACACGCTCGTTAAACCCACCCTTTTTTTAGAATTTTCATATCAAATGTTGAAATTTCTAGAAATTTAAAACAATGCTTACTTTCATCGTTTCATTGTTCAAAAAAAAAATATCCAAGTTTAGGAACCTTTCCCTAACTTGACCAAAATTTTCAACCCTTGAACCCAAAATTCATGGTTTGAAACAAAATCCAGATTCAGGGATTTCCACCCTAGTCCACCCTACCTTTTACCGCCAAAATGGTTTTAGGTCAAAACTTATGACCCGCGTGTCTTTAAACAAAAAAAAAATTGGTTTTTCAAAAAACCGCGAGGAAGCGACGCTTAGTCGATACTCGCACAAATCGAAAGCATATGAACCATTTTCGACACTTCCAAAATCGCAGGAAAGTGACATTTCGTCGATACTTGCAAAATCCAAAACCATGGAGACGCAACATTTCAGTTGATATCCATAACCCAAAGGTTCGAGAAAACCACAAATTTCAAAAATCATGGGGAAACGACATCAAGTCAATACCCGCAAAACCAAAATTTTTGAAAAGCAAGGATGCGACATTCCATCGATACTTGCACCCAAATCCGCGAGGATGCGACATTTCATCGATACTTGCAACCAAATAAGCAAGGATGCGACATTCCATGGATACTTGCAAGAACATTCAGCAGGGAGGCGACTTTTAGTCAATACTTGCATTTTTGAAAACCAAACCGGCTATAAATGCCATCAAAACAGGCTATAAATGCCACAAACCGGCTATCAATGCCACCAAAACAAAACCGGCTATCAATGCCACAAACTAAAACTTGGGTTTCAAAAAAACCGGCTATCAATGCCACCAAAACAAAACAGGCTATCAATGCCACCAAAAACCGGCTATAGATGCCACAAAACAAACCGGCTATCAATGCCACCAAAACTGGCTATAGATGCCACAAAAAAAAAAAAAAACTCCGCTATCAATGCCACAAAAAAAAAGCTGGCTCCCATGCCAAAATTGGCTTCCATGCCACAAACAAAAACCTGGCTTCTATGCCAAAATAATCATTTGACAAAAGATTTTCACAAAATGACAACCTTTTGATCAAATCCCATTTAGCAATTACTTTTATCACAAAAAGATTCAAGTGAGCGTAGGGAAAACAAAACAAAAAAAAAGAGAAGAGCATCCCATTTAGCAATTACTTTTATCACAAAAAGATTCAAGTGAGCGTAGGGATAACAAAAAAAAAGAGTACCAAAATAAAATATATATGTGGTACAAAAAAAAAGAGAAAGTGTTCACAAGCACTACAAAAAAAATAAGTACCAAAAAAAATACAAGTGGTACCAAAAAAGAGAGAAGGATGGTTTCTGTTAAAAAAAATATACAGAAGCTCAATCAAAAATGGTCTCCAGCTAAGAGTTCAGCTCCTCAAGCAAACTTTTAGCCTCAGCCGTCAAGGATTCCAAGGCACGCTTCTTCAGGAATTTGCCATGAGATGCTGGAGTGGGCTGTACCCCTTCTTTCGCATCAGGAAGCTTGTCCTGAGCAGTTTGCCATCGTTCGCTTTCTTCAGATTTCCTTTCAAGAACTCGATTGGCATCTGCAACCCGGTGAATCAGAGCAGTCTCCCTTTCACGAGCCTCTGTTATTGCAGTCCACTTGGCAGCGACTTGTGCCTACAGATGCTCAAGACGTCTCCTGGCCTCATCGACCTCCCTATCAAGGATGTTCAGGTCATGTGTCAGCCCAATGATGTTTAGCTCTTCTAAGTTCTTCTTTCGGACTACCTGCTTCCTGCTTTCTGTAGCCTCATCCAGGTTAGACTTAGCGATATTCGCAGGGTCCAGGAACATCTCTTTGAAGAACTGATCATCAGGAAAACCAATGGTCTCAAACCACCTGTCACCCAGCTCAATGATCCTATCAACGATCGCCCTGGCACTTGTGACATCTAGACCAGCCTCTTCAGCATCACCGAGAATCTCACGCACATGCTGGATCATCCCAAATCCGGCATCTAAGTGCCCAGAAAGCAGAGTCTCAATCCAAGAGCTCAGAACTCGCACCACCACCTTCTTCGCAAAAAGAAGAGATGGCCCAGCTGAAGATTCGCCCAACTCCGTTGGTCGGCCGCTCATATCATCATCTGTTGGAAGAGTAACAAAAGAACTCTTTCTAGTTGAAGCTGCTCCTGCTCGGGAAGGAATCTCAGCACGAGGTATCTCCTCAACATTGTCAGAACTGGTCCCAGGAGTCTCTACCTCTGGATCAACCTCTGGCATCCCTTGCTCTGGTTCTGAAGGAAGCGATGGACCCTCCTCTGTCACTTCAAAACCTGCCAAAGAAACACAAAAAGGTATGAAT
The DNA here is from genome assembly GCA_012931725.1 of Litsea cubeba. Taxonomy (NCBI): domain Eukaryota; kingdom Viridiplantae; phylum Streptophyta; class Magnoliopsida; order Laurales; family Lauraceae; genus Litsea; species Litsea cubeba. The sequence goes on along the minus strand of CM022952.1, from coordinate 60,888,663 downwards.
ATGATCCTGTTTGAAAATCATTATCAGGGTTATAACTACAAAATACCTTCTTCGACGACTGGCGGAACACTTTCCTCCTCCATGAACTCATTGGAGGCATCATCAACATTTGCGTCCATCGAGGGTTCACAGTCGTCGGAATCCTGTGGCAAGTCAGCTGGCAAGAAATGTGTTAGCAAACCAAGTCACAGACAAAAAAAAGGAAAAAAAAAGGGAAGTTATACCAATTGGAGATTCTGGATTCACTCCAGAGTCCCTCGGTTCTTCTTCAGGTGCCTCGACAGGATCCGTCACCACCTCATTGACTGGAACCTCAGGCATCACCAAGTCTTCCTTTGCTAAAAAAAAAAAAAGAAAAGCAGAAACAAGAAGCAAATCAGAACATGGAAAAAATCCCATGAAAAGAAATGGAAAGAGAAAAAGGAAGAATCATACCTTCACCGACGGTCTCTTCTTCTCGGCTTCTCTTCTCTGGAGGCTCGTCAGCATCCACTGGCACATCCTCATTGATAGTAAGAGGAACTTCCAAGTCAGGAGAGTCCTCATGCTGCCCCTTGCTGCGATGATGACTCCTCCTCCTCTAACTCCTGCGGGCTCGCTTCTTAGAGGAACCTGCCCCGCTGTCAGAGTCAGGTTTCCCACTTGACTCCTCACTGGATGGTCTACTCTTGCCAGTAGACTCCACGGAAGCTTGCCTCTGTACCGCTTGCATCCAAGCGCCAAGTTCGGCTTCCTCCTATTGTAGCTGCTCTAAAGCCTCATCAAGTATTTCTCGAACAGCTTCAGAACCAATGACGCCCTGGTCATCGAGAAAGCCTATCTTGTGCTTCTCTCCAGAAAGGAAGGCCCAAACTTCCTCTCGCCGGACGCCATCCGACTTTCCAAGGCCCTTTCCAAATGCCAGCTTCACATCAAGCTCCTTCTTGGAAAGCCCCCGATATGCCGAAACGCTCTCCGCGAACCACTTCGCAAAGCCGGCAGTCCGGGAAGTCAGCAACACAGGATAAGAAATCATGGCTGCAGTGTCTTCAACACTATAGAAAGCCCATGCATTTCTCCCGTCCTGTAAGCCTCCAAAGCGCTTCACCATGCTTGAAGGCGCTCCAACAACGCCTTGAGAAAAGCCCAGCTGCAAAGCAAAGCGAGAGGGTATATACGGCTGGATGTCGACGAAAAGATGTCTACGGTACACCATCGTGCCGACACGTATGCTGAAAAGCCACTCTCTCTCTGCATTCGTCAAGGAATAATGCCTTCCCGACCCCGCCCTGGTAGAGTCTCGGGAGGCACCAAAATCAAAGGCCTTCTTCCGCAACTCCGGAGAAAGCTTCACTGAAGACTGCCCCATCTCGACGTCCCTGAACCGTCGGATCCTCATGCGGGCAAACAAAAGTGATTCGGACACGGCTTTGCTTTTAACCAGTCGAATCATCAGAGGATCATCATCCTGTGCAGCACCCAGCCGGTGGAAGCCAGGACAGTGGTATACATACCACGAATAAAAGATGTGGGCTGAAAATACCCTATTCATGGGAAGCCCAAGCCGAACCAAAAAAGCAGCAGCCTGCAGTTCGGTACACAGGTAGGAGCAAAGAGCTGGCACCAAAGCAAGCTGCTCTCCAAACGCCATCTGACAAGCCGGAAAAATACAATGCGGCCTGATGTGCGTTCCATCTCCTCCAGCAAAAATAGCCTCACCAAGCCAATAAGTGAGGTAAACAGCGAGATCTCTCCGTAGTGCAATGTCAGGACATATGGCGTTTGTACTGGCACAGAAATCTCTCAACTCTTCTTGCATGGCCAAGATCTTCTTTGAACTTGGATCCTGAGCTCCGGCTTCTTGGGTCACGCTATCAGAAGACTCCCTGCTATAAAAAAAGTTGGGGAATGAAGAACTAGAACTCTTCCAACTGCTGGATCTAACTTTCAAACCCTCCTTCTCCTTCAAAAAATCATAGAAGGCGACGAGCTGAAAGTACAGAAGCCTGAACTCCTCAGACTGCCCCTCGAGGACGCTGTCAATCGGCATAAACTCCTCATAGAGTTTGCCGAGGATGGGCAATCCAGTAATGACGCTCAGCTCCTTCAAAGAAAAACCAGTCTCACCATTCGTCACAATGAAGGTATTGGTTTATGGGAGGAATGATTCTAGCATAGCCATGAAGGCCTCGTCAGAAAAGATCACGGTCTCCCTAAAGGCGCGGACCGCATCAAAAATTCCGGCTTCCTTCAAAACGGCACTACCAATCAGCAGGACGCGATCAGTCCACGACTTCCACTCGGAGTCAGCTTTGAAACGGCCACGAAGTCGAAAAGGCTTGATCCAATTGCTGCCGTCACCGCTGAAAATACCAAGGCCCACTGGTCTCAAATCGACGGACGGATAATCAGAGCCCTCGTAGCCGCTGGATGGCATCAACAAGTCCATGTCAACAGGCGACCTCTCCGTATATCCAGGAGAACCGCCAACAAAAACCCCGGTCTTGATTACATTTGTCCTTCTCACCCAGCTTGGAGGATCTTCCCTCTTAGAGCACGTAGGGGCAAGGCTCAGAATCGAGACGGTGCGATCAAACGTCGACCGGGTAACAATAGTCTTCTTCTCACCATCTGCTGTGAAAAAAAACTGAAAACAGCTCCTCTGGTATGTCATGTCATCAGGGACTGCATCACCAAAGAAGAAGGTAGGCTTAGGCAAAACGCTCTGATCTTCCATCACCCATGGACGACTGCTTACCATGATCTTATAGAATTCCTCTCCCTTGAGAGTGATCAGTCGCTGCCTCATCTCATCTCTATTGAGGGAGTCGCACTCTTCCGGATTTCTCTCAACATACTGGACCTTCTCAAAGGCCTGCTGAACGGCCGGATTAGAAGATCTAGAAGATCGACGAGGTACGCTTGTAGCAGGCTCTTTACCCTTGTTCGTTGTGGAGGAACCACCTGAAAAGGATGGAAAAGAAAAAGATCAAACATCAAAATGACAGAATCTCGCTAAAAAAAATCTGGCGAAATTTTGACATGATGACGGGGCAATTCCGAAGAAAAGGAAATATCCCGAAAGAAATAGAAAGCTTGAAGATGGGCTCAACATCGCTGCGAGCTCCGAAACTCCAAACTTTCAAAACCTCAAAGTCTCCGAAAAATCAGGAAGGGCTCAACATCGCTGCGAGCTCCAAATTTCCAAAATTGCGAAAACTTTCAGGTATGCTATCACATCATGCTACAAATTTAATTTACAATTGAATGCATGCATGAACATCTAGGTTTGCCAAAAAAAAAGCGGGCATTATCATGATGAGCAAAAGAAAAAAAAAAGAAAAAGAAAAGAAACTTTCTCAAAAAAAAAAAAAAAGAGGGGAAAGAAAAAAAAAAGAAAAGAAACTTTCTTGAAAAAAAAGGAGGGAAAGAAAACAAAAAAAAAGGAAAAAAAGAAGAAAAAAAAGGGGATGGCCCACAGGCCACGTGGCCGTACGGATCTGTCCGTACGGCCCACAAAAAAAAAAAAAAAAAGCAAAACATGAAAAAAAAAAGAAGAAAGAAGAAAAGAAAAAGAAACACGTGTAAAAAAAAAAGGAAAACACGTGAAAAAAAAAAGAAAAGAAAAAGAAAGAAACAAAAAAAAGAGAGAAAGAACTTTTTATTTTTCCTACAATGGAGTTTTCTTGAAAAAGGGAACTTACTTGAAGCCATTGATGGAGAAGAAGAAGAAAAGTCTTGAAGATCTTGAAGAAGAAGAACTCTTGGTCTTTAAGCCCTCTTGAGATTATTGCAAAAGAAAGTTATAAGAGCAAGAGATCCAACCTCCTCCTTGCTTTTATAGAAGAGAGCAAACCAAAGAAGGAAAGACGAAAGAGGTAAGTGTTACTAATTAGTAACCTTACCAAAAAAAAGAGATTACAAAGATTCTTTCCCAAAAGAAAGATATATTGAGGGATTCTCTCCCAAAAAGAAATCAATGAGAGATTTTCTCCTAATAGATAGGATCAATGAAGGATTCTTTCCCAAAAGAAAGATATCTTGAGATATCCTATCCCAAAATAAAGGGAATATGAGAGATTCTCTCCAAGTAAAGATATTCTTAGATATCTCTATCCAAATGAGATATTTTTGGATATTCTTTACAAAAATGACACCATATGAGATCTAAGCCATTTCAAAAGCTCAAGGTCCCATGGGTTAGCCCATATGAGCCAGGTTTGACCACCTAGGCACAAAAAAAAAAAAATTCGGGCTTTTAGTCAAAGAGAAATCCCTCTTACCAAGAGCATACAAAAATGGTTCCATGCCTCTTTTGAGTTGATTCAACCATACAAAAAGAATTCCAAGCCCCATGAGCTTCCAAAAATCAAACCATCCAGCCTCATATACCAAATTGAGCCAAAATCTTGAAATTGACATTCCACAAAAATCAAACCAAATCCTGGTCCCCTAACTTGCCACATACAGCTTGTTGGGTCACAAGACCAAAACCAAAAATCAAAACCTGATCCCCTAACTTGCCACATATAGCCTGTTAGGTCACAAGATCAAAACCAAAATTGATCCCCCAACATTCCACATACAGCTTGTTGGGTCACACGATCAAAACCAAACCCGACCCCCTAACCTGCCACATACAGCCTGTTAGGTCACAAGGTCAAAACCCAAATCCACATCCTTGATGTCATCTTCAAAATTTTGCCTCGAGATGGTACGTGATCCCTTTCACTACCATAAAATTCCCCTGGAAGCTCAAAAGGCTACAAATACCAAAAAGAAAGACTGCTCAAAGACTCCTGGTCAAGTCACAGGCTCTCCTTCGAAAATCTCTTCGAGGCACATCGACTACAAAAGTTAAGCAACTCGTCGCTGTACCTCGAGGGGGCATTTGTTGACACCAAAAATGTCACTTTGCCTCTTCAAGATCCAAAGAGCTACATGAAGTCGCAACCTGCCATAAATAGGCAATGCTACTTCCAAAAATCAAATCTTGTCAGAATCAAACAAAAACTGCAAGATCCTTCAAGACAGCCAAAAGAGGAGTACACAAGAAGTTTCGGGCCATTTCAAAATCATTTGGCCTAACTTCGCTTCTCCGACAGCCGAAAAGGAGCTCTCGGCGGAAAAAGCATCGGAGACACCAAATCTTCGATCAGAGCCGATGGATGGTCTCAAAATACTTCCAAAAGGCTCCACGTCAAGTTCCGAGTCAAACCGACAATGTTTGACCCTACATCAACCCTCGAACAGCTAAATCAAGCCTCTCGGCGGCGAGAACCACCAAAGCCATTACTCATCAGATAGAGCACATGGACGGCTTCAAAATGCTTATAAAGGACTACACGTCAAATTTCAGGTCATTTCGACAACATTTGACCATAGTTTGACACTCGGAAGCCAAATCAGGCCTCTCGGCGGCAAAGCTCTCCGGGACCATGGTTTCCTAGACAGAGCTTATGGATCATCTTAAAATGACTCCAATAGGTTACCTGTCAAATTTCAAGTCAATCGGACATCGGTTGACCGCACATCCAACCGCGACATCTTCATCGCGACAAAAGCGAGTCTACTGGTGAGAGGACCCCAAACGGCTTCAAAACTTAAACAAAAGCCTATGGTTGGTCTTATTTATTGCTCAGGAGGCTTCACACCAAATTTCAAGTCATTCCGACATCGTTTGGCCCAGTTTCAGCTTCTGACGGAAAATCGGCAGCTATGCGCGACAAAGTCTTCGGCTTTCTCAGGAAATTGGAAACTTTGCAAAATAAAATGCAAGGATTCTCATCAGGTTTCCTACAGGGAAATCAGGCCAATAAATGGTCAAAATGTCAAGGAAAAATACAGAAGAAAAAACAATTGAAAAACAGACAAACAGCAGACACACATACAATAGACTGCAGAAAATCCGGAAACTCAGATAGAAAGAGGCATCAGAAATCTAAGAGAGAAAACTCTGCGGAAATCCTACACCGACCACCGCTACAAGGTGACAAAAGTCCCTTGGGGGGGTACCCCCCCCCCCAAGGTCCTTGCCTTCTCCTTCTGCCGCCAATGGCTTAGACATGGCTTTTCAAGCCCGTCTACTCGGCTTTACATTGGACATAGGACCTTCTTTTGGTCTTTGTTCTCTAAAAACCTGAGGTTATAGCCAAGCCAAGCGAATCAATAGCATCCTCTGCTCTCATCTGCATGGATGATGGCGAAGCCCACATATGGCTTGCGACCGTCAATCTAAACGGGTCCCCCACAATCTCCTGAGAAGTTAGATCCTCATTTTCTTGCTTTTCATTGTAGTTTGTATTTTTTCAAAAGAGTCAAAAATCACAACTCTTGTCTTTCATTATTGATAAGGATTGTAAATCGGCTATAAACGCCAAAATCGGCTATAAACGCCAAAAATCGGCTATAAACGCCAAAATCGGCTATAAATGCCAAAAAAATCGCCTTTCATGGCAAACCAAATGTCTCTTTTCTTAAATATATGTGCAATGGAAAACTTGAAAGAAGTTGATTTCCTTTTTACTTGCGAAGGTTGATCTCCGGATCACCACTTGCAATTCCAAGTAAAATAGAAAATCTGGCACACCCACACAAAAAAAAAAAGAAATGTTGATGCACGCCCTTGCCCCCCGGTTACGAAAGGGTCGGACCCGACGGACTCCCACGTCCACCGACCTCGGTAGAACCGAGCAGGAGCGCGGTCCATCACGCCAGAAGAATCCCAAAAGACACGGCCCGGCCCGCGACGCTTCAGATGCTCGGCGACCACTTAATGCGATTAATTGACTAGCTTTATTACAGTCATTAATCCATTTCTTTGGACGGACCAATCAGAAGCAAGCATCCGGGAGTTACAAGTCAAGAGATTCATGGCATTTAACCCATGAAACTCCTCCCATCATGGCGATTAAAGGCGATTAAATGCCCTCAATCTCCTCCGGCCAATCAGAAGCCAAGAAAAAGGAGTTACAAAATAAAGAATTCAATTTTGTAACTCCTCCCTTTATGTAGCTTTATGACAATCAAGGCGCATAAACCCTCCTAAATGGCTACCTAAAAGCCTATAAATAGGAGAGCTCTCCAAGAAGAAAGAACAGCAGACACACAGACAATAGACTGCAGAAAATCCAGAAACTCAGATAGAAAGAGGCATCAGAAATCTAAGAGAGAAAACTCTGCGGAAATCCTACACCGACCACCGCTACAAGGTGACAAAAGTCCCTTGGGGGGTACCCCCCCAAGGTCCTTGCCTTCTCCTTCTGCCGCCAATGGCTTAGACATGGCTTTTCAAGCCCGTCTACTCGGCTTTTTATTGGACATAGGACCTTCTTTTGGTCTTTGTTCTCTAAAAACCTGAGGTTATAGCCAAGCCAAGCGAATCAATAGCATCCTCTGTTCTCATCTGCATGGATGATGGCGAAGCCCACATATGGCTTGCGACCGTCAATCTAAACGGGTCCCCCACAATCTCCTGAGAAGTTAGATCCTCATTTTCTTGCTTTTCATTGTAGTTTGTATTTTCTCAAAAAAGACAAAAATCACAACTCTTGTCTTTCATTATTGATAAGGATTGTAAATCGGCTATAAACGCCAAAATCGGCTATAAACGCCAAAAATCGGCTATAAACGCCAAAATCGGCTATAAATGCAAAAAAAAATCGCCTTTCACGGCAAACCAAGAAAATGTCTCTTTTCTTAAATATATGTGCAATGGAAAACTTGAAAGAAGTTGATTTCCTTTTTACTTGCGAAGGTTGATCTCCGGATCACCACTTGCAATTCCAAGTAAAATAGAAAATCTGGCACACCCACACAAAAAAAGAAATGTTGATGCACGCCCTTGCAAAGCCACCAGGTCTATCCCAAGACTTGGTCCCCAAGACCTTCACCAAAACAAAGAAGGTCCCAAACATCCACTAAGCCAGCATTCCTGGCCCCACTCAAGGAGAACCAGTTCTACCCTCTTGCCTACATGAAAGAGGAGAAACCCATCTCCAACCTGACTTCCAAGTCATCCCAGCATGAGCCGGCTTGTTCCTACAATCCCAAAATCAAGTCATATATCACAAGGCCTCTACAAGCACCTGCTAAGGCCTACAAACCTGCAGTTCGACCCTTCATCTCTACAGGGGCCGAACTCTAAAAATTCAAAGCTTCACTGCAACAGGCGAAGGACAGGGTTCGCATCCTATCCTTGCCCAGCTGCAAAGAAGACAGGCTCGGCCGCTGCACTCGAGGAAGCACATCCTTCATCGTCAAAGCCCAGCCAAAGCAGACCGAAGCTCAAATTGCCCGTCGCATACGCCGCCGCGCGTCATACCGGCAAAAGAGACTAGAGAAGCAAAGGACCCAGCCTCCTACACTTCAAGTCTCTCCCAAATGGGTCGAAAAAGAAAGACCCAACCAAGTTGATGCCGTCCATATGGTTGGAAAAACCAGAAGGCGCCAAAAATCAGCAACAAAAATCCATGTCCGACGTCCGATGACCCGCAGCGTCTCAAGGACAAGAAGACATTCAGAAGAATCCCCTGCTCCTTCAAGCAAAGGACAGCAGAGTGATCCTTCCTCAAGCTCTTCTTCAAAAAGAATGAGCCCCAGCTCAGTCACCAGGACAGTTTCTTCGTTCGAATCACGAAGGATGAATGTCTTGGCTATAAATTCTGAGCCACCACCCCGCAATCCACCTCCAGAAGATGCGATCACCCGCATCCAGCAGTTGGAACATGGCCAGCAGAGGATTGAAACTCTGATGGAAAACCTTCTCCTCGCCTTCCAAAATCAGGCGAACAATGAACCTCCTCCGAATCATCAAAACGACGAGGTAAATGGAGAAGAAAATGAGTCACGCGCCGTTACCAAAAAGGATGTAGACAGTATCCTCGCCAAAGCAAAAGAAGAGGATATACTAAAGGAGCATGGGATCAAGCCACCATATCCCTTATGGATGGACTCGGTCCCGTTCCCCACCAAATTCAAGCATCCTACTCTCCAAACATATACGGGGAAAGGATCAGCCAGACAGCACATCATCCACTTCAAGATCCTGACGGGAGCTATCGCAGATCAAGATGCACTCAAGATCCGCCTCTTTGCAAGTACCCTAAAAGGTACGGCCTTCGATTGGTACTCCACTCTGCCGGAGGACTCAATCCAAAACTGGGCCATGCTAGAGACACACTTCCTGACTCACTTCAAAGGTGAAGATCATCCCGCGACTATGGCTCAGCTGTGCAGCCTAAAACAGGGGGAGAATGAATCAACATATGACTTCATTCACAAGTGGAAAGCAATGGCATACAAATGCTCTGATGTATTGCCACAAGCGTCGCTAGTCGACATTTGCCGAAACAACATGAGAGCCAGAATCCGCTCCATGATTATCGGCAACAAATCAAAAAGCCTGCGAGAACTCCTAGAAGCTTCCATGGAAGTTGAAATGGTGATTAAAGACCTCAACAGTCAGAAATCATCAAGAAAAGAGCCAACCGCCATTGCAACCTCTAAACCAAAGAAAAAAGAGGTCCTCAATGTGCAGACCAAGTCAGCTCCTCAGCCACCAAAGAAAGCTGAAAATAAAGTTGCTGGTAAGAGACCTGAACTCTCAGATGCCTTCAAAGAACGAGTAGAGAAGAAATACCCGTTTGATGAAGATGTTGATGAAATCTTCGGGGCTCTTGTGGCAAACGGCAAGCTCACCTTGCCGGAACCAAAAAGACCGGGTGATGTTGGCAAAACCAACGATCCTCGGTACTGTCCATACCACCAGATGATCTGGCATCCTCTCAATCAATGCTTCGTTGTGAGAGAGAAAATAAATGAGATGTGGAAAAACGGAGTCATCACCTTTGACAAAAACTATGGGTCTGCCTCCGTCAACATGGTGACATGTGGACAAACATCAAAATCACCGAAGAAGAAGATCACTACTTCCTTCAAGGTGATAAACTCAATCCAAGCGTCCGAGCAACTGGTTCCTTACCCGACACCAGACGGACAACCGATATGGGTACATCCCGATCTCCTGGAAGATGAAAATTGGGAGGTCGTGAAAACAAAGCCTACAGCTCAACAGCGAAGGCAGGCTAGGAAACATCTCCTCAAGCTTAAACGGCAAGAGAAGACCCAGCCGAACTAGAGGTCAAAGAAAAGGCAGAGGCTTCCTCTACCGCTTCACTGGAGGTAACAAAAACATCCCTTCTAGAGACTTCAAAGGGGGTAAGGAAATTCACTCTCAGTGATTTCATGCCACCTCAATTCAAAGAAGCCATGCAGGAGGCATCATACTCTTGCAATTCGGTAGTTGGATTCTCCATTGATGGATACGAATCCAGCGACACCGATGATGGATTCGTATCCAACTACACAGATGAGTGGGAGGAGTCCCTTGAAACAGGAGAATATCTCTCCGATGAAGAATGGGTTCCTGAGTCTCATCTTATGCCAGTAATCTGGTATAACCCCCTACAGCCACAAGGATCCTAGTCTGATGATGAAGAAGACCAAGAAGCTGTACAAGAAAATGCTGTTGACCCAGCACCTCTCATTAATCCAGTGGAAATCAACCATGTTGAGCCACAAAGAGTTGATGAAGAAGAAGATCCGGCTCCCATGCCTGATCTTGAAGAATATGCAAGGATCTTGCAGCGACTCGCTCTAGAACAAGAGCAAGAACGCGTCAACGAGCCTCCTCGCAATCCAGAGCCTGAAGTCCCTGAAGACCACTAGGTACATCCTCCCTTAACTCTTGAAAATGGAGAAAATTGCTGGATAGACGATCCTCTTACATCCGAGGATGAGTCTGACTCCGATCAGGCAACGTCTCCCGTCAGAGCTTCCTGTAATGTGATAATTCGGGATTATAGCTCTTCCGAAGCATCATCTGATGAAAGCACTTACACTCCGGCGACGCCTAGCAATGTATCTTCTGAAGCCACCTCGTCTCACGTGACTTTCACTGAGATGACACCCTCTCAGGTTTCTTCTCTTGAGACTGTGACTTCAAAGTTCACACCCTTCCTGACTGAAGAATTCCCAGCCATTGATGCTTGGGACGATGAATTAGTCAACGAAGAAGAAAGGTTGCTGGATGCTGTTCAGGACTTGTTCCCGAAAAATGCTCCATGCAACACGATCACTGAGGATGGCAACTCTGCTACTGATTCATCCTCAGCAAATGAAAAACGACAGCCTCTTGATCCTGAAGACAATCTTACAAACGAAGACCCTTCTCAAGAAGCTCTCGAAGTTGGTAGAGGCACCCGCTCTGGCCGGGACTACCACAAAAATTACAACCAATCTTCCTTTACATATGTAAATCCTTCGGGAAAAGATGTTGTAAGAGCCCCTAGTGGCAACAATGATGAACATGCAGGCCCTAAGGAGGCTTTCAAGTATGACTTGATTGAACACTTCAAGCACATACCTGCACGTCTGCACATCCTAGATTTGTTGCGAATGTCTCCGCACACTCGTGATAATCTCATCTCGGAATTACCAAAGCTGAATGAGGATGTCGACAAATATGCCCCGCAAGTCCTCCAAATTGAAATGGATTACCGGGTCAAAAACTCAGAAGCCTCCTCAAAGGGACAAAAGAAGAAAACTGAGGGATCATGCATTGAATGCCTCTCGGTTAAAAAAGCAGCCAGTGCAACCATCGCCTTCACAAAGGACGACCTCCTACTTGGAGAAACCAGGCATAACCGACCCCTGTACTTCATAGGGTATATCAAGGAAATGCCTATGCACAGAGTTCAGATCGACCCAGGTTCTGCACTCAACCTCATCTCCACATCGGCTCTTGAAGAGTTGGGCATCCCACCCAGCAAGCTGAGCCACACATCTGTATCTATCTTTGGATACGATGAGAGTACTCAAAGGCCTATCGGCAAAATCAGGTTCAAGTTACAGATCGGTGATCTTATCTCTGAGGTCACAGTGTATGCAATAAAAACCCCTTCATGCTACAACATCCTTCTCGGACGCCCTTGGATCCACGAGAATGGTGTTGTCCCTTCAACTCTACATCAATGCATCAAGTTTGTTGGCAACGACGGCATGATACATCGAGTCTTTGCGGACAGAAAACCCTTCAAAGGTAAAGAAGTCCACTTCACAGACTCACAGATGTATGAAGGTGAAAAAGAAGAAGAGGAGAAGCACACAGCATCCTTTGCCGAAAATCTCCAGAAAGATAAAGGCAAAGCTCCTCAACAATCACCGGAAGAAAACAAACCATCCGGTAAATCTGAAGAGAGCATTCAAACTCCCTTCATCATCTCCCTCAAACCTTCAAAGCCTTTGGTCATCACAACTAAAGTGAAGAAGGCAAAGCAAAAGCCTGGGGGCAAATTTGTTGTCTCTTTCGTGTCTATCATGCAAGACACGGACTCGGATTCAGAGCCGGAAGACGACACATCGTTAAGCCAAGCTGACACTTAGCAAGTTCAGCCTGCTCTCACTCCAATGGAGATAACTTCTGACATAGAAGATCCTACGTCAGCTTCCTTCGTTGTTCCAGCAACTTCAGCAAAGGAAAAGCCGATCTTCTTCCATAGATCGGATGCTTCTTCATCAAACTCTATGCTTGAACCTTTCCAAAATGAAGGTATGCCTCAACTATCCTTATATAGTTCTGTGGCATAAGCTATTATGAAGAAAATGGGCTGTGATGCTCAAAACCCAGTCGGTTTGGGAGAAAGACGCGGTATTCTCACGCCATTGGGGCCCGTCTTGACCAAAAGCCAGCTGGAAGATTGGAGACTCTACGGCTATGTAGAAAAGTCTTCACACGGGTTAGGGTATGATCCTGACACCCCCTTGAGACAGTTGACACAAAGGCTTAAAAGTCAATATACTGACCAAGCCTTAACATCTCAAGTCCATGAAGACATCGATCTCCCCGGATATCTCTTTGATGAGTCACCTGACAAAGATCCAGGAAGCTCATCCAATTGGCATGATTTCTCCGAAAATGAAGAGGAGTTGTCCGATGGAACAGACGTGTGGTCTTCTGACCCAGAAGAACCCTCATCTCCAAAAGAAGTAGCCTACTTCGACCCGGTTTCAACAGGCGATTGGGATCATCTCATAGCAAGCCTTGGGAAAATTACCGATCAAGAAGACCCGTGGAAAGGAACAAGACCTTGGTCTGGAAATGCCTTTGAAAACCCAGAAGGTTTCGTTGAGCTGGAAGCCTCCGAAAATATTGTGGAGGAACCACCTTCGAGCCTTCCAACAGAAGATCCTGTTCAAAAGATAGACTTGGGAACACCAGATAACCCACGTCCTGTATTCATAAGCAAGAATATAAAGGATGATGAGTTACCCGAGTATATCGCCTTTCTTCGTGAGTTCGTTGATTGCTTTGCATGGTCTTACGCTGAAATGCCAGGCTTAGACCCCAAAATAGCGGTTCACAAACTCAATCTTCAAGAAGACATCAAGCCTGTCAAGCAAGGCCAAAGAAGATTTCGTCCAGATGTGATGGATAAAATTGAACAAGAAGTTCAAAAACTCAAAAGCGTCGGCTTCATCCGTGAGGAACAACATCCTGAATGGTTGGCCAACATTGTCCCCGTGACAAAGAAGAACGGGCAGATCAGGGTCTGTATTGACTTTAGAGACCTGAATGGCGCATGCCCTAAAGATGAATTTCCGCTCCCCATACCAGAGGTAATGATCGATAATACCTGTGGATTCGAGCGAATGACATTCATGGATGGTTTCTCTGGCTACAATTAGATAAAGATGCATCTTGAAGATGAAAAACATACATCTTTTCAGACCCCATTTGGCGTGTATTGCTACACTGTCATGCCATTTGGTATGAAAAATGCTGGGGCCACATATCAGAGGGCTATGATGAAAATATTCCAAGATATGCAGCACAAGACGGTTCAATGTTACGTTGATGACCTCGCCGTCAAAAGCAAAAGAAAAGAAGATCATCTCGGAAACCTTCGAGAAGTCTTCCTCCGGCTTCGCAAACACAAACTGCGAATGAATCCTTTGAAATGCTTCTTCGGCGTCTCATCGGGTAAGTTCCTCGGATTCTTAGTTCGGAAAGCTGGAATAGAGCTTGACCCCATAAAAGTCAAAGCCATTCTAGAAATGCCCTCTCCAAGAACCTTGAGAGAACTCAAAGGGCTTCAAGGGAGATTAGCCTACATCAGACGGTTCATCTCCAATCTTTCGGGGAAATGCCGTCCATTCTCCCGATTGATGAAAAAAGATGTAAACTTTGTCTAGGATGCTGACTGTGAAGCTGCTTTCCAAGACATCAAGTCATACCTGACAAAACCTCCAGTGTTAGCTGCTCCTACCACTGGAAAACCATTCATCTTGTACACAAGAGCCCTTGATCACTCTTTGGGAGCTCTGCTTGCGCAAGAAAATGATCAAAGAAAAGAAGCTGCTCTATATTACCTCAGCCGCATGCTAGTAGGTGCAGAGCATCGCTACTCTCCAGTCGAAAAAGAATGTCTTGCAGTGATGTTCGCCGTACAAAAGCTGCGTCACTACTTGCTTTCCAACACAGTATACCTGGTCTCGAGGGTCAACCTCTTGAAGGTCCTTGTCACAAAGGCAGGTTCTCTCAATGCTCGACTGGCAAAATGGTCCATCCTTCTGTCACAATTTGATATTAGGTATGTACCACAAAAAGCAATCAAAGGGCAAGCTCTAGCGGACTTCCTCGCAGAGCATCCATTGCCTAAAGATTCTCCGCTCAGAGATGATCTCCCAGACGAACCAGTCTACAATGTGGAGACTTTCTCACAAAGTGCCTCCTGGGACATGTACTTTGACGGTGCAACCAGGACGAATGAAAAAAGACAGCTGATCTCGGGAGTTGGCATCCTCTTTGTTAGCCCCGACAAATACATGATTCCACACGCTTTCTCGCTACTGGAACCATGCACAAACAATGCAACTGAATATCAAGCTCTGATCTTAGGATTGGAACTCGCCATCGAATCCGGTATCACCATGCTGGAAGTCTTTGGAGACTCTCAACTGATCGTCAACCAGATGAATCAGAAATTTGAAGTCAGGAAGCCAGATTTGTTGCCTTACTACAACAAGGCACAATCACTTCTGCAAAAGTTTGACATCTGTCACATCACCCACATTTGTAGAGGTGAAAACATACATGCAGATGCCCTAGCCGGACTTGCCGCATCCATGGCAATCCAGGAAGGGGAAAACATGCAAATCACAGTGTGCGAAAGAAGAATCCTTCCTCCTCTTAACACATACCAAGCAGTGGCTGAATGCCACCAAGTAGTCGGAAGTCGGATTTCAATCCTTCAAACTTCAATCGGCGACTGGAGGGATCCATTCATTGATTACATTATGTTCGGAATCCTACCTGAAGATCCAAAAGAACGGGTAAGCACCCAAAGGCGAACCCCAAGCTTTCATTTGGATATTCCTTCAAAAATCCTTTACAGGAAATCCTTCAACGGAGTACTTCTACGCTGCTTGTCACAACAAGAGGCTGAAGAAACACTCAAAGAAGTTCATGCTGGTCTTTGCGGAGCTCATCAGGCTGGACCTAAGCTCTATGATCAGATGAAAAGGTTAGGATATTACTGGCCTACCATGGTAGCTGACGCAATGCAATTTGCTAAGCGCTGCCAACAATGCCAAGTTCATGGAGATTACATTCACATGCCTCCAGAATGGCTGCATCCTACAGCGATCTCATGGCCTTTCGAAGCCTGGGGTATGGACATCATAGGTCCTATTTCTCCCCCTTCGAGCAAAGGTCATCGCTTCATCTTCGCCGCTACGGATTATTTCTCCAAGTGGTCAGAAGCATCTGCGCTTAACGAAATGAAGACCTCATCAGTCCTTCAGTTCCTGCGCACCAACATCATTTGTCGTTTCGGCATACCCAAAAGATTCGTCCATGATAACGGACCACAGCTCCGGGATCATCGATTCTACAGGTTCTGCGACAAATACAAAATCCAAAGCTGTCCTTCGACTCCATACAATCCGGCAGCAAACGGGTTAGCAGAAGCTTTCAACAAGACACTCTGCAAAATCCTCAAAAAAATGGTCTCTAGTCATAAAAGAGACTGGAGCGACAAAATCTCTGAAGCTTTGTGGGCCTATCGAACCACCGTTCGAGGACCAACCCATAGCACACCATTCTCCTTGGTCTATGGATGCGAAGCTGTCGTACCCTTGGAAGTACAAATTCCTTCCTTGAGGGTATCCTTGCAAAATGACATGACTCAAGAAAGCAATGTCAAATTGCGACTCCATGAGCTGGACAATCTCGATGAGAGACGGCTCGAAGCTCAACAAAGCATTGAACTTTACCAAGCACGCATGGCAAGATCTTTCGATAAAAAGGTCAGGCAACGCGCCTACAAAAAGAGTGACTTGGTTCTTGCGGTAAAAAGACCAATGGTCTTCGCTCACAAGTCCAAAGGCAAATTTGAGCCAAAATGGGAGGGACCCTACGTCATCGACAAGGTTTTCTCTAATGGCGCATACGCACTCCTAAACATGGAAGGTGACAGATGTATGCTGCCCATCAACGGCAAGTTCTTAAAGCGGTACTACCCTTGAAGACTTACCCAACTGGGTAAGAGCAATGCCTGTATGGCCAAAACCGGTTTCTAGGTACGCGCTCGCTAAACCCACCCTTTTTTTAGAATTTTCATATCAAATGTTGAAATTTCTAGAAATTTAAAACAATGCTTACTTTCATCGTTTCATTGTTCAAAAAAAACATATCCAAGTTTAGGAACCTTTCCCTAACTTGACCAAAATTTTCAACCCTTGAACCCAAAATTCATGGTTTGAAACAAAATCCGGATTCAGGGATTTCCACCCTAGTCCACCCTGCCTTTTACCGCCAAAATGGTTTTAGGTCAAAACTTATGACCCTCGTGTCTTTAAACAAAAAAAAAATGGTTTTTCAAAAAACCGCGAGGAAGCGATGCTTAGTCGATACTCGCACAAATCGGAAGCATATGAACCATGTTCGACACTTCCAAAATCGCAGGAAAGCGACATTTCGTCGATACTTGCAAAATCCAAAACTGTGGAGACGGAACATTTCAGTTGATATCCACAACCCAAATTTCAAAGGTTCGAAAAAACCTAAAAAACCATGGAGACGCAACATTTCAGTTGATATCCATAACTCAAAGGTTCGAGAAAACCACAAATTTCAAAAATCGTGGGGAAACGACATCAAGTCAGTACCCGCAAAACCAAAATTTTTGAAAAGCAAGGATGCGACATTCCATCGATACTTGCACCCAAATCCACGAGGATGCGACATTTCATCGATACTCGCAATCGAATGAGCAAGGATGCGACATTCCATCGATACTTGCAAGAACATTCAGCAGGGAGGCGACTTTTAGTCGATACTTGCATTTTTGAAAACCAAACCGGCTATCAATGCCACCAAAACAAAACAGGCTATAAATGCGACAAACCGGCTATCAATGCCACCAAAACAAAACCGGCTATCAATGCCACAAACAAAAACTTGGATTTCAAAAAAAAACCGGCTATCAATGCCACCAAAACAAAACAGGCTATCAATGCCACCAAAAACGGGCTATAGATGCCACAAAACAAACCGGCTATCAATGCCACCAAAACTGGCTATAGATGCCACAAAAAAATACTCGGCTATCAATGCCACAAGAAAAGCTGGCTCTCATGCCAAAATTGGCTTCCATGCCACAAACAAAAACCTGGCTTCCATGCCAAAACAATCATTTGACAAAAGATTTTCACAAAATGACAACCTTTTGATCACATCCCATTTAGCAATTACTTTTATCACAAAAAGATTCAAGTGTAAGTAGGGATAACAAAACAAAAAAAAAAGAAGAGCATCCCATTTAGCAATTACTTTTATCACAAAAAGATTCAAGTGAGCGTAGGGATAACAAAAAAAAGAGTACCAAAAAAAATATATATACATGTGGTACCAAAAAAAAAAGAGAAAGTGTTCACAAGCACTACAAAAAATAAGTACCAAAAAAAAATACAAGTGGTACCAAAAAAGAGAGAAGGATGGTTTCTGTTAAAAAAAATATACAGGAGCTCAATCAAAAATGGTTTCCAGCCAAGAGTTCAGCTCCTCAAGCAAACTTTTAGCCTCAGCCGTCAAGGATTCCAAGGCACGCTTCTTCAGGAATTTGCCATGAGATGCTGGAGTGGGCTGTACCCCTTCTTTCGCACCAGGAAGCTTATCCCGAGCAGTTTGCCATCGTTCGCTTTCTTCATATTTCCTTTCAAGAACTCGATTGGCATCTGCAACCCGGTGAATCAGAGTAGTCTCCCTTTCACGAGCCTCTGTTATTGCAGTCCACTTGGCAGCGACTTGTGCCTGCAGATGCTCAAGACGTCTCCTGGCCTCATCGACCTCCCTATCAAGGATGTTCAGGTCATGTCTCAGCCCAATGATGTTTAGCTCTTCTAAGTTCTTCTTTCGGACTACCTGCTTCCTGTTTTCTGTAGCCTCATCCAGGTTAGACTTAGCCTTATCAGTAGGGTCCAGGAACATCTCCTTGAAGAACTGATCATCAGGAAAACCAATGGTCTCAAACCACCTGTCACCCAGCTCAATGATCCTATCAACGATCGCCCTGGCACTTATGACATCTAGACCAGCCTCTTCAGCATCACCGAGAATCTCACGCACATGCTGGATCATCCCAAATCCGGCATCTAAGTGCCCAGAAAGCAGAGTCTCAATCCAAGAGCTCAGAACTCGCACCACCACCTTCTTCGCAAAAAGAAGAGATGGCCCAGCTGAAGATTCGCCCAACTCCGTTGGTCGGCCGCTCATATCATCATCTGTTGGAAGAGTAACAAAAGAACTCTTTCCAGTTGAAGCTACTCCTGCTCGGGAAGGAATCTCAGCACGAGGTATCTCCTCAACATTTGTCACGCCCCGAGCCCGAGATTTCACACATCCCGAGGCGCGACACACGCCCACGTGGAAATTCGAGTCAAACTCGTTGACTCTAGGTCCCCACGTACGGAATTTACCCACAGGATATCACGTGTGAGGTTTATATTTCTCAACATGCCTGTATAAATCTGTCAAATAGATATCCAACTAACATAACACAATCATCAAGATATAGAGCATAAGGGTCCATGAGCATAAATTTAAAGATTCAAGTTCAAGAGATACAAAGAGAAGAAGTAAGTTAGTTAAGTTTACAATCCAAAAGCTAACAAGTTCATTAAAACTATTACAAAAGATGTGGCAATCCTAGCCACGGTCAATGGGTAATTTAACGTCCATTTCTCATCGTACGGATGTTTAAAAGACATCATCGGGAGTCCACTCTGCTACGTTATGTGGAGGTTCCTCTTCCTCAAGGATCTCCGGGGCAATGGCGTCGATCTATTCACCTGTAACGCCAAGTATAGCACCATTAGACTAAGCTAAGCAAGACAAACATATACAGTCCATATAACATGTAACAAATGAATAGTCAGACATGTATAAATCATAAGAGATCAAGGAATGATCACTAAGCATATCAGTGCACGAATTAGCATGAGACATACGAGTCATAGATAACAGATAAATATATTAACAGTACTAGTTGGCACATCCACATAAGCTATGTTTTCTCAAGTTAATCATATAACATGAAATAAAATGAGAGCAGAATATCAGGACAGGACAGGGTGGTGCTACTAGGAGACAGAGGTACCCAGAATTCTCCATCGTAGACCTAGGGTGCCAGTAAACCCTCAGAATATATTCCCATCTGCAGAGGGCCAGAAATATACTAAACCCACACTTAGCCGGGTCCGACTTAGATAAGGTCGAAGCTAAGTGGTGCCGACTCATAGAGTGCAATATACATACAACAGATCAGGTGCAGAACAGTGTAAATCAGATACAGGACATATACAGGACATGTCATATAGGTAACAAATCGGAACTTACTGAAATATACTGAACAAAGCCAGAAATAAATGTAACATGACACATGTGTAACAGAAAATATATAACTGGACAGAAGCATGATAAGTCATACTAGAATACTGGAAACGGAATGCAATGCATGTACATAAATATCATAATCGGAATCAAGACAGAACTCAAGCCAAGCCTACGGTCTTGGGAACACATGTGGTCTTCACCGTCCAACTCGGGTAGAATTAAGAGTCCGACATTATCGGGCTACAAGGAACCCCTTGGCGTTACATAATTTGGATGTCGAATCCCTTAATAGAACACATTTAGCACGGTTACAATCAGAAGAACACAATGCACCTTTTGTGGGTACGGGTGCTCAATCCATATCCACAATTAAACAAACCCAATGGTCATGAAAAAAGTTCAGGGTGCACATCCTACAGGTCCATCCATCAGGCCAATCAACTAGAACAAGCTACGGTCCAATGTCCGGCTCATGGAAACGTCCCTTTGTCACAATTATGTAAAATCCAACATATAATCTTTTCCAACGGTATGTAGATCTCCAAAAACGGACTTACGGTTGAAAAGTTATGGTCATTGGAAAATCTGCATACTGCAGGCATCAGGTTCGCTCGAGCGCCCAGATGTTCGCTCGAGCGGACCCCAGACAGAAAGCTGTTCGCTCGACCGGACCAAAAGTTCGCTCGAGCGAACTCTCCCAGAGAGCCCTTCGCTCGAGCGTTCACTCACGCTCGCTCGAGCGAACTGTTAAATCCTGGGTCCGAAAATCTGAAACTTCTTGATTTCTCTCAGGCCATTCAAGGCATTCATCAGGTTTTAAAACACTACCAATAGGTATCTTTGAGCTTCCAAAATGCTCATCAAAAACCATCAATAAACCCCTACACATTAACAAGAGAAATCATCCACAAAATCCATTTTTGAGCAAGAAGAAGGGTTTCTACACATGATTTCATACATTCATGAATCAAACAAGGAAGCATGCATATAAACATGTAAGTTTAACTTGCCTTGGTGCTTGGAAGCTATCTCTCACACCTAAAACCCCTTAAGCTCAAAATCCCCAAAACTCAAGCTCAAATGCCCTAAAATGGTGAAAATGAAAATGAATGAAATGAATGAGGAAGAAGATGATACATACATGATTTGTAGCTTTCCAAGGATGAAGGAAATCAAATGGAAATGCTTAGTGAAGAAAGAGCTTACCAAAAGCAAGAAGAAAGAAAGATGAGTGGATGCTTGAGCTTGGAAGATGTTGTCTTGGTGGAGAAGATGAAGTGGTGGCTAGCTTATACTCATGCTAGGAGTCTTGGTTGATGCAAGGAGTGAAAGAAGAAAAAGAAGAAGACAAGGAGAAGAATAGCTCCCAGCTGGAAATGGAGAAGAAATGAGAGGAGAAGAAAGAAAAATGGCTGGGTAAGGGTTTTAAGCCCAATTTTTCCTGCACTACATACAAGTCCACAAAAAGGACTGAAATTTCAAATAAGGGCCTGGGTTAAATAAATGGGCTGGGAATGGGCCTAAACGAATCCGAATTCGATGGGTCAAGATATGAAAGTTGAGGCCCATGAAATGCTCTATGCAATGCATTAAAAACCCAAAAATTTCTAAGTACACACAAAACCCAAAACACTCCAAAAGTCATAATCTACCTAGTAAATGGTCAAACCCCACTAATTCTACCTAATCAAGTCCAATCACAATCAAAACATCCATTAAGCAATTAATCTAGATTAATTAACTCTAAAACGAGATTAAGGCGGGTCGGGGTGTTAGAACATTGTCAGAACTGGTCCCAGGAGTCTCTACCTCTGGATCAACCTCTGGCATCCCTTGCTCTGGTTCTGAAGGAAGCGATGGACCCTCCTCTGTCACTTCAAAACCAGCCAAAGAAACACAAAAAGGTATGAATATGACCCTGTTTGAAAATCATTATCAGGGTTATAACTACAAAATACCTTCTTCGACGGCTGGCGGAACACTTTCCTCCTCCATGAACTCATTGGAAGCATCATCAACATTTGCGTCCATCGAGGGTTCAAAGTCATCGGAATCCTGTGGCAAGTCAGCTGGCAAGAAATGTGTTAGCAAACCAAGTCACAGACAAAAAAAAAAGAAAAAAAAAAGAAGTCGTACCAATTGGAGATTCTGGATTCACTCCAGAGTCCCTCGGTTCTTCTTCAGGTGCCTCGACAGGATCCGTCACCACCTCATCGACTGGAACCTCAGGCATCACCAAGTCTTCCTCTGCTAAAAAAAAAAAGAAAAACAAAAACAAGAAGCAAATCAGAACATGGAAAAATCCCATGAAAACAAATGGAAAGAGAAAAAGGAAGAATCATACCTTCACCGACGGTCTCTTCTTCTCGGCTTCTATTCTCTGGAGGTTCGTCAGCATCCCCTGGCGCATCCTCATTGATAGTAAGAGGTACTTCCAAGTCAGGAGAGTCCTCATGCTGCCCCTTGTTGCGATGATGACTCCTCCTCCTCTTACTCCGGCGGGCTCGCTTCTTAGAGGAACCTGCCCCGCTGTCAGAGTCGGGTTTCCCACTTGACTCCTCACTGGATGGTCTACTCTTGCCAGTAGACTCCACGGAAGCTTGCCTCTGTGCCGCTTGCATCCAAGCGCCAAGTTCGGCTTCCTCCTGTTCTAGCTGCTCTAAAGCCTCATCAGGTATTTCTCGAACAGCTTCAGAACCAATGACGCCCTAGTCACCAAGAAAGCCTATCTTGTGCTTCTCTCCAGAAAGGAAGGCCCAAACTTCCTCTCGCCGGACGCCATCCGACTTTCCAAGGCCCTTTCCAGATGCCAGCTTCACATCAAGCTCCTTCTTGGAAAGCCCCCGATATGCCGAAAAGCTCTCTGCGAACCACTTCGCAAAGCCGGCAGTCCGGGAAGTCAGCAACACAGGATAAGAAATCATGGTTGTAGTGTCTTCAGTACTATAGAAAGCCCATGCATTTCTCCCGTCCTATAAGCCTCCAAAGCACTTCACCATGCTTGAAGGCGCTCCAACAACACCTTGAGAAAAGCCCAGCTGCAAAGCAAAGCGAGAGGGTACATACGGCTGGATGTCGACGAAAAGATGTCTACGGTACACCATCGTGCCGACACGTATGCTGAAAAGCCACTCTCTCTCTGCATTCATCAAGGAATAATGCCTTCCCGACCCCGCCCTGGTAGAGTCTCGGGAGGCACCAAAATCAAAAGCCTTCTTCCGCAACTCCGGAGAAAGCTTCACTGAAGACTGCCCCATCTCGACGTCCCTGAACCGTCGGATCTTCATGCGAGCAAACAAAAGTGATTCGGACACGGCTGTGCCCTTAGCCAGTCGAATCATCAGAGGATCATCATCCTGTGCAGCACCCAGCCGGTGGAAGCCAAGGCAGTGGTATACATACCACAAATAAAAGATGTGGGCTGAAAATACCCTATTCATGGGAAGCCCAAGCCGAACCAAAAAAGCAGCAGCCTGCAGTTCGGTACACAGGTAGGAGTAAAGAGCTGGCACCAAAGCAAGCTGCTCTCCAAACGCCATCTGACAAGCCAGAAAAATACAATGCGGCCTGATGTGCGTTCCATCTCCTCCAGCAAAAATAACCTCACCAAGCCAATAAGTGAGGTAAACAGCGAGATCTCTCCGCAGTGCAATGTCAGGACATATGGCATTTGTACTGGCACAGAAATCTCTCAACTCTTCTTGCATGGCCAAGATCTTCTTTGAACTTGGATCCTGAGCTCCGGCTTCTTGGGTCACGCTATCAGAAGACTCCCTGCTATCAAAAAAGTTGGGAAATGAAGAGCTAGAACTCTTCCAACTGCTGGATCTAACTTTCAAACCCTCCTTCTCCTTCAAAAAATCATAGAAGGCGACGAGCTGAAAGTACAGAAGCCTGAACTCCTCAGACTGCCCCTCAAGGACGCTGTCAATCGGTATAAACTCCTCATAGAGTTTGCCGAGGATGGGCAATCCAGTAATGACGCTCAGCTCCTTCAAAGAAAAACCAATCTCACCATTCGTCACAACGAAGGTATTGGTTTGTGGGAGGAATGATTCCAGCATAGCCATGAAGGCCTCGTCGGAAAACATCACGGTCTCCCTAAAGGCGCGGACCGCATCAAAAATTCCGGCTTCCTTCAAAACGGCACTACCAATCAGCAGGACGCGATCAGTCCACGACTTCCACTCGGAGTCAGCATTTAAACGGCCACGAAGTCGAAAAGGCTTGATCCAATTGCTGCCGTCACCGCTAAAAATACCAAGGCCCACCGGTCTCAAATCGACCGACGGATAATCAGAGCCCTGGTAGCCGCTGGATGGCATCAACAGGTCCATGTCAACAGGCGACCTCTCCGTATATCCAGGAGAACTGCCAACAAAAACCCCGGTCTTGATTACATTTGTCCTTCTCACCCAGCTTGGAGGATCTTCCCTCTTAGAGCACGTGGGGGCAAGGCTCAGAATCTAGACGGTGCGATCAAACGTCGACCGGGTAACAACAATCTTCTTCTCACCATCTGCTGTGAAAGAAAACTGAAAACACCTCCTCTGGTATGTCATGTCATCAGGGACTGCATCACCAAAGAAGAAGGTACGCTTGGGCAAAATGCTCTGATCTTCCATCACCCATGGACGACTGCTTACCATGATCTTATAAAATTCCTCTCCCTTGAGAGTGATCAGTCGCTGCCTCATCTCATCTCTGTTGAGGGAGTCGCACTCTTCCAGATTTCTCTCAACATACTGGACATTCTCAAAGGCCTGCTGAACGGCCGGATTAGAAGATCTAGAAGATCGACGAGGTACGCTTGTAGCAGGCTCTTTACCCTTGTTCGTTCTGGAGGAACCACCTGAAAAGGATGGAAAAGAAAAAGATCAAACATCAAAATGACAGAATCTCGCTAAAAAAAAATCTGGCGAAATTTTGACATGATGACGGGGCAATTCCGAAGAAAAGGAAATATCCCGAAAGAAATAGAAAGCTTGAAGATGGGCTCAACATCGCTGCGAGCTCCGAAACTCCAAACTTTCGAAACCTCAAAGTCTCCGCAAAATCAGGAAGGGCTCAACATCGCTGTGAGCTCCAAATTCCCAAAATTGCGAAAACTTTCAGGTATGCTATCACATCATGCTACAAATTTAATTTACAATTGAATGCATGCATTAACATCTAGGTTTGCCAAAAAAAAGGGGGCATTATCATGATGAGCAAAAGAAAAAAAAATAAATAAATAAACTTTCTAAAAAAAAAATAGGGGAAAGAAAACAAAAAAAAAAATAAAATAAACTTTCTTGAAAAAAAAGGAGGGAAAGAAAAGAAAAAAAAAGGAAAAAAAGAAGAAAAAAAAGGGGGATGGCCCACAAGCCACGTGGCCGTACGGCCAGATCCGTACGGATCTGTCCGTACGGCCCACAAACAAAAAAAAAAAAACAAAACACGAAAAAAAAAGAAGAAAAAAGAAAAGAAAAAGAAACACGTGTAAAAAAAAAAGGAAAACACGTGAAAAAAAAAAGAAAAGAAAAGGAAAGAAACAAAAAAAGAGAGAAAGAACTTTTTATTTTTCCTACAATAGAGTTTTCTTGAAAAAGGGAACTTACTTGAAGCCATTGATGGAGAAGAAGAAGAAAAGTCTTGAAGATCTTGAAGAAGAAGAACTCTTGGTCTTTAAGCCCTCTTGAGATTATTGCAAAAGAAAGTAATAAGAGCAAGAGATCCAACCTCCTCCTTGCTTTTATAGAAGAGAGCAAACCAAAGAAGGAAAGAAGAAAGAGGTAAGTGTTACTAACTAATAACCTTACCAAAAGAAAGAGATTAGAAAGATTCTTTCCCAAAAGAAAGATATCTTGAGGGATTCTCTCCCAAAAAGAAATCAATGAGAGATTTTCTCCTAATAGGTAGGATCAATGAAGGATTCTTTCCCAAAAGAAAGATATCTTGAGATATCCTATCCCAAAATAAAGGGAATATGAGAGATTCTCTCCAAGTAAAGATATTCTTAGATATTCTCTATCCAAATGAGATATTTTTGGATATTCTTTACAAAAATGACACCATATGAGATCTAAGCCATTTCAAAAGCTCAAGGTCCCATGGGTTAGCCCATATGAGCCAGGTTTGACCACCTAGGCACAAAAAAAAAAAAAAAAAAAATTCGGGCTTTTAGTCAAAGAGAAATCCCTCTTACCAAGAGCATACAAAAATGGTTCCATGCCTCTTTTGAGTTGATTCAACCATACAAAAAGAATTCCAAGCCCCATGAGCTTCCAAAAATCAAACCATCCAGCCTCATATACCAAATTGAGCCAAAATCTTGAAATTGACATTCCACAAAAATCAAACCAAATCCTGGTCCCCTAACTTGCCACATACAGCTTGTTGGGTCACAAGACCAAAACCAAAAACCAAAACCTGATCCCCTAACTTGCCACATATAGCCTGTTAGGTCACAAGATCAAAACCAAAATTGATCCCCCAACATTCCACATACAGCTTGTTGGGTCACACGATCAAAACCAAACCCGACCCCCTAACCTGCCACATACAGCCTGTTAAGTCACTAGGTCAAAACCCAAATCCACATCCTTGATGTCATCTTTAAAACTTTGCCTCGAGATGGTACGTGATCCCTTTCACTACCATAAAATTCCCCTGGAAGCTCAAAAGGCTACAAATACCAAAAAGAAAGACTGCTCAAAGACTCTTGGTCAAGTCACAGGCTCTCCTTCGAAAATCTCTTCGAGGCACATCGACTACAAAAGTTAAGCAACTCGTCGCTGTACCTCGAGGGGGCATTTGTTGACACCAAAAATGTCACTTTGCCTCTTCAAGATCCAAAGAGCTACATGAAGTCGCAACCTGCCATAAATAGGCAATGCTACTTCCAAAAATCAAATCTTGTCAGAATCAAACAAAAACTGCAAGATCCTTCAAGACAGCCAAAAGAGGAGTACACAAGAAGTTTCGGGCCATTTCAAAATCATTTGGCTTAACTTCGCTTCTCCGACAGCCGAAAACGAGCTCTCGGCGGCAAAAGCATCGGAGACACCAAATCTTCGATCAGAGCCGATGGATGGTCTCAAAATACTTCCAAAAGGCTCCACGTCAAGTTCCGAGTCAAACCGACAACGTTTGACCCTACATCAACCCTCGAACAGCTAAATCAAGCCTCTCGGCGGCGAGAACCACCGAGGCCATTACTCATCAGATAGAGCACATGGATGGCTTCAAAATGCTTATAAAGGGCTACACGTCAAATTTCAGGTCATTTCGACAACATTTGACCATAGTTTGACGCTCGGAAGCCAAATCAGGCCTCTCGGCGGCAAAGCTCTCCGGGACCATGGTTTCCAAGACAGAGCCTATCGATCATCTTAAAATGACTCCAATAGGTTCCCTGTCAAATTTCAAGTCAATCGGACATCGGTTGACCGCACATCAAACCGCGACATCTTCAACGCGACAAAAGCGAGTCTACTGGTGATAGGACCCCATACGGCTTCAAAACTTAAACAAAAGCCTATGGTTGGTCTTATTTATTGCTCAGGAGGCTTCACACCAAATTTCAGGTCATTCCGACATCATTTGACCCAGTTTCAGCTTCTGACGGAAAATCGGCAGCTCTGCGCGACAAAGTCTTCGGCTTTCTCAGGAAATTAGAAACTTTGCAAAATAAAATTCAAGGATTCTCATCAGGTTTCCTACAGGGAAATTAGGCCAATAAATGGTCAAAAATTTCAAGGAAAAATAAAGAAGAAAAAAGAATCGAAAAACAGCAAAAACGGACACAAAACAGGACAAAAAAGGGGAAAACCCCCCCCAGGGTCGCCGGGAAAGCCCCGGAAACCCCGGTTTTCGCCGTTTTTTCGCGATTCGAAGCGTCCGGCCTCTGGTATTTTCCAAAATTCATACTTTTGAGACACCAAATCCTCTGACATCCGTCCAAAACACGGGTCAATCATCAAGAGTATCAAAAACAATATTGATCACCACCCGGTCAACCAAAAAAAGTGTGCTTTCTACCCGACCGATCGAGAAATCGACAGGACAGATGGCACCGACCTGCTGTTGGCAACAAACACCTGAAATTACATGGTCATCCAATGTCGATCTACATGAAGATCCATCGATGATCATCGCCAGAAGAATCCCAAAAGACACGGCACGGCCCGCGACTCTTCAGATGCTCGGCGACCACTTAATGTGATTAATTGACTAGCTTTATTACAGTCATTAATCCATTTCTTTGGACGGACCAATCAAAAGCAGGCATCCGGGAGTTACAAGTCAAGAGATTCATGGCATTTAACCCATGAAACTCCTCCCATCATGGCGATTAAAGGCGATTAAATGCCCTCAATCTCCTCCGGCCAATCAGAAGCCAAGAAAAAGGAGTTACAAAATAAAGAATTCAATTTTGTAACTCCTCCCTTTATGTAGCTTTATGACAATCAAGGCTCATAAACCCTCCTAAATGGCTACCTAAAAGCCTATAAATAGGAGAGCTCTCCAAGAAGAAAGAACAGCGGACACACAGACAATAGACTGCAGAAAATCCGGAAACTCAGACAGAAAGAGGCATAAGAAATCTAAGAGAGAAAACTCTGCGGAAATCCTACACTGACCACCGCTACAAGGTGACAAAAGTCCCTTGGGGGGTACCCCCCCCCCCCCAAGGTCCTTGCCTTCTCCTTCTGCCGCCAATGGCTTAGACATGGCTTTTCAAGCCCGTCTACTCGGCTTTTTATTGGACATAGGACCTTCTTTTGGTCTTTGTTCTCTAAAAACCTGAGGTTATAGCCAAGCCAAGCGAATCAATAGCATCCTCTGTTCTCATCTGCATGGATGATGGCGAAGCCCACATATGGCTTGCGACCGTCAATCTAAACAGGTCCCCCACAATCTCCTGAGAAGTTAGATCCTCCTTTTCTTGCTTTTCATTGTAGTTTGTATTTTCTCAAAAGAGATAAAAATCACAACTCTTGTCTTTCATTATTGATAAGGATTGTAAATCGGCTATAAATGCCAAAATCGGCTATAAACGCTAAAAATCGGCTATAAACGCCAAAATCGGCCATAAATGCCAAAAAAAAATCGCCTTTCACGGCAAACCAAGAAAATGTCTCTTTTCTTAAATATATGTGCAATGGAAAACTTGAAAGAAGTTGATTTCCTTTTTTACTTGCGAAGGTTGATCTCCGGATCACCACTTGCAATTCCAAGTAAAATAGAACATCTGGCACACCCACACAAAAAAAGAAATGTTGATGCACGCCCTTGCCCCCCGGTTACGAAAGGGTCGGACCCGACAGACTCCCACGTCCGCCGACCTCGGTAGAACCGAGCAGGAGCGCGGTCCATCAATCAACCGCTCTGCCTTCAATGCAGAAATCATCCGAGTAGAGATGGGCTTTTCAGCTCCAATAAACTCAACACTACGGTCTGCACTCTGCAACTTCACGGTCTTGTTAAAACAATCTAACACTGCTCGGTTCTTAGCTAACCAATCCATACCGAGTATCACATCAAACTCCGCCATCGGTAAAATGATCAAACTGACAGTCAACTTAACTTCCCCAATCTGAATACTAAACCTAGGGTAGAAGACATTACAAGCTACATGTCTACCTACAGGGGTAGCTACTATCAAATCATAGGGTAATATCTCCTTATCCTCTCCCAAATGCAGTGCAAATGCTGGTGCAACAAACGAGTGTGTAGATCCAGGATCAAATAAAACTTTAGCATCATATCCACAAACTAAAAGTGTACCTTCAATGACATTCCCTGCAGCCTCTGCTTCCCCATGCGTCAGAGCATAAGCTTTCCCTGCCTGCTGGGGACGCTGCTGGTGATACTGATGCGGTGGTCTCTGACCACGACCGTGGAATCTGGGTACTGGGGGTCTCTGCTGATAGCGCTGCTGAGGTACTGGAGGGCGCTGTTATGGAAGCTGAGGTGGTCGGACAATCATCTGTTGCTGCTGCTGTGGCCTGGCCTGTCCAGGAGGCATCTATCTCAACGGCTGCGTAGGATGTGGTGGCCTGGGCGCCGGAGCTGGAAATGGTGGTGGTACGACTCCTGTCTTCCCTGAGCAAAAACGAACCTTATGCCCTGGGTCTCCAGAATTGAAACACGCACCGGACTGCTTCCTGCAATCACGGCCAAAATGATTCCTGCCACAATGCATGCAAGAGACTCGTTGTGGCTGCTGTAGGGGTACAGGCTCGAATCGTAGCCTCTTGGGTGCTGGCTGCTGATATGACAGAGACGAAGGTCCCTGTGTCCCGGGCTGAGTGATCAATGCTAAGATCCTCTGCTGCTCCAAAGCAATCACATCCTTCAAGGACTCCTCTGCCCAATATGCTTCCTTGACCACATCATCATAGTTGGTCAGTTTGCTGCGCTGTACTTGCATCTTAATATCTGTCGCAGTCCCTTGATAAATCTCTGGACTCTCTCTGACTTTGGCTGAATCAGACTCTCAGTAAATCGGAATAGATGGGTGAAGGCAATCTCATAATCTTGTACGTTTAAATCACCCTGTACTAGCCTATCGAACTCCTCCATCTTTTGATCCCTATAATGCTTCAGAATAAACTTCTTTTGGAACTGCTGTGTAAAAGTTTTCCAGGCTACTTCCTCAGCAATTTCCTCATACGGGTGCTTGACGGTCCTCCACCATCTCTCCACTGCTCCACGGAACATGTGGGCAGCTAGCTGCACCTGCTGGATGCCTGTAAGACCCCGACCCGAGAGACCTCGATTAGAGTTGATTAAGTGTGTTTTAGTTTTAAGTGTGTCTAGTGGTTTTTGGATTAATTTGGGGATTAGAATAGCTTTTATAATAGCTTTGGGGAATTTGGAGAGCCTTTTTCTTGTGGGACCCTTTGGGGGTTCTTGTTACGAATTGTGTGAGATTGGGGGTTTACCGATGATTTCTAAAAAAATTCTATTTTTAACCCCATTGGACTTATCTTGTTAATTCCTACAACTTTCATGTTGACATCGTTCCCATTTGAGAGCCCTAAACCAGACTTTTCACAAATTGAAGGCAAAATGGTCTTTTTACCCAAAATCTAGACACCGATTTCAATGTCACCAAAATGCGCAAAATATATACTTTTTGGAAACTAGAAATTTCGCCGATCAACTTTGTCTTCGTCGTCAAATCCGTTTGAAGTCCCGAAAATCATGTTTTGAGCCCGAGAAGTCTTTTAAGTTGTGGGCCCCATTCCCACTTACTATATATAGAAAGCTTCTTCTTTATTTTTTTCCATTTCTGGCAAAAACCCTAAAAGGAGAAGAGACTTCCAGCCCTAGGGTTTTCCCTTGCCTTTTTCTTGCTTCTTCATCTTCAATCCTTCACCAAGCTAGTGCTAATGGAGAAATAAAGGTTACAATCTTCTTCCTCGTCTCAAGGGCTTCATTTTGACACCATTTTTAAAGAAAACCGCCCACTCCAAGACTTCCTTTGAACAACACCTTGCTTTTTGAAGAACTTCCTTGTAAGTGATCTTCCTAAAAGTTTTAGAATCTTGTTTGTTTAGCCCTAGGGAAACTCCATTTCGTTTATTGGAAGATTTTGTTTTGTTTTACTTGGATTTTTGATATACTAGGGTTTGGATTTGGGGGTTTTTTTGTATAGGTATTTGATTGAGGGCTTAAGAGGTGATTAGAGCTCAATTTGAATTGCATTGGAACCAAGGCAAGTGGATGAAATGATTCTCATGTGTTTATCGTGTTTTATGCAAATCTTGATTTATCTTTATGGATAGTTTTAATGGTTTATCATGCTTGATGGTTTGGTATTATTGATTTTAAATGATGATTTGACGAGATGAGGTGGTTAAGGAAGGGCCCAAATATTCATGAAGTTATGTTTGGAAGAAGGGGAAAGAAAGGAAATGGATAGGAGTTGGACAAGAGAGGAATTCAACCAAATGGGTTGAGATTCGTCCCAGAACCGATCGATCGCCCATCAAGTCCGATCGATCGGACTGTAAATAACTGAGAGTGTTTTCAGGACCGATCGATCGCCCATCAGGTCCGATCGATCGGACTGTAAATAACTATGAACGTTTCAGGACCGATCGATCGGCCAATGAGTCCGATCGATCGGACTGAAATGAGATGAACTACAAAATAAGGGAATTGTGGGACTGTTCTCCAGATTCATTTCAAGCCCATACTCAAGTCCAATTCAGCTCTATCCCTTCTCTTCTTATTTGAAGGCATTGAACCCGTAATGATGCATATGAACCTATGAAAGATTTGAGTAAATTGTGATGGGTTGTAGTGGGGAGGTATTGTTTGGAGCCCCAAAGTTATTTAAGGACTCGTAAGGCATTACATGAAGTCCGGAGGAAGGAGGAATCTCATCATGGAGATTCCATGAGGTCTTCTAGATTGACCAATGTGTATAAGGACCCGGAATGTCCCTAACTCTTAAAGAGTAAAAAATTACATCATGATAGACATACGGGACCCTATTCACACTGAATCAATTCTAGGAACCCCATGGTTTAGCCTGTAAATGTGTGGGAAACTATTTATATTCGATTTTCAACCAAACTCTTATTTTGGGATTTCAACCCATGATATGTGAGTACACTTGACCCGAGGGCATTGTGTTACCATATTGTTAATTTGTTTAGACCCGTCCCGACTTTTATGCATCTTATACCTATGGGTACCCCGCTCCGTTGTGTGTATTTATTTGCTTTGATTTTTGCATGTTACCTATGAGTCGGCACCACTAAGCTTGGATAACCTTATCGGTTTGATCCACCGGTTTGGATATCCCCCTTCTGTTATACCCGCTGCAGCATGGTTCCCGCCTCGCCCCGATATACCCGGTTCGCTACCGTGGTCCCGCAGAGTATTATATGTAATTATTATATAAAAATCGTTGATTCTCCTCACCTCGTGTGACTGAGGTCAACGTCGTTGATTCTCCTCACCTCGTGTGACTGAGGTCAATGTCCCGATGTGCTCGCTTCACTTCGGTGAGAGAGGATGTAGCTTTGTGTGGTTGCCATCTTAACTGTTCCTTATCCTTGGTACCTCTACTGTTTTATATCGTTCATGTTGCTATTTAACAAATGATGCATTATCTTTTATGAAAATTCATTATTTATCTAGGGTTCATTATGTTTCTAAAGGCATCATTGTTTTGAACTATTGTTGTATCTTTTCATCCACCTGCCAGACCGTCGTGTCTGATCCATTTATTTTGGTACTCAGGTCCCGAGCTTATTGCCATTGAGGAGGAGCCTGGGGAGGCGGTCGGTCAACCGTAGCGAGTGATTGAGTGGCAAGCCGACGATGTCATGTAGACATTCGGCCTTGCCTTGAGAACGTCACATTTTGGGAACTTATGATATCTTTAATTTAGGTTTTGTTGGTTGTATGGTCTTTGTTGACCATTATTTTGGGGCATTAATCAACTGATCTTTTGTAATTACACTTAACTTTACTTTTGGGGAATTATGCTTATGATCATTGCTCATTCTGATATCTTGTCATGTTAATCATAGGTCAATCTCATTTATGGGATGGAACAACATTATTATGATTTGCTACACGCTTCCGCAATCTTGAGAATGTGTTCGATATGGTTGTATGTGAGATGATGTGTAAAGATAATCCTCACCGCGGAACCCTGTGGGAAATCACGTGCACGGATAAATGCTCTTTTAATTCCGTGTGCGGTTTAGCCAAAGAGATGCATGTGGCGCGGCATCATCACCGTCCCGATCCCGGACTTGGCCTATTTTTCCCTAGTCCCGGTCCGGGGTCGCGACAATGCCCGTGCACCGAAACACTTCATAGATCTTCTCCATCTGGACAACCCACTCATCTGCTATAGCGGGGTCCTCAATGCCATAGAATTCAGGTGGAAACCTCTTCCTAAACTTCTCAACCAATTCATTCAGGTCATATTCTTTGGCCTGTGGCTGGCCCACCTTCTGCACTACCTCAAGCATCAGTGCTTGGAATACAGCTTGGTCTTCATTTTGTTTCAGGCTCTGCTCAGCCATATCCCTCTGAAAAATTTGATGAAGGCTGCCATGAATTGATGAAACTGATTCTCAGAGCCATTCTGAGATGAACTACCCTCACCTCGGGTATTGTGTCTACCGGCCATGATCCTGAAAAACATTCAAGGTTAGTTCCAATATGCCCCAAGCTAACATCACAATGCTAGAAAATAAAACTAAGAAATCAACCTACTGACTAACGATATCCTCACACGCGTCCTATGGTTTCTATAATTTTTTACCCTAAGAAACCAACCACTGCTCTGATACCAATCTGTCACGTCCCCCAAACCCGATTAAAGAAATAACCGGATCCGGAGAGTGAATTTTAGGACTAATTAAAAATTTTGTCCTTTGGAACCACGGATCACAGTCTGCGGTGAGGATTTAATATTTCAAACCTCTTTTAATACAATAGACATTGAGTTCATAGAACTCTAGGCATATGGAATCTCAAGCAATGGATAATAATTCTCATTAAATTAAAGTTTTGCAATAAAGGTTATAGATAAAACAAATCAAAGAGTTAGTTATTACATTGGCCATCCCAATAAACAAGGCCAATAAAGAACAAGTCAATGAATGTAAGAAAAGGTCCAACGAGAGAATAATGGATAAAAGATAAATCTAATGGATCCCCATGTATCTCTCTTGTGCCCGGAAGTGATGACGCTACTCTATGTCATCGGCACACCACTCTCGTGCCTCCTCAGCTGGTTGGAGATCCACTAGGATCTCCTCACCTGCCTGCTCCTCGTAATACTATTCACCTGATGTGTCTGCACAGCAAGGAACAAAGTCAACAATATGTTGAGCAATTGATATACAAATCATAATAAACACAACATGCATCAAGTGTAGAATAATGACAGGTAAGATCATATGAATACAAGAATGCAAGACTAGGCATAAAGCGAGATGAACAAACAACAAGAACAATAAAAGGAATCCTAGCCAACATCTAACAATAACCACTATCCATGCAATGCAAAACAATAACAAGCAAGAGGGAGACTCCGAGGATGTCCAAAGCCACCTCCCGGGATACAAGTAACAATCCCCTTGGACTACTGATACCATAGTCCGGCTCTAGTGGGATCCTAGCTCCCTGTCCTGGGAATAGCAGCACGGTCCCAGCCCGCTCCCAGCTATTCAACGCCATGGACGCCGTCCTACGCCGACTGCCCACCCCGACAACCGAGTAACCGGTTCGTCATTAAATCCCAAACTGCAGATGTCCATGATATGCAAACAATAACAAGTGGTTCTGACACAAGGACTACAAGACAAACAAGTCTGGCTAGTTCCAAGTACTAGACAAGATTCTAGGGATTATCTTCTCCAAAATAATACAAGTCAAGCAAGCCACGTTGTGAGATCCCGACCCCCAGTCCTTTTGTTTAGTATTGTTTTAATCGTGGTTTAGCTTTTTAAGTGAGCTTTGATTTAGTTTGACCTTGTTTTTTAGTTTGATTGGATTTTTCCATAGCCTTTGAAATTTTGAAGACCGTTGACTTTGGTTTGACCCGGTTTATACGATACGTATTTTTTTTTATGAGAAATTACTTTTGATTTCTAAAAATTCTGAATTTGGTGTATTTTGACTTATTTTATGAAGTTTAACAACTTTCATGTTTTGGCCATTTTGGTTTGATGCTCAGAAATCACGTTTTTCGAGGAAAAGGGCAAAACTGACCTTTCACATTAAATCTGTCCATGAATTTCGAAAATTTCAGAAATTGGGGAAAGTATACTTTTTGGAAAATAGAAATTTTGCTGATCAATTTTGTCTTCTTCGTCGATCTCGTCCGGGACCCACAAATGACTGATCCAGCCATGTCAAGTTTGAGACCAAATGGGAC
Organism: Litsea cubeba; assembly: GCA_012931725.1. Classification (NCBI taxonomy): domain Eukaryota; kingdom Viridiplantae; phylum Streptophyta; class Magnoliopsida; order Laurales; family Lauraceae; genus Litsea; species Litsea cubeba. The sequence goes on along the minus strand of CM022952.1, from coordinate 60,852,826 downwards.
CCACTTCCCCACTTAAAACTAAACCAACGTGGGTTCTCTTCTTCCCTTCCATTTTTCCCTACTACAGCAGCTAAGAGAGCTCTTTCTTCTTCTCCATTACAGCCACCTTCTCTCCTTTGCATGTTGAACTTCCTTGGCCAAAAATGAAGATTTGAGTGCACCAATCTCTCCCTCATCACCTAAGCTTTCTATTGATACCATTTTCAAGGGATTTCAGCTGGACCCATCTTCCTCACCAAACATTTCTTGCTGATCTCTGCACTTTCAGGTGAGGCTTGGCTTTCTCCTCCTAGCCTTGGGTTCTTTAGACCCTTTTGAAGCTTTTTAGCATGCATGCAAGGTGGTTCTTGAAGAACCCCTTTTATTTCAAAAATCTGGATTTCTTTTGAGTGGGTTTTTCCATGGTTTTTGTAGCTTGGAGTTGGGCTGAGGGAAGAGATTTCTGGGAGGAAACCTTAGATCCTTTTGGAGTGGAGGCAAGTGAATAAATGGATTGGAATGCATGCTTTTGAATCTTGTCTATTTATAAATTCCGATTTGAAAATTTGGTTCATTTGAATGATTGTTTGAGCCATGTAAGGTCTGATTTACAGAAGTTTTCTAGCATTAAAATTTAGTTCAGTCTTGTTAAATGATTTTGTTTATATTAGCATGAAGGTTTTTGATGTTTGCTAATGTTTATAATGCTAGAAAACCATCTCTAAATCTCTGTTTTTCATCTTAGTTAAGGTCTGAAATTCTGTAGCAAATTTGTGCATAGAATTGCCATCTTGGATTTCTTTTGTATTTTCCTATGATTAGTGCTTAATCTCTATATTAAGCTTATGCATGGAATGAGACTTTTTATATGATGTTGAATGGAAATTGGAATGAGAATGAACATTGAAAAACTCAGAAGAAAGGAAAAATGCAAAAAAAAATAAAAAAAAAGGATGGAAACTGGGCGTGCAGCAACCTAATTCCAGCTGCTGGAAGGGTCCGCTCGAGCGGACTCAAGCCCGCTCGAGCAGGCCCAGTCACTGCCTTATTGATTTTCAGGGCCCCTTTTTAATGATTTTCTTATACAATTGGGCTGATTTAAAAACCTGTTTTGTGGGTCATTAAAGGTTCAGTTTTGGGCTGTTTTAAAGTTTGTTTTGTGGGCCATCTTAGGTTCAGTTTTGGGTTGATTTAAAATCTGTTTTGTGGGCCTGTTCAGGTTAGTTTGGGTTGTTTTAAAAATCAGTTTTGTGGGCCATTAAAGGTCTAGTTTGGGTTGTTCTAAAAATCAGTTTGGTGGGCCACTAAAGGTCTAGTTTGGGTTGTTTTAAAAATCAGTTTTGTGGGCCACTAAAGGTCTAGTTTAGGTTGTTCAAAAAATCAGTTTTGTGGGCCATTCAAAGTTAGTTTTCAAGGGCTGTTTTAAGATATACTTTGTGGGCCATTCCAGGATTAGTTTTGGACTGTTTTAAAACTTGTTTGGTGGGCCATTCAAAGAATAGTTTTGGACTGTTTTAAGGATTGTTTTGAGCCATGTTTAAAGGGCTGTTTTGGGTTAAAATGAATAGACTGTTTGGGCTCGGTTTAAGGCCAGCTATGGGCCTGTTTTTAAGAGTTTTGACATTACTTTTGATACTTGGAAATTTGTGAAATGGAAATGATGTGAGAATGAGTGTATGTGAAATTACCCGGGAATCGTCTGAGTCTCAATGCGCACTTTATCATTTAAATATTATGGATTTTTATTGGCATCAGACGCGCTCTTTATTAATCAATGTTTAAAGGGTGAATGTGCATTGAGATGGTTCCTTGGCAAGGCATTAAGTCATTCCCCACTATCCATTCCATTTCAAGTCAGAAAAATGTATTTGTATTTGTATTTGCACTCTTTGGTAAACTAATTTGAATAGCATCGGTGATTTGCTATAAAATCATGTGGCTTTCCACGTTCGAAAGGATTGACCGTATGATTTTATACAAATCACTTTGATGTGTATTCGAACGGTTCACCATCGAAATTCGTATGTTTTCTCCGATTTGATTTGAAAAGAGATTGGAGTATGTTCGTCACATTCGGGATTTCTTCGGTGACACTATTATTTTGATAAGACTAGTATTTGAAAATAAAAACCTCGAGGCAAGACGGGGCCAGAGCTTTGTAGTGTGAGCCCATGAGCCAAAGAGGCTATGATTTCGAAAATAAAACCTCGAGGCAAGACGGGGCCAGAGCTATGTGGTGTGAGCCCCTGAGCCAAAGGGGTTAGTATTATGGTTTGATTCGTATCGGTTCGAGTTTTGAAAACTAAAGGCACCACTAGGCTTAGGTCACCTTGTCGGGCTGATCTCCCGGCTTGGGATCTTTAATTTGTCCGCCAGCTGCAGCTTGGATTCTGTCTGTACCGACCATGGCAACGGTTTTATCTGCCGGTCCCATTTGTATGGCTACGGTTCTGATTTTTGATCTGCCGGTCCCATTTGTATGGCTACGGTTCTGATCCTATTTTTAGTACCACGTTCAGTGGCTACGTTCTGTCTGCTCTTATTACTTCGGTAATAGGAGGATTTAGCTATTTGTGGTCGCCAAGGTTTTATCTGCATATTACCTTATTTTATGATTCTTGTGGGTTATGCTTTTTATGTTTTGATTTGGTTAATGTATACGATATCGATCATTTATCATATTGTCGCTATTATTCAGGATTTGAAAGGTATTTCCAACCATTAAATGCTTTATGCGGGCTACTATCTTTCGAGACATTCGTACTTCTGAGATTGTTCTTTTATTGCTTTGATACTTATGTTCGGTCTTTCGATCGTTTTCTCGCGATTTATTGTTATTATTGTTTAGACTCTATATTTGGTTTTACGATGATTTCGTCAGGTTTTATGTATGTTCTTTTATTTCATATTACTTGATTATTTGCTTGCCAGACCGTCGTGTCTGACCCTGTTTGTTTGGTGCCAGTTTCTTCTCTTTCTGGTTTTAGGTGTTTGATCAGAGGAGGCGGTGGGACCGCCGGTCTGACGTGAGAGGCTGCCCACTGATATCATCCAGATGTCAAGTTTGGCACCGGAGTTCGTATCTAACACTTGGGGTAGTATGACACTAGTTGGATATTTGTATGGCTTTGTTAGCCTTTTTCTTTTGGGTTTGTAATTAAGACATTTGTTAATTGTAATTTGAATATGTGGGAAAATAATAGATTTGTTACTACCAGCTCAGTGTTCTATGATTGACAATTTATGCCAGTCTGTTTATTTGATGGCTTTATGATATTGGTTACGTGCGACACGGAACCCGATGGCCACGGATTCCGAGTCGTAACACCATGTTTAGCTTCCGCGAAAAACATACTCTGATGGTGATGAGATTTGATTGTCCTCATTCACGCGGATCTTGGGAACTATAACAAAAAGTTTCAAATTTATCCCAAAATTTCGCACCCCGAGGTCGGATCACTGCAGGGCCCGGTTTCGGGGCGTGACACACGTGATAATCCCTTTCTATTACTAGCCAGTCATGTTCATCAAACAAGACACGGTTTCCTAAGGTACACTCTAAGTCAAGTCCAAGTCCTATATTCTATAAGAATTTATGTTTCATAATTGATTACGTGTTTTATGCCAAGAGAGTGTACAAGGAACATAAACAACGGATACAAGTCAAAGTCAAGGGGAAATTACAATCCATTCCTAAGTAAATGGTGTCATCCCTGTATCCCACGTGTCCTAACGGAGTACATGTGGAAATTGGATCAACGATACTTCTAGAAAAATCCTTGGTGTACAATCATGTTAAGCATCGTTCAACCCAACTCCATATGCATTTGGTTACATCACGCATAATACACGAATACCTAAACAACCCATCGAATTCACACCAAGCCACGTGATTCGATCTCAATCCCATTTATGGTCATGTGATAGTAATTTGAAGGTTTCCATCATCTAAGTCCCAATCCTAGGTTTTAATCTTAGTCCGGAACAACAAGGCAAAATGGCCAATTTCGGCTGACCCTCAAGATGGTATCGGTTGACCGACGTGATGGTCTCGGTTGACCGACACGAACCGAGAGCTAACCGATGGAACAGAAACCAATTTCTGCTCGCTAGTTTTGGAACCGACACGAGCCTCGGTTGACCGAATTAGTCGGATGACCGACGTTCGAACCGAGAGCTAACCGACTGTACAAAATCGGTGTAAAACATACTCTCGGGTTTTCTGACCGAGATGGTGATCGGCTGACCGATACCATGCTGTCGGTTGACTGACACTAAACCGACGAGTGAACCGACAGTACGGAACTCGTACGGGTTCAGGCCATTTCTGAACTATTTCGTCCCCAATCATTCTCCTCCATTTCTAAGCCTTTCCAGAGGCTATATGTGAGACCCCACCCCTGGTGGGCCCTCAATGTGAATTTGAATACTATTTATTAGCCTAAGTATTTTAGTTATACTAATTATGAGACTTAGTGAGGGTAGTTATGTATTTTCCTAGGGTTAGACTAGTGGTGTAATTAGTAGAGTCAATAGGGTGTCTTTTGTTATTCTTAGAGTTAGTTAGTTTGTTAGAGGCCCTAGCTAGAGTTTTGTATTTACTATAGGGGGTTTGCACCAAGGAATCTTCTAGAAGATCACCTAAAGACCTAAATACCCTCTACCCTAACCCTAATCCTATTCTAACCCCAAGGGCAATCTTGTCCCTAACCCAAAAAACCCAACCTATATAAACAAAACCCTCCCCTGCCCAAACGAGTACTGTTCATATCCTTTTCTCTCAAGTTCCAATCTCTTCTCTCTTCTTCTTCCCCAATTCCCTCCAACGAACCCTCATCTTCCCCTCCAATCTCTCTTTTCTCTTCCTCGCCCCAGAAATCCCTTAACAGAAGGCCAGCCGAGATCGACCTGCACCATAAGAGCTACTGTCGAGACCTTTTCTCTTTTTCCCTGTGGTTTTCTCTCTTTTCCTTCTACCTTCAATTGATCAAGGCAAGTGCACTGTGCTGGTAGTCTAGATTGCATGTTTCCTTCATTTGATTTGCAGTAGAATTCCAATTTGTAATATATATGTTTAGATCGATCCTTGAGCATGTTTGTTTGGTTCCTTTGGCCATTGATGGATGGGATTACCTCATTTGGATGATCAATGGCCGGTTGATGATGGGTGGATGATGTTGGAATGATTTATTTTGCTTCTGTGATGGTCTATGGAGAAACCCAGGAGAATTGGGTTGCAGTGATGGGTTTTCCGGAGATGGAATGACGAGAACCCACCTCGTTGTGTTGTGATCGGAATCGAAGTAGGACCACCCTTGGTAGATCAGGACCCTACGTCTATGTGAGGGGGCCTGTGCGACCATGGGGTGCTACTTGATCTGGATTTTTATCAGAGGTGGACCACCATTCCTGTGCTTAATGAAGAGAAGTTGTGTCCTGTCGCAGAACTGGGTTCTGTAACAGAACACAACACTGATAGGAGAGATGGACAGAGTCCAGCGATGGCCGAGCTCAGCACTAGCAGAGCCCAGCGGTTGCCGAGCTCAGCATTAGTGCAGCTCAGCAACTGCCGAACTCAGCACTTGCAGGGCCCAGCGGTTGCCGAGCTCAGCGTTGGCGCAGCTCAGCAACTGCCGAGCTCAGCACTGGCCGAACTCAGCGATGGCTGGACTCAACACTAGCCGAACTCAGAGTTCTGCCGAGCATGATGGTTAGGATGAGATTCGCGTTTAGCCGAGCTAAGTGTCTAGGCCGAGCTCTGTGCTCAAGCCGAGTTCAGTGTTACGGCCGAACTCAGTGTTGTGGCCGAACTCAGTGTTTTACTGAGCTCAGCGCCAGACCGGGTTCTGTGCCAGACCGGACTTCGAGCTTAGCCGAACTCAGTGCTTAACCAAGCTAAGAGCTTGACCAACCTCAATGCCTAGCCGAACTCAATGCATTTTTCTGAACTTAGTTGGGTGGCCGAACTGAGCTAGGCCTTTGCCGAGCTGAGTTGGGTGGCCGAACTGAGTAGTCAATTGAGCTCCATTGCTTAGCCGAACTCCGAGATGGATTTCCAAAAAAAGGCGGGATTTCAACGAAGGAGACTAGAACCTGGGACATTCCCTTGAGCCAGGATTCTTGGTGTGCACGGCCAACTACCCAGGCCAGGGAGTTAGCCGAACTCATAGGAAGTCCTGGACAAGCAGGCTTTGCCTGTTGGGTGTTTTTCCTTCTCTGGTCCCAGTGTGCCGAGCTGACCGCCCAGGCCAGGAGGTCGGTTGAGCACACTGTGTACAGTGACGATCCCCATATTCTAATTTCTATTGTTGCAATCATATGTAGGGCCCATTGACCATTCAAATAGACTTCCATCACTGTGCCAGCCACGAGTCAATGGTACGGCTCAACCTTGACTCGTGGGGTCCACTAACTAAAGTCCAGGTTATGTAATCTTAGATGATTCGACCTTTATACGTTACCAAATGATGCACACAACTTCTAAGCACCAAACACAATATTCCTTAGCATCTGTGGTTTCACTTAAAGATCGAATTACCTGAGATGGACCTGTATCCGAAAGTGGACCATTTACCTAGGTTGGACTGTTGCTATCCTCCCTATGATTCGTGTACTTGGAGATTCATCTCCCTCATACTACGATTATCACTCTATTGTCCTTATTATTGCTCATACCTGTTAATTAAATGGAAATAGAGGACCTAAACCTAGGAATACTTAGAGGTGACCCGGTAATCTGATTGGGTGGATCATTGACCCGTGTCTGTGGCTAGGCGGGCCCTTTTTATGGCCTAAGATTGGATGTGAAATTACCCTAGAATGGAGAGGTTAGATTGTATGGGCTTGTGACCCATTATGGATGTAAATGGATCATATGTTATTGAACATGGACTTGTATATTATATGGACTGTTGTAGACCAGGCCATGTATTTGGTGGGCCTTGGTACGGATCCAATGATGGGAATTGGACTTGAACTATGATCCACAATTTGTATTGAGTACTTGGACCTCTTAGGGACTTTCGTTAGGACCTTGTTCACGCAAGGCAAGCCTAGACAGACACAGACCTTTATTGTTTCCGAGTCGGCATAGACATTCACTGAGTTGATTTAAGCTCAGCCAGTTGGACTGATCATCACTGGTAGGAGCTATTGAGATTTGTTGTGTGGCTATCATGATGAGCACTGTTGGGACGGACGGTGTGATGCCGGTTCCGGTCGTTGTGGATGATGTTGATGATATTTTGCAGGGTTAGTAATCCCTAGCATTAGCTTAGGATCCCTACCGCGACTGTGTTCAGTATGGGAGGGCCGCGGCATAATATCCCGCGGTGACCAGCTTATGTGGATGTGCCATATTGTGTAGGTTTATTACTGTTATGCTTATTATGATTCTACATTGTTATCTTGCACGACTGCATAGCATATGTACCTTTGTTACTCTCTTAATCTTATACATGTCTCTACTCATTTTGATGCATACATTCTATATTATCTGCATATTGTGACTTGCCAGATCTTTAGATCTGACCCACTCTTGGTGCTTAGGTCTTGACCCCGAGTTCGAGGGCGATGCGTTCGCACTCGTTGAGGTGCCCGTAGTAGGCGACTACGGATGGGGGCCGGCCGACCATGAGGTCGAGCTGGAAGGTGGAGAGCCGACACCAGCTGTAGGGGTTTGAGTGTTCTTTTGTCTGGGTTTTGAGAGACCTTTGTTGTGAGTTGGGTAGTAATGAAAAGTATGTAATTAACCTTTGATTTGTTATCACTATACATTTAGGCTGGACTTCAGCCCTTCTACATTTGACATATATACGATGATACCTTATACTTCCGCTATCTCTGATATTGCTTCCGCTATACTATCATGCTTCCGCAATTAACCATTGTTATTATGTTGATGAAAAAGTTTTAAATTGGACCTCACTGCGGACCTACGATCTTGGAAGTCCTCGGATTTTCCGGGAAGTAGCGCGCCAATTTCGGTACTTTGACGATTTTCTCGGTATCCGGAATTGGGGCGTTACAATTTTATGGTATCCGAGCGGGCAAGTCTCTAGGAAATAAAATACACTAGAAACTTTAGGACGTAGTGAGGATCTCAGTGTTGGGGTACGTATAGGGTCGATGGATCGGGTAGAATCAGTGTAGTCCTAAGTGTTGGACTTAAACTAACCTAATTTCTTTCTCTTAACAGATGTCTAGAGAAAGTTCTCCATCACATATGATACCAGCAGTCGGCAGTTCGCCAGACTTCGAGCAGCGTTTCCAGAGGTTCTTACAGGCCTTCCTCATTTCCCAGGAGGCCCAGGCTTCGGCGCAGCAGCAGCAGGCCGAGGATTTTGCCCAATTCCAGACGCAAGTCTTGGACATCATGGACAGAGTGGCTCAGCCAGGCACAGCAGCGGCATCCGTTCGGGAGGGCAGACCCGAACGTCATATTTGAGAGGTTCCTCAAAAGAGGACCCCCTGAGTTCACTGGCGCCGATGACCCGCTGGTGGCCGACGAGTGGATTGTGCGGATGGAGAAGATCTTCAAGGTCTTCGAGTGCACCGGTCAGCAAAGAGTGCAGTTGGCCGCTTACATGTTCCGGGGAGTCGCGGAGGACTGGTGGAGGACGATTCAGCGTCATTTCGAGACGATAGGCGACGAGATCGCTTGGACTGCATTCAGGGCGGACTTCCTTCGGAAGTTCATACCATCTCACGTCAGAGACCGCAAGCTGCGGGAATTTCAGGCGCTGGTGCAAGGCAGCATGACTGTCTACCAGTATGAGGTTCACTTCACCCAGCTTTCTCGTTTTGCAGAGGCTCTGATCACACCTGAGTCCGAGAGGATCCGTCGGTTCGTCGATGGGCTAAGAGACGACATTCAGCTTAACATGTCTTGCATTGAGATTCACACTTATGAGGAGGCTTTGAGGAGAGCTTACTGGGCAGAGGAGCGTCTGCAGCGGATAGAGGCCAGTCAGCAGCAGAGGCGAGTTAGAGCCGCCTTGGTCAGACCGCAGCCCTTGCCCATACAGCAGCAGCCATTTCAGAGACAGAGGCCAGCAGGCCAGGCCAGGCAGCATCAGTATCAGCGGCAGCCTCAGCAGCAGCAGCGTGGGCCCAGAGTATGCTATGATTGTGGGGAGACAGGACACATCTCCAGATTCTGCCCATTCAGAGGGGGACAGCCTCAGGCCCCGATGCTTCAGCTTCCAGCACCACCGAGAGCACCAGCTCTAGCTCCACCCATTCAGCAGATTGCACCGGCACCCCAGCCACCTCAGCAGCAGTACCGTGCCCAGCAGCAGGCACGTGGACCCCAGCAGCCCAGGGGACAGCACTACCAGAGGGGACGATACCAGAGGCCCATGGACAGCAGCGACAGCAGCAGAGACCTCAGGCTGTAGGTCAGGCATTCGCACTCACACATGAGGAGGCCGAAGCTGCAGGGAACGTCGTTGAAGGTACTCTTTATATTTGTGATCAGATTGCTAGAGTATTGTTTGATCCTGGTGCGACACATTCCTATGTGTCTTCTGCTTTTGCTTTAGTTCTTGGTGGGGTAGGAGAGGAGTTACCATACACGCTAGTTGTGTCTACGCCCGTGGGCAAGAGGGTAGTGTGTCAGACTTACCACCCCAGATGCCGAGTGCAGATCGGGGAGTACATTATGTTTGCAGATTTGATCGTGTTACCCATGCATGACTTCGACGTTATCTTGGGGATGGATTGGTTGGCCAGATATCGAGCGGTGATGGATTGCTTCGAGAAGATAGTCAGACTCACTATCGACGGTTCAGATGCCACAGTCGAGTTTGTAGGCGAGAAGAAGCCACCCAGTACCAGATTGATTTCAGCACTGAAGGCTGAGAGACTAGTGCGATCAGGTTGCGAGGGCTACATCGCATTCATCTCAGATGACAAGAAGTCCAAGGGAGTCGAGGAGATTCCAGTTGTTTGCGAGTTTCCGGACGTGTTTCCCGACGAGATCCCAGGATTGCCTCCAGTCAGAGAGATCGACTTCACCATCGAGCTTGTGCCAGGCACCGCACCGATTTCTAGAGCTCCTTATCGCATGGCTCCAGCAGAGCTGCGAGAGTTGAAGACCCAGTTGCAAGAGTTGATAGACAAGGGCTTCATCAGACCGAGCATGTCACCTTGGGGAGCACCTGTGCTCTTCGTGAAGAAGAAGGATGGATCGATGAGGATGTGCATCGACTACAGGCAGCTGAACCAGGCAACAGTGAAGAACAAGTATCCTCTTCCCCGGATCGACGAGCTTTTCGACCAGCTTCAGGGAGCGCAGTACTTCTCAAAGGTGGACCTGAGATCGGGATACCATCAGCTGCGAGTCAGAGAGCAGGATGTGCAGAAGACAGCGTTTCGTACTCGTTACGGACACTATGAATTCCTTGTGATGCCGTTCGGGTTGACGAATGCGCCGGCAGTGTTCATGGCCCTGATGAACAAGATCTTCGCCCCGTACCTCGACAGCTTTACAGTGGTGTTCATCGACGACGTGTTGGTCTACTCCAAGTCCAGAGAGGAGCACGAGCAGCATTTGAGGACGTCTCTACAGTTGCTACGTGACAACCAGCTATACGCAAAGCTCAGCAAGTGCGAGTTCTGGTTAGAGCAAGTAGTCTTCCTCAGACATATCATCTCCAGAGACGGCCTAGCAGTGGATCCAGCAAAGATCGAGGCAGTAGTGAACTGGGAGAGACCGAAGAATGTTACAGAACTTCGGAGTTTCCTTGGCTTAGCAGGCTACTACCGCAGATTTGTCAAGAGTTTCTCTTCAATTTCAGCCCCTTTGACCAAGCTGACGAGGAAGGACGTACCGTTCGTATGGACCGATGCATGCGAGGACAGCTTTCAAGAGCTGAAGGAGAGACTGACGTCAGCACCGATCTTATCTTTACCCTTCTGGTACATGCGGTTTCATTGTCTTTCACCGATGCTTCAGGGACCGGTCTTGGTTGTGTTTTGATGCAGGAGGGCAAAGTCATTGCCTATGGATCACGTCAGCTGAAGGAACACGAGAAGAAGTATGCTACTCACGACCTGGAGCTTGCAGCAGTCGTGTTCGCACTGAAGATGTGGCGGCATTACCTCTACGGAGAGAAGTTCGAAGTCCATTCAGATCATCGCAGTTTGCAGTACCTGTTCACTCAGCATGATCTCAACAACCGTCAGAGGCGTTGGATGGAATACATCAAGGATTACGACTTCCCTATCAAATACCATCCGGGTAAGGCGAACGTCGTAGCAGATGCTTTGAGCAGGAAGACCGCCCTAGTCAGTTTTCTAGCAGCAGAGGGCGTGTGGACCGATGTCTTCAGTGACTTGGATGTCCAGTTTCAGCCGCTCAGCGATAGAGTTATGCTTGCCACCATGTCCGCATGGGAACCGGAGTTGCTTGGAGAGGTCAAGGACAGTCAACGCAGCGATCCTAAGCTTGTCAAAGTGATCGAGCAGATTGACCAGAGGCCAGAGTTCAGACTGATTGGTGGAGTACTCTACTACCAGGACAGGCTGTGTGTACCAGATATCCAGGAGCTGAAGGACCAGATCTTAGCAGATGCACACCACAGCAGATATTCGATTCACCCGGGCAGCACCAAAATGTATAGGAACCTGAGGAGCTACTACTGGTGGAACAACATGAAGAAAGAGATTGCAGGCTATGTGGCCAGATGTCTGACGTGTCAACAAATCAAAGCCGAGCATCAGAAGCCACCAGGGCTACTTCATCAGCTCGAGATACCTCAGTGGAAGTGGGAGCATATCACCATGGATTTTATTGCAGGACTTCCAGCTACCAGGAGACGCAGTGATGGCATTTGGGTGATCGTGGACAGGCTGACCAAGTCAGCTCACTTCTTGCCAGTGTCGATGAGAGCGGGACTCGACGTCCTTGCTAAGCTGTATGTGGATAGGATCGTCTCTTTGCACGGAGTTCCAGCTTCGATTGTTTCAGACAGAGATCCACGCTTCACTTCTCACTTTTGGGATAGTCTTCAGCGAGCTTTGGGTACCAAGTTGAGCTTCAGCACAGCCTATCATCCTCAGACAGACGGACAGACAGAGCGCACCAACCAGACTTTGGAGGATATGTTGCGAGCTTGTGTCCTAGACTACAAGGAGAACTGGGAGGATTCCTTGCCACTCTGTGAGTTTGCCTACAACAACAGTTACCACTCGAGCATCAAGATGGCACCGTTCGAGGCATTGTACGGCAGGAAGTGCAAGACCCCAGTCTGTTGGGAGGAAGTTGGTGTCAGGAGTTTCCATGGACCATCTATTGTCGGCGATACCAGTGAGAAGATCCACCAGATAGTGGAGAACCTGAAGGTTAGCCGCAGTCGACAGAAGAGCTATCGCAGACAATCGGCGCAGACCACTCGAGTTCCAGAAGGGAGACCGTGTCTTCCTGAAGGTTTCCCCAGCTCGAGGCACCCTCAGATTCGGCGAGAAGGGCAAGTTAGCACGGAGGTACGTCGGACCCTTTGAGATCAAGGCTAGGATCGGAGATGTCGCCTACAGACTTCAGTTGCCAGCAGAGCTATCGGGTGTGCACGACGTCTTCCATGTCTCGATGTTGAGGAAGTATGTGGAGGACCCTACCCACATTCTGCATCACCAGCCGCTCGACATCCAGCGCCGACGCGTCCTACATCGCCAAGCCAGTCGCCGTCATCGACACCAAGGAGAAGGTGCTTCGGGACCGAACCATTCAGTTCGTGAAAGGTTCAGTGGGAGCATCACACTCCGGAGGAGGGTACTTGGGAGCTACGAGACCAGGTGGCAAGAGATTATCCACATCTTCTACCGCAGGTATGTCCCTACTTTGTTTTTACATTTGGGGACCAAATGTTTTAAAGGAGGGAGGAATGTGAGGCCCCACCCCTGGTGGGCCCTCAATGTGAATTTGAATACTATTTATTAGCCTAAGTATTTTAGTTATACTAATTATGAGACTTAGTGAGGGTAGTTATGTATTTTCCTAGGGTTAGACTAGTGGTGTAATTAGTAGAGTCAATAGGGTGTCTTTTGTTATTCTTAGAGTTAGTTAGTTTGTTAGAGGCCCTAGCTAGAGTTTTGTATTTACTATAGGGGGTTTGCACCAAGGAATCTTCTAGAAGATCACCTAAAGACCTAAATACCCTCTACCCTAACCCTAATCCTATTCTAACCCCAAGGGCAATCTTGTCCCTAACCCAAAAAACCCAACCTATATAAACAAAACCCTCCCCTGCCCAAACGAGTACTGTTCATATCCTTTTCTCTCAAGTTCCAATCTCTTCTCTCTTCTTCTTCCCCAATTCCCTCCAACGAACCCTCATCTTCCCCTCCAATCTCTCTTTTCTCTTCCTCGCCCCAGAAATCCCTTAACAGAAGGCCAGCCGAGATCGACCTGCACCATAAGAGCTACTGTCGAGACCATTTCTCTTTTTTTCCTGTGGTTTTCTCTCTTTTCCTTATACCTTCAATTGATCAAGGCAAGTGCACTGTGCTGGTAGTCTAGATTGCATGTTTCCTTCCTTTGATTTGCAGTAGAATTCCAATTTGTAATATATATGTTTAGATCGATCCTTGAGCATGTTTGTTTGGTTCCTTTGGCCATTGATGGATGGGATTACCTCATTTGGATGATCAATGGCCGGTTGATAATGGGTGGATGATGTAGGAATGATTTATTTTGCTTCTGTGATGGTCTATGGAGAAACCCAGGAGAATTGGGTTGCAGTGATGGGTTTTCCGGAGATGGAATGACGAGAACCCACCTCGTTGTGTTGTGATCGGAATCGAAGTAGGACCACCCTTGGTAGATCAGGACCCTACGTCTATGTGAGGGGGCCTGTGCGACCATGGGGTGCTACTTGATCTGGATTTTTATCAGAGGTGGACCACCATTCCTGTGCTTAATGAAGAGAAGTTGTGTCCTGTCGCAGAACTGGGTTCTGTAACAGAACACAACACTGATAGGAGAGATGGACAGAGTCCAGCGATGGCCGAGCTCAGCACTAGCAGAGCCCAGCGGTTGCCGAGCTCAGCATTAGTGCAGCTCAGCAACTGCCGAACTCAGCACTTGCAGGGCCCAGCGGTTGCCGAGCTCAGCGTTGGCGCAGCTCAGCAACTGCCGAGCTCAGCACTGGCCGAACTCAGCGATGGCTGGACTCAACACTAGCCGAACTCAGAGTTCTGCCGAGCATGATGGTTAGGATGAGATTCGCGTTTAGCCGAGCTAAGTGTCTAGGCCGAGCTCTGTGCTCAAGCCGAGTTCAGTGTTACGGCCGAACTCAGTGTTGTGGCCGAACTCAGTGTTTTACTGAGCTCAGCGCCAGACCGGGTTCTGTGCCAGACCGGACTTCGAGCTTAGCCGAACTCAGTGCTTAACCAAGCTAAGAGCTTGACCAACCTCAATGCCTAGCCGAACTCAATGCATTTTTCTGAACTTAGTTGGGTGGCCGAACTGAGCTAGGCCTTTGCCGAGCTGAGTTGGGTGGCCGAACTGAGTAGTCAATTGAGCTCCATTGCTTAGCCGAACTCCGAGATGGATTTCCAAAAAAAGGCGGGATTTCAACAAAGGAGACTAGAACCTGGGACATTCCCTTGAGCCAGGATTCTTGGTGTGCACGGCCAACTACCCAGGCCAGGGAGTTAGCCGAACTCATAGGAAGTCCTGGACAAGCAGGCTTTGCCTGTTGGGTGTTTTTCCTTCTCTGGTCCCAGTGTGCCGAGCTGACCGCCCAGGCCAGGAGGTCGGTTGAGCACACTGTGTACAGTGACGATCCCCATATTCTAATTTCTATTGTTGCAATCATATGTAGGGCCCATTGACCATTCAAATAGACTTCCATCACTGTGCCAGCCACGAGTCAATGGTACGGCTCAACCTTGACTCGTGGGGTCCACTAACTAAAGTCCAGGTTATGTAATCTTAGATGATTCGACCTTTATACGTTACCAAATGATGCACACAACTTCTAAGCACCAAACACAATATTCCTTAGCATCTGTGGTTTCACTTAAAGATCGAATTACCTGAGATGGACCTGTATCCGAAAGTGGACCATTTACCTAGGTTGGACTGTTGCTATCTCCCTATGATTCGTGTACTTGGAGATTCATCTCCCTCATACTACGATTATCACTCTATTGTCCTTATTATTGCTCATACCTGTTAATTAAATGGAAAATAGAGGACCTAAACCTAGGAATACTTAGAGGTGACCCGGTAATCTGATTGGGTGGATCATTGACCCGTGTCTGTGGCTAGGCGGGCCCTTTTTATGGCCTAAGATTGGATGTGAAATTACCCTAGAATGGAGAGGTTAGATTGTATGGGCTTGTGACCCATTATGGATGTAAATGGATCATATGTTATTGAACATGGACTTGTATATTATATGGACTGTTGTAGACCAGGCCATGTATTTGGTGGGCCTTGGTACGGATCCAATGATGGGAATTGGACTTGAACTATGATCCACAATTTGTATTGAGTACTTGGACCTCTTAGGGACTTTCGTTAGGACCTTGTTCACGCAAGGCAAGCCTAGACGACACAGACCTTTATTGTTTCCGAGTCGGCATAGACATTCACTGAGTTGATTTAAGCTCAGCCAGTTGGACTGATCATCACTGGTAGGAGCTATTGAGATTTGTTGTGTGGCTATCATGATGAGCACTGTTGGGACGGACGGTGTGATGCCGGTTCCGGTCGTTGTGGATGATGTTGATGATATTTTGCAGGGTTAGTAATCCCTAGCATTAGCTTAGGATCCCTACCGCGACTGTGTTCAGTATGGGAGGGCCGCGGCATAATATCCCGCGGTGACCAGCTTATGTGGATGTGCCATATTGTGTAGGTTTATTACTATTATGCTTATTATGATTCTACATTGTTATCTTGCACGACTGCATAGCATATGTACCTTTGTTACTCTCTTAATCTTATACATGTCTCTACTCATTTTGATGCATACATTCTATATTATCTGCATATTGTGACTTGCCAGATCTTTAGATCTGACCCACTCTTGGTGCTTAGGTCTTGACCCCGAGTTCGAGGGCGATGCGTTCGCACTCGTTGAGGTGCCCGTAGTAGGCGACTACGGATGGGGGCCGGCCGACCATGAGGTCGAGCTGGAAGGTGGAGAGCCGACACCAGCTGTAGGGGTTTGAGTGTTCTTTTGTCTGGGTTTTGAGAGACCTTTGTTGTGAGTTGGGTAGTAATGAAAAGTATGTAATTAACCTTTGATTTGTTATCACTATACATTTAGGCTGGACTTCAGCCCTTCTACATTTGACATATATACGATGATACCTTATACTTCCGCTATCTCTGATATTGCTTCCGCTATACTATCATGCTTCCGCAATTAACCATTGTTATTATGTTGATGAAAAAGTTTTAAATTGGACCTCACTGCGGACCTACGATCTTAGAAGTTCTCGGATTTTCCGGGAAGTAGCGCGCCAATTTCGGTACTTTGACGATTTTCTCGGTATCCGGAATTGGGGCGTTACACTATAACCTGCATAAAATAGAGCCTCCTGCTCTCCCCATCATCCATTCCATTCATTCCATAACATCCATTCCGTTTCATTAAATCCAATTAAACAAATTCTATCAACCTAATATCATCATTTATCCAAACCTAACCTAACATAATGATTTCAAATTAATAATCATAAAGGCTTGGAATTAACTGGAAATCTATCAGAATCATAATCAGATCAATGAGAACAATACAAGCATATATATTATGAAATGCATATCTACTTGCCTCAATGTCAGAGGAAGATTGGAATTGGGTGAAATTCTAGGAGAAGCTTATCTACCGCAAGATTCACGATCTAACCTGATAAATCGAAATCTAGGAAACCAGGAAGAAGATAGGAAGGAAAAGAATTAAGATCAAACCTAAATCTAACCAAAGAGAATACGAATGAAAAGATGAAAGTATGAGGATGCTTACCAAATTGGTACCGAAAGCGAGAGGGGATCGCTAGGATGAATTCTAGCGGATCGGATCTTCAAATGAGGTCTTCTATGGCTGAGATCTGGCTTGAGAAAGGAAGGGGAAGAAGAAATGGCTGTGGTTCTCTCTTTCGTTGCAGAGAAAAGAACTTGGAATTAGGGCACACTTTCGTTTAAGAAGACGATAGAGATGAGAAGACCGAATCACCCTTTAAGTGGGTCCGGTGAAAGAATGGACCACTTGAAAGGTTTCTGATCGCCGAATCGCGACAAGTCAAGAGACAAAAATCATCAGAACGCCGAGACCTTTCTAACGAACTCAAAAATCACGGCGTTTGGAATATTTCGGAAAAACACTCAATTTTTCCTAAATTGCAAACTACACCCCTACTATGATCAAACGAACTCGGAATCGAACGAAACTTCGCAGATACTATTCTAATGCTAAAAGAAACTCGCTCATGCTCTAAACCCACTTAAATATCTAAAATACAATTAAATAAAATAATAACAAATTAAACGGGTCAACGGGCCGAGTTTTGGGCCCAACTGACCCAGTAAGGTCACAGACCTTACACATCATCTCTTGGCTTTCAGCAACAATGCATTCTCCAGCTCGGCAGTTGTATGACTCTCCAGCCTGGTAGAAGCGCCATGTTACAGCTTAACAGTGATGCCAACCTCTAGCTCTAGTCCATTGCCAGCCAGTCATCTCAAAACTATGAGCAGCTCCAAAGCATAAGTGTCCTCAAGATACTTAGCTTCCGACCTCCAAGAGTTACGAAACACCAAGAGCTCAGAAGCTGGGGGGCTATTGTGTGGGGATATTCCCGAGCTCACCAGAGTCCTGCCGGGATGCTCCACCTTGGGCTCCCGCACCGGCTAGTCCATCTCGCCAAGGCTCGGTCTCGGCGATAGTGCCAGCCTCCAGCACAGCCAAGTGATTCCACTTTGGCTATACACTCATAAGCTCCACCTCAGCCAGGGCATCCCCAGTCCGGCTAGGAACTTCATCCGGTCCTCCACTTCGGCGTCTCTGCGAGGTCTCCACCCAAGTCAAGGTCACCCCCGACCTCGGCTCTCCGACCTCGGCAACACACCCTGACCTCGGTCAGGATGCCAGAGCTAGCCAAGGCAGGGGCTGACAGCTATCCTCCCTTGGACGCTCATGCACGCTACAACACGTGCGACAAGACAAGGGCACCGCCCCTATCATCTGACAGAGCCACCCATACCGCCATGCTTCCTGACAGATTGGCGTCCACAGCTCCCAAGATGCCAGGGTATGGCCCGACGGGACATATGGACTGCGATTAGACTTCCTGTCAGAGCTGCAGAACACTCTTTTTCTCTCTCTCAAAAGTCAACTCTCTCCCTCTCCCTATCGACATAAGGAACAGCAGATGCAGAGAGCGTGGGGGGGATCGAACATCTGATCCAACACACCATACACAAAACCAGGCCAATAACTCGGGTACGCCATGCCCAAACTCCATCTTCTCCAAATCTCCATCCTACTGTCCAGTTCTCATACTGACTTAGGCATCGGAGAGCCATGCGCTGCTCATAGCCAGGGTCCTCTGACCTGTTTCTTCTCCCTCTTCCAGGTTCTCAGGCATCGGTTCTTCCATCATCAATAAGGAGCTTCAGCCTTCGTCCTCCTCAGTGAGTCTCTAGAACACTACCCCCCGGGTCTGTGAATTTTTGTACACTTACAACGGTCGTTCATTCTATTCAAAGAATCTCCGTTCCAGAACCGTACGTGAGATTTTCATCTCATACGGCTGAGAATGTAATTAAGTTTTAATACTTCTTGTTGTATATCTTAACTTTAATGTTAATATTTTGAAAACGTTGTGATTTACTCTGATATCTATGTCTTCTTTATGTGTATGTATGTTGATCTATTTACATAAGCTTCCACCATTTGAAAGTTTGTCATTTCCTTGGAACCCCGACGGAATCTCACACGTTAGAATCTTGTGGAAAACACAAAGCTACAAGAAAGATTTTAGATTTTCCGTATTTTTCCCTGCCATCTTGTGCCCTGAGGCTTGGGTTATTACAGTCATCCTGTTGAGGCATTGCAGACTTTAATTAATGTACTTTTGTAATTGATGTTTTATTATATTATGGGTGTAAGTGCACAAAAATTCACAGACCCGGGGGGTAGTGTTCTTGAGACTCACTGAGGAGGACGAAGGATGAAGCTCCTCGTTGATGATGGAATAATCGATGCCTGAGAACCTGAAAGAGGGAGAAGAACAGGTCAGAGGACCCTGGCTGTGGGCAGCGCAAGGCTCTCCGATGCCTAAGTCAGTATGAGTACTGGACAGTAGGACGAAGATTTGGAGAAGATCGAGTTTGGGTATGGCGTACCAGAGTTATTGGCCATGGTTTTGTGTATGGTGTGTTGGATCGGATGTTCCATCCTCTCCCATTCCTCTCTGCGCCTGCTCCTTATATCGATTGGGAGAGGGAGAGAGTTGACTTTGGAGAGAGGGAGAGAGGAGATAGTGAGGTGGTTAGCCGTCCCATCATAACCCACTCTGTCAGGCACTAGGGAGGTGTAGTCCCATCGTAGCCTTCCCTGGCGTCTGTGGACGCCTATCTGTCAGGAAGCATAGGCGGTATGGGAGGCTCTGTCAGATGAGTATGGGCGGTGCCCTTGTCTTGTCGCATGTGCTGTACGGTACTTGATCGTCCATGGGAGGACAGCTGTCAGCCCCTGCCTTGGCTAACTCTGGCATTGTGACCAAGGTCAGGGTGTGTTGCTGATGTCGGTGGCGACCTTGACTTGGCTGTAGACCTCGCAGGGATGCCGAAGTGGAGAACTGGGACGAAGTCCCCAGCCGGGCTGGGGATGCCCTGGCCGAGGTGGAGCTTATGAGTGTATGGCCGAAGTGGAATTACTTGGCTGAACTGGAGGCTGGCACTATCGCCGAGACCGAGCCTCGCTGAGATGGACTAGCTGGTGCTGGAGTACGAGATGGAGCATCAGGCCAATATTCCGGTGAGTTCGGAAATATCCCCACACAATGGGAATGAATTACGGAATACTGTCTCGGTGTGTTATCTTGTCTATTAAGAAGTTTTTATACTAGTCTTATATAACATTATGTATTACATTGTACCATGACGGAGAATCCGATGAGGTCCGGACTTCGAATCATGGCATATTGTAAGCTTCCGTTGAAAAGGTTTTAGAAGTTGAGGAATTTCTCATAGCCTCACATACACACAACTTTTGGGGAGAACTACAATTATCTTACAAATCCCATTTGTGCCTAGAATTGTGGACTATTTATGGTAATCCGGTTCGGGGTCATGACAAAAACCCATTTGCTTAACGAAAATTGCATTTGCGTTGCATTTTCCATGTTGCATTTTCCATGATCAATTGGAAGACCTACATAGTTTGGATGAATGCCAAATTTGGGTCAGTAAGAATTGGGAGTTGGCCAGTTCTTGAAAATTTATGATTTCATACCATTATTATCAAATAATGGTAATGGTGGCCACTGAAATTAATGTGTAATGGGCAAGGGCGCAAGGGTTATGTGGTGACGTTATTTGCAAAAGTAGCAAGTATTAACTTAATGTCTGGTTAAGTAGGTATTTCTGTAGCAAGTAGTTATTTGTCTCTTCCAGTAGGTAGATCAGCAGCGGTTAGTTTTTCCAGTAGGTAGATCTGCAGCAGGTAAGGATTTTTTTCCTCCTTGCTCTCTGCATATTTGTTACTGTTTGGTTGTAGCTGTTTATATTCTTTTTTACTGATGCTTATATCCTCTAAGAACTATAAAAAGCAAGACTAAGAATTAAAAGAATCAGTTAACCCACAGTGTATGATGTGGGTGGATGTGTGTATGGGTGGGTGTTGGATGGTGGTGTGGTGGTTAGGGAAGCAGGCCAAATCTAAACCCGTATGGCCAACCAGACCAAAAGTGAAATTTGGGTTGGGCCGGCTCAAATTGTGATGGAATTGGCTTCAGTTTTGCAATCCGCATGGACTATAAGTAGGGTTCAGGATTGGCCGTTGGATAATCAAGTTTGGCCTGGGTACCGGACTTGTTTATAAACATGTGTGTAGATTATTATAAATTAGGGGCATTCGGCGACAGGTCCCTAAACATATCACTTTATTGCCTTACGTCCACAAAAAAAAAGTCATACAACTAAAGGTCCCTCTCACACTTTTTCATACTTGAAATGACCAATTTGCCCCTATCTTTAAGTAACTCAAACCGTCACACACTTGCGTCTGCCGTTTGTTCCTTTCTGGCACGCGTCCCGAGAGAAGAAGGAAACGACAGCACGTGGGTTCGTCTTCCTCTTTATCCTGATGACGCGTGGAACTCGAGACTTGATGAGAAAAATACAAAAGAAAACAAGACGTGTTCTCTTTGGTGCTTTTCCTGATGGCACGCGGAACTCGAGGCAACACAAAGAAGTAAATGGGAAGACTTCTCCCTTGCTGATGACATACTCACGATTTATGTGCCCAACAAGAAAACGCCAGTCGTCCTCTTCCTCCCCACGAGTTGCAAAAAACAAAAATGAAGGGCCCTCTGCCCTATAAAAGTCTTCGATCTACTCCGATCTAAATCGTGACTTTGCGATCCAAACCGTCGAAACGCACGGTACCAAGCTCTGATACCAAGTGGCATTCGTGCCAAGTGGGAGATTGTAGGATAGAGAGCGAGGATTGGTGAGGGAGAGGAGATAGAATAGCTTAGTTGCAAGTTTTATTGAGTAGGGAATTTATCTGAGTTTTTGTATAGTTTATCTGAGTGTTTGACAAATTTATCTGAATTTTTGTGAAATTTATCTAAGTTCTATTCAGATAAATTTATTTCAGAACTCAGATAAATTTGACAGAAACTCAGATAAATTTCACAGAACTCAGATAAATTTGCCTGAAACTTAGATAAATTTGACAGAAACTCAGATAAATTTGACAAAAAATCAACCTGACCTGACCCGAACTGATACAGAACTCCAACTTTTGTAGCATAGGTGATGAATTGAGTTTATAAAACAATCATGGCCTTTTCCTAATTTCTATAAACTCAAGGGCAAGGTAAACAATTGAAATCTCCAGTCACATCTTAAAATCACAAATGCGAATCCCACTCAAAAAACAGTGGCTTGCACTAATACCCACCGCCAAAGCTTTGACCTTTTAAACAAAACATGACTAATCTCAATTATACCTAACCAAAGCACCCCCTCTTCTGGTCAATGAATCCTCTTCATTTTCTTATTTCAATAAGAAGACCACCCAACTCCTGCCCTGCTCTAACGTACGCCCTAGTCCTCCTCAACCAACTCCTCCCTCGCTTCACTCCTCTCCTATGGAAACACGATATCTCCATCCCTTTCATATCCTTCTCTTCTACTGTTTTTTTTTTTTTAATGTCTAACCCTCCACATGGCGCTAGATCCGGGCCGTTCACATGAAGAGCAATCCGGAGGCCAGAGGCACGTTGATGATGATCTCCTACTCGGTGGGCTTCTTCTCCCCTCTAATGGCAATCAGGTAGCTCCAACCCACCCACCCGATCCATCCGGCAATGTACAGGAGCAAAATGCCAGGGGTGATGAACTCGCCCCAGTGCCTCTGATCGCCACTCACAATCAGGTGAGGCAGCCCATCTGAGCCGCACAGCAGCCCCTGCTTGCCATAATTCTCGAACCGACTCTTCGTCTTCTCCATGGTGGCCTTGATGGCCAGAGCAGGGGCCGAGTCGGGCGCATAGAGCTTGAGCGAAGATTCGAGCTTCTTCAGAGACTGAGCAGGGGCAATTTTGTCCTACAAAATCAAAACATGTGGGATCAGGGACCTAAGGCTGGAAAGAGTCTAGCTAAGTGGACCATAGCCCTTAAAAAGTATTTCCTTGGACTGGAGGCTCGAAACAATGACTTATATGGACCTTTCGCTAATTTTGCCTATAAATTATATACACTCTACTACATAAAAGATATATACATTCTTTAAATTTTATACCTTTTGAAAAGCAAGCCAAACCAAAATTTTGGTACCTGACCCAACTGAGGTCAACAAGACTCAATCTTGATTGCATGGAAATTACAATTTCAATGGGTAGAAGTAAGGGCAGCAAATAAGTCGACTTGACAATGGGTACTTATCGGTTGTAGTTAAATTATTTGACGAGTTTTTAAAATAGGTCAAGTAACTACAAACTACACCCAATGTAGGTCAACCCGACCCAGCCAACATAATCCACATTTA
The DNA here is from genome assembly GCA_012931725.1 of Litsea cubeba. Classification (NCBI taxonomy): domain Eukaryota; kingdom Viridiplantae; phylum Streptophyta; class Magnoliopsida; order Laurales; family Lauraceae; genus Litsea; species Litsea cubeba. The sequence goes on along the minus strand of CM022952.1, from coordinate 60,829,613 downwards.
ATTCTGGTCGGCCATCTAAGCCGGTGCAACCTATAAATTAATCTTGGCCAAAATTCAATCCATTTCAAATATTAATATCGTATTTCAGTTTAGTTATAGGCTAAGAAAGAAACTCATCACAAGCTCGGCTCATTCTATATAAAATAGACTATTCTAAGTACCAAAATACTAAACCACCAAATTGTTCAAGTGAATTTCATTACGGAAATTGACTCTAACCTAACAAACTTAAATAGACTAGGCTGGTTATGTGGGTTGACCATAACCCGTCCCTTTGAAGGTCAGGTTTTACTGATCCTAGGCTCACCTAGGGGTGTGCACAATTTGGTTAAAACCGATTAACCGAACCGGACCGACCGACCGTTAACCAAATTTACCGGTTATTCTTAACCGATCAGGCGGTTCGGTTAAAGATGTTTGAATATTTCGGTTTTCGGTTAACGGTTTGGTTAACAGAAAAAATTAACCAAATTAACCGAACCGAACCGAAATTATAGCATACTATATAAATATATAATATATATAATAAAATGTGTACATGTATATAATATGAAAATCTATTAATACTTATATAAAAAATTCAAAATAAATATAACATACATCAATTAATTAATAAGTATTAATTCATGTTATCAAGTACCAACTTAGTAACTTACCAAGTTACCATGTAATGTAGCACCTTCAATATATTATATATTTATATTTATCAAGATTAAATATGATAATGAAATTAATAATATGACAAAAAAATAACAAAAAGTCTACATGGACCGATTTTCCGGCCAGGAAAATCGGTCCATGTAGCACGGTTGAAAAAATAAATATAAACCAATTGACATTAAACCCTAAATCCTAAGGTTAAAGGTCCCAACAATTTAAAACCTTAAACAAAAATTTTTTTTTTTGAATTGGGAACCATAAACCATATAAAACCTTAAGAATATAAACCCTAAACTCTATTAACTATATAACTAGTCATGTTATAAACTTAAACCCTAACCGATAAATCTATATAACTATAGTCATGTTATTAACTATCATCAAGGATTTAACATTTTGGTTAACCGAACCGATGGCTAACCGAACCGATATTTTAGGTTAACCGAACCAATGATTAATCCTCTAAAAAAATTTGGTTTGGTTAAATGGTTGAAATTAACCGAAAAGTTTTGGTTAGGTTAAAAATATGTCAATAACCGAACCGACCGACCGATGCACACCCCTAGGCTCACCCATATATGATGAGAGTCGGGTATCAGGGTCAAATACCAGTCGGTAAGTACAAATATGTTTTGGGTAAAAGCGCAACTATGGCTGATGAGTTCGGGGGTAACGGTGCAAATTGGGCTGAGCCGCCCATGCCGACACGACCCAACATGATGGTTAACGGGCCACATTTGGCCCATGGAACAACACGACATCGCCCGTATCACTGCCTGGCACAGCCCGGCTTGGCATTTATATAGAACAAATTTTCTTTTTTTAGATATAAATAAAATTAAGACTTCAAATCATTAATGTTTTATTTTTTTCATTTGTAAATTAACATCAATGTTTTTTCATTTATTTTAGTAATTACAACTTTATTTCAAATTGAAAGCCCTAAATGTCCATATAGTCTCTTTCAATTTATATGAAGAATTTTAAAAATTAGGAGGGGATGTGGGCCGGCCCATAGGGGGCACGACACTGTTAAATTGGGTCATATGGATGACTTAAGAGTCCCATGTGGAGACCACATTATTAAATAGAAAATATTCCCTTGACTGCTAGCTGACTAGGATGATATGTATAAATCTCAATACTAGGAAATATTGTAATACATTGATTTGTATCACTCCTTTCAAGGGGTTTTGATAGTCTGATCTCTATACTAGGAATATTGTAATGCATTGATTTGTATTACCTCATTCGAGGGGATTTGATATTTGATTGGTCGTGACTCCAAGGACACTCAATTTTTATGCAGGTTCTTGGTTTATAATTACTTGAGTTGGTATCCAACCCAACACGTTTCGGGTTTAAAACCACGTAGGGTAAAAATGTCTAATTATTTGAGTTGGTATTTGAGCTAACACTTCCCGAGCTCAAAACCACGGAGGGCAAAAACGCCTCCTGTCGTATTGTGTGTTTATGCTGTCACAAGTGCGGCGAGGAAGAAAGCCCCATGCTACGTTGTAGTTTTGTGCGGGCGTGTGCTTTGGATCCGTGCGGTGTCTTGCTCAAGGGGAGGGGGTGTTAAGTAGTTATTTGTGTAATTTTCTATCACCAATTGATTTTGGGGTTACCGGCTAGCAACTTAGAGAAACACAACATAAGCCGTGCCATGGGCCATTATAGGGCGACCCTAGCTGAGCTAGGCACGGTCAGTGGTGGACCCATGATTTTTGTTTGAAGGGGGCATACCTAAACAAATAATTGGACTTTGAGAATCTTCATGTAATTTTGGGGGTGAACCTAAAATTTTTATGTAGATTTTAAAAGTGTTTCAGAAATTTCAAATAAAATTTGAAAGTGGATACACACCTGACGGAGGCGATTGCCCCAGTACGATATATCTAGATCCCCCACTTGGCACGTGTGTGGGGAGATTTCCAGAGCTACAGGATTAAGCTAATCACAGCCATCAGATGGGTTTAAGCATCCTCACGTGCCATCCGCGTGCCGTCTACGTGGCACCGATCTCATCTTGGCTACCAGGACAGAGGCCTTGGCCGACATCAAGCATTTCCGGGCAACAAGTGCCGAATTGGCCCACCTCGGGCGTCATCTCGGCAAAGAGTCCATCTCGGCAAGGCCACCCCGGATGCCATCTCAGCAAAGAACCCTACCTCGGCTAAAGCTACCTCGGCTGAAGAAGCCAGGACAGTGGCCGAAGCAAGAAAGAACCTTCGCTTGGGCCCCTCATCCCCCACGTCATCAGACACGTGGAGGGATAGGGTCACGAGTTAGTGGGACAGACGCGACATCCAGCCGCCCACTATCTTCACCAGATCGCCACATGGCAGCATCCAGCGGCTGAGGCCACATCAGGGCAAGGCCCGAGGGCAGATCCGCTGGTACTCCTACCGCCAAAGGCGCCCAACACAATCTGGCCCAACAAGACACGCATTTAATGCAATGTGGGCTGACCCGACTAGCATTAAATGCTTAGTGGGCCGGATTAGACTGCATTTATTACTTTGTGGGCTGATCATGACTTCCCAGTCAGATCATAGGACCCACACCAAGATATTCTCTGAGAGATACGATCCAAACCTCTATAAATAGACCCTCATGCACCATGCAAGGTACGCATAATTCCATTCACAGAGCCCTTACTCTGTCTCTCTTCTCCCTCTCTTCCATCGTTCCAGTTCACATACTGACTTTGGCATCGGAGAGCCTTGCGCCGCTCAGGCCAGGGTCCTCTGACCGTTTGCTTCTCCCTTTCAGGCTCTTGGACGGCATCCAGACATTCCAGACACCATCATCTTCCCGGATAAGTCCTGTAAGGCACCCTCTTATTGTGGGTCATAATTTTCTGCACCTACAATTGGCGCCGTCTGTGGGAAAGAAATATCCCAGCCATCCAAACCTCTCAAAACCTTCCCAATCTTTCTAAACCTCAATCTCTCAGAAGCCATGCCTCCGAAAGCTAAGAAGGGGGTAGAATCCTCAAGAGCAGCGCTCGAGCTGCCACCACCGCCAGCGGAAGTCCCTCCTCAGGGACGGTCCCGAACGATCCAAGGCACATCCGCAGGCGAGGGTCGTCTGGGCTCCCAGCTCTTTGTCGAGATCCCATTCCAGGATGGAGTCGAGGCCTCGCTCTCAGCGGACGAAACCGTGCCACCCAGGCGCGACGAGCGTCGACACGAACGTCCCCGCAAAGATAAAGCTGTTGCAGCTGAAGGAGACGTCGCAGCACAAGACGCTCTTCTCCAGAAGCAGGAGCAGCTAGTTCAAGAGCTCCAGCGGGTCCAACAACAGCTGAAGGCGGCACAAGCTGCCTCCTTGAGGCCGGTCTCTGAGCCTCAGGGGAAAAAGAAGGGCGCTCCCTGCAAAGCAGCCCAGCCTCCTCGTGAGGACCTCAGACATCATCTGGACCAGAAACGGGGCCAGATTCGTGACGAAGGCTCGAGCAACAGCCGGAGTCACCATAGTCGCGATGGCCGAACTCATAGCCATCGTAGTCCGAACCACCCCAAGCGAAAGTCCAGAGTTCATACTCCAGAGGAGGACGACGAGCAGGAGTGGTTCGACAAACGTGTCAGGCTGGCTCTCCAGCACAACCTGGACATGCAGGACCAGAAGCAGATCTGCGGTCACGTTGATCTAGGGGGCTCTCCCTTCACAAAGGAGATCGAGCGCACCCCCTTGCCCAGGAAGTTCTCCGTCCCGCGGTTCGTCCCCTATGACGGACTGTCCGACCCATCTGCACACCTCCGACACTTCTCCCAGAAGATGTCCATCTGGGGGAACGAGGGTCCCCTAAACTGCAAGATTTTCTCCTCCAGTTTGGGCGACCTCCCCCTGAAGTGGTTCTGCTCTCTCCCGGAGCAGTCAGTTTCCAGTTGGAAGGAGCTCCAGCTCTCCTTCCTGAAGAAGTTCCAGGCCTACACCGTCGTCCCCAAGAAGGAAGGGGACCTCATCGCCCTCAGAATGAAGCAGGGCGAAACTCTCGCCAAGTTCACCCACCGATTCTGGGTGATCTACAGCCAGATCGAGGGCGCAAGAGAGGCGATAGCCATCTACGCCTTCCAGCATGCCCTGATCCCCGGCAGCGACTTGCGGAAGGACTTGGCCGGGGACACCCCAGAATCCATGTCAGAGTTGATGTCCCGGGTGAAGCGCTTTATCGCCCGGGAGGAAGACGAGATCCGAGCTAAGGATCAGGACGGGCATCCAGAGCCCGAACAGAAGAATAGCCAGCCTCGGCAAAGAGGCGGGAGGCCCTCCCAGAAGCAGGAGTCCAGGCGGGACTGGGCCTCTAGCTCGGCGAAGCCTTCGTCGTCCAGGTCTGGGGGCAATTGGAAGCCCAGACCTCCCTCCAGCGCCAGTCAGAGCGTCAATGTCGTCTTCAAGGAGCCGATCTACCGCATCCTGGCCAAGATCAAATCCAAGCCGTTCTTCAAGTACCCTCCGCCCATGAAGTATGAACCCACCGAAGGCTCCCGGAGCAAGCTCCACTGCGCCTTCCATAAGGGCAACGGGCACAAGACTGAAGAATGCAGGACTTTGCAGTGGTATCTGGAGAAGCTGGCCAAAGAGGGCCACATCCCAGAGTTCATCAAGGAAGGTGATGCCGGCGGCAGCGAGGGCCGGGTCCACCAGAGCGCAGCCCCGGCTCCAGACAGCGAGGACTCAGAGAAGATCATCAACGTGATCCATCTGGCGTCCTCGGCTCCCGCTTCCTTGTCCCGGGGAAGCTCTCAAGCCCGTGCCGAAGCCAGGCGAGCTTCGCACGAGAAAGAAGTAATGAAAGCCGACCTCGCTCCGGCGTCCAAGAAAGCCCGCCGCGACAGACCAGCCATCTCGTTCTCGGATCGAGACCTAGAGGGAGTCCAGGTCCCTCACAACGACCCCCTGCTCCTCACCATGAAGCTGAGAGACTTCACCGTAAAGAGGATCCTCGTCGACTCCGGCAGCTCCTCCGAGGTCCTCTACTACGACTGCTTCAAACGGATGAAACTCTCCGAAGCAGACCTCACGGAGGTTCGTGCACCTCTGCTAGGGTTGTCCGCCACACCAGTCTACCCCAAGGGTAGAATCACCTTGGAAACCCAAGTTGGCGGAGCCTCCGTGTCAGCCGACTTTCTGGTTGTGGACGCCCCTTCTCCCTACAATGTCATTCTGGGCAGAACGTGGCTCCACAAGCTAGAGGCAGTTCCTTCTTCCTTCCACCAAAAGCTGAAGTTCGTCCATGAGAACGAGGAAGGCAAGATGGAAGTAGTCACAGTAAAGGGAGACCAGCAGCAGGCTAGGCAGTGCATGCTGGCCGCAGTCCCAGCCGTGAAGGAGCCAGAGCGCGTCAACCTGGCCGAGTTCGAGAAAGGCCTCGATGAGATCGGCCGGGACCCTGAGAAGAAGAGCGTCGAGGACCTGGCCGAGGTCAGGCTAGATCCGACAGACCCAGACCGTTTCTTCCTGATCGGCACCCAGCTGTCGGACGAAGAAAGGGCCGAACTCTCTCGGTTCTTGATGCAGAATGTGGACGTCTTCGCTTGGAACCCAAGTGAGATGCCCGGGGTCGACCCTGAGGTCGTGTGCCACAAGCTCAACGTCGACCCCGACCACAAGCCAGTAGTGCAGAGGGCCCGCAGAACCGGGCTGCAGCAGACAGATGCGGTCGTGGAAGAGGTCGACAACCTGCTAAAAGCAGGGGCCATCCGGGAAGTCCAGTACCCGGTATGGCTGGCCAACACGGTGGTCGTCAAGAAGAAAACAGGAAAGTGGAGGGTGTGCGTAGACTTCACCGACCTGAACAGGGCTTGCCCTAAGGACAGTTTCCCCCTCCGAAGATTGACCAACTGATTGATGCCACCGCTGGTCACGACCGAATGAGCTTCCTTGACGCCTACCGAGGCTATCATCAGATCCCGCTTTACGAGCCCGACGAGGAGAAAACATCATTCATCACCCCCCGCGGCACTTACTGCTATAAAGTAATGCCATTCGGGCTGAAGAACGCGGGGGCGACCTATTAGCGCCTCGTCACAAAGATGTTCCAGGCCCAGCTCGGCCGAACGGTAGAGGTGTATATCGACGACATGGTCGTCAAATCTGTGCACTCCAGCGACCATCTGGCGGATCTCGGCCAAGTCTTCGGCATCCTTCGCGCCTACAAGCTCAAGTTAAACGCTGCCAAGTGCGCCTTCGGCGTAGCCTCTGGCAAGTTCCTCGGTAGCTTGGTGACGCGGAGGGGGATAGAGGCCAATCCAGAACAGATCACCGCCATCCAGGGCATCCAAAGTCCCTCTACCACAAAGGAAGTTCAGAGGCTTACAGGAATGGCCGCCGCACTCAATCGCTTCATCAGCCGCTCATCAGATAAGTGCAGGCCTTTTTTCCAGCTTCTAAGGAAAAATTTGAAGTTCCAATGGACCCCTGAGTGCGACCAGGCATTGGCCGCACTCAAAACTTATTTGATGTCACCCCCATTACTCTCCACCCCAACTCGGGGGGAGATCCTGTATTTATACCTTGCGGTCTCGGATCACGCAGTGAGCTCCGTCCTCATCAGGGAGGACGAGGGAGTTCAAAAGCCGATCTATTACACGAGCAAGACCCTGCTCGATGCCGAGACTAGGTACCTCCTGTTGGAGAAGCTTGCGTTGGCTCTCGTTACCGCCTCCCGCAAGCTCTCCCATTATTTTCAATCCCACACTATTGTGGTGATCACGGAGCACCCACTCCGTTCATTGTTCAAAAAAGCTGACTTTTCAGGGCGCATATCAAAGTGGGCAGTTGAACTGGGGCAATATGACATACAGTACCGTCCCCGAACTGCGATCAAAGCCCAGATTCTGGCAGACTTCATAGTCGAATTCGCCTGCCCCAACCCGGCTCCGACCCAGCTCGGCACGGCACTGGGGGGCACAGGGCAAGAGCCAGTAGAAACAGAAGTCCAGCAGTCTCCCACCTCGGCATGGAAAATCTTTGTCGACGGGTCGTCCACCTCCAAGAGAGCTGGCGCCGGCATAGTTCTCCAATCGCCAGAGGGACTGGTCGTAGAGCAAGCCTTCACCTTGGACTTCAAAGCGACGAACAACGAGGCAGAGTACGAAGCAATGATTGCAGGGTTGAACAGCGCCCGAATCCTCGGAGCCCAGCACCTAAAGATCTTCAGCGACTCTCAACTGGTAACTAGCCAGCTCGCTGGAGACTACCAGGCCAGGGACGACAGGATGGCGGCCTACTTAGCCCTGGCAAAAAAGCTACTCTCCCAATTCCAGAAAGCCGAGGTCAGGCAAATATCCCGAGATACTAACACGCATGCAGATGCGCTTGCAAACCTGGCCTCCGCTGTTGAAGCCGGAAAGAAGAGGACCATCGAGGTCGGGTCAGTATCAAGGTCAAGTCTAGAACTCCAGTCATCTCGGCTTGTCCTCTGTGCTGACCTCGGCCCCAGCTGGATGGATCCAATCGTCGCCTACTTGAAGGATGACCAGCTCCCCGAAGACAAGACGGAAGCCCACAAGATCAGGCTCAAGGCAGCCCGGTTTTGGCTCTCTCCAGAAGGTAAACTCTACAGGAAGTCCTTCACGGGTCCGTACCTCCAATGCGTCCACCCGTCCAAGGTGGACGACTTCCTGTACGAGATCCATGAAGGAATCTGCGGCAGCCATATTGGAGGTCGGTCATTGGCCTACAGAGCAATCAGCCAGGGTTACTGGTGGCCCTACATGCAGAAGGACGCCCAGGTCTACGCCAGGAAGTGCGAGAAATGCCAGAAGTTCTCCCACTCACTCCATCAGCCAGCACAGGACCTGAGTCCCCTCTCTAGCCCATGGCCCTTCGCTCAATGGGGCCTGGACATTGTGGGGCCTCTTCACCGAGCTCCAGGGAACAAAAGATGGCTGATAGTGGCTACGGACTACTTCACCAAGTGGATAGAGGCTGAACCGTTGTCTTCCATCACGGACAGGGACTCCAGGAATTTCGTCTGGAAAAACATCCTCACGAGGTTCGGCATCCCCCGGACCCTGATTTCGGATAACGGGACTCAGTTCGACTCCAAATCCTTCAGAGATTTCTGCCAAGAGCATGGCATCAGAAACCATTACTCCACCCCGGCATATCCACAGAGTAATGGCCAGGCAGAAATCTCCAACAAAGTGATCCTGGACGGCCTGAAGAAGCGACTGGACAAGGCAAAGGGCAGATGGACAGAAGAGCTTCCGAGCGTGCTGTGGGCGTACAGAACAACTCCAAGGAGGTCCACCTCGGCGACACCATTCTCTCTGGCCTACGGGATGGAGGCGGTCATTCCCCTGGAAATCGGCCTTCCTACCCTGAGGACAGAGCTGGTCGACCAAGGTCGGAATGAGACGAACCTGGCGATGGAGCTGGAGCTGGCGGACGAACGATGAGAAGCGGCAGCCCTGAGACTAACCGACTATCAGCAACGGCTAGCCAGGGCGTACAATCAAAATGTCAAGGAAAGAAGGTTCACCACGGGAGAGCTCGTTTTAAAGAAGACCCTGCCAGCTGACAGAGAACCAAATGAGGGGAAGCTTGCCCCGAACTGGCACGGCCCGTTCAGAGTAGTTTCACTGGCAGGAAAGTCGGCCTACAAGCTCGAAGACTTGGAAGGCAAGCCATTGCCGAGACCGTGGAATGCATCCCACTTGAAGAAATTCTATTTCTAAAGATGTAATGAACTTCAGAATCAATAAAAGCAGCTTTTGCCTTGTCGTCAATCTGTCTCTCTGGTCAACTCCGGCAACACAGGCTCCACGCCTTGGAAATGGCTTCGAGTTCCTACACTCAGCCTTTCCTAAAATCCCGTGTCTAGGACACACAGGCTCCACGCCTTGGAAATGGCTTCGAGTTCCTACACTCAGCCTTTCCTAAAATCCCGTGTCTAGGACACACAGGCTCCACGCCTTGGAAATGGCTTCGAGTTCCTACACTCAGCCTTTCCAAAAATCCCGTGTCTAGGACACACAGGCTCCACGCCTTGGAAATGGCTTCGAGTTCCTACACTCAGCCTTTCCTAAAATCCCGTGTCTAGGACACACAGGCTCCACGCCTTGGAAATGGCTTCGAGTTCCTACACTCAGCCTTTCCTAAAATCCCGTGTCTAGGACACACAGGCTCCACGCCTTGGAAATGGCTTCGAGTTCCTACACTCAGCCTTTCCTAAAATCCCGTGTCTAGGACACACAGGCTCCACGCCTTGGAAATGGCTTCGAGTTCCTACACTCAGCCTCTCCTAAAATCCCGTGTCTTGGACACACTCAGGCTCTACGCCTTGGAAAAGGCCTGCAGTTCCTACACTCAGCCTTTCCTAAAGTCTGGGTTCATAAACCCCTCAAGGCAGTCCGGCCAAGGACAGTTTCCTGAAGTCCGGGTTCATACACCCCTCAGAAGGCCATCGCCGGACTCACTTTCGCCGAGCCAAGGCCAACGGAATGGGTCCATCTCGGCACAACGCATCTCGTCTCGGCCAAAGCCAGCCCTTTCGGCCGAGGTCAGTGCCAGCATTCAAACACAAAAATCCAAGCATTCCGGAACAGCGCAAAGAAATGAGAAAAAGAACTCAAAAGCACTGTACACAGCTTGGGTAATCAGAAAATGCCTTTTCATTCATTGCAAACTGCTTCGTTACAAGAAATACATAACAGAAAGCAAAGTGCAGAAAGGAGGACCACAGTCCTCTAAAAACAGAAAATAGAGAGAGGCTAGGAGACTCTGGTCTTCACCAACTCTTCAGGCGGAAGGCTCGAGGACGCCGGATCGCCACCTGGAGGTTCTGAGCGATCCTGAACCTCGCTGGGCCCTGCAACACTCTCGGTGGCCAGTGGGACCAGCCAAGCTTGAAGAAACCTCTCGGACCAGCGGGGCCTCAACCCGCCTGCCGTACGACGGGCGCACAGGTCCGTGTCGGACGAGAATGCGCCACCGTCCCCTTGCAGCGCATCCTCACTCTGTCTGGCCAAGGGCCAGTGGCCATGGACCCGCGTTCAGAGAGCGCGTGGCCCACGGGGAGTTCCTTCAGAGAGCGCGCAGGCCACGACAGCCTTCCCCCCCCTCGGGGGCAGCCGTCCAACGGCGCAGGGTTTTCCCCCGGATCAAGCAATTTCAGGCACCTCCCAGACATGGCTCCTACAACCATGTTCCTTCCTTCTTCCATGGCGAGCCTGCTCCCCCTACTTATAGGATGGAAGAAGGCTCAGTCTCCAAAAGGAGTTATGGGGCGAAGTCTCCCACGCGTTGTTGGGAAGGCGCGACTGTCGACCAGCGAACCCTATGGCGCCACGTGGAGACATCCGTCAAACTCCCTCGTCTGCCGCGCCACCATGTTTATTGCTATTCAAGATCACCCAAGATACGGAGGATCAGCGCGAATACCAATGAAGATCACCTAAGATACGGAGGATCGGCGCGAATACCAAAAAAGATCACCTAAGGGAGCTTTCTACCAAACTCAAGCAATCGAAGAACTCAAGCTTAAAAGAGAAAAGCACGAGTATTTCAAAAAACCTTCATTTGTATTGAAGTTTCACTCATCACAGTGTTCAGCAAATACAAATTGAAGAAAATTACAAAGCACAAAGCAAAAGAGCAAAACTCCCGAGGTCCTGATGTCCCGAGGTCATGACCGGTCAGTTGCACGAGCTGCAGCGTCAGAGGCTTCGCCGGATGGACGGGCAGAGTTCGGCACCGGAAGCGTGTACGGCGGAGGCTCCCGAAAGGAGGGGTGGCCCTCCGAGATCCCGACCTCCTTCAGGCCGGCAAGCCACCCTTTCGCCCAAGCCTTATCCCTCACCACAAGAACCCTTTCCTTGTAGTGGGCGGTGACCTGCACTTTGGCATCCTCGAATGCAGCATCGCACTCGGACTCGAGCTTCGCCTCAGCTTCATCCGCCCTCTTGGACTCGGATTCGAGCTTCGCCTCGGCTTCATCCGCTCTCTTGGCCTCGGCTTGAAGCAGGGCCGCATAATCATCTCCCATCTTCGAAATGGAGACCTCGAGCTCGGCCGACCTAGTCCTCTCCGCCTCGGCTTCCTCCCTCGCCTGCTCGAGCTTCGCCGCATATTCCTCTTCCACCCTAGCCAACTTCTGGCTCACAGCGTCCAGGGACTCCTGCAGGCCGTTCTTCTCCACGGTCAGCTCGGCAGCGTCCACGCTATACTTGAAGATCCGGTCAGCAACGGCCATGGACTTCTGTGCCGCCTGTCAAAGAAATAAGGTGTACATGTTAGATCCAAAGAGCATCAGATGCTAAATCGCTGGTTCGACGAAGCGAAATGAAGATTTACCGCGAAGTTGGACTGCAACATCGACAGGATCAGCTTCTGATCGCTGTACTTGTCCAGCCGCTCCATGTCCCGGGGAAGGGCGCAGGCTCGCCCTAGAGCCTCCAGGACCTGGGGATCGATCTTTGGAAGAACGCAATCCTCCATCGTCATCGGCCTTCCCGGCTCAAGCATGAAGCTCGGCTCCCATAACGGCGGCCCCTGCGGCAACGAGGCAGCAGCCGAGCTAGGGCCCTCATCGGTCCTCGGCATCTTCGACGGCTGAGATCCCTCCTGCTCGACCTCGGCTGGGGGCAAGCGTACCCCTAGATCAATAGGGCTAGGGGGCACGGGAACCTCCGCCACCTCTGCAGGGGAAGCTACCCGAGCCCTCGGAGATGGATGCTCCGGCAAATTCACCGGATCCTGGGGGGCTCGGGCGTCCTCCACTCCAAGCGCCAAGGCCTCGAGATCCTCGAAGGACAAGCGCCTGGTGTGCCTCATCTCGGATCCTGGCGAGGGAGATCGGGCAGATTGACTCGATTCCCTTCCTGAAACCTGAGGAAGTCTCGATCCCGACGTGGAAGCTAAGGTTCCAAACGTCGCCCTAACATCAGACGACACCCGCAAGGGCTCTGCGACTTCCGGAACGGCCTGCTCCTGACCAACCCCGGATCCGGCACCTTCACTCTGGATCGGCTCTACGGTGCCCCTCAGATACCCGCGGTACTTCGGCTTATACCCTAGCAGCGACCAAGCCGCCCTGCCGTCGTGACCGCTGTATCGCTTCACCAGACGGAGCCAGGCCTCGTTCCTCATCCAGATGTATCTGGCAGGCCGCTTCCTCTCCTTCAAAGCTGCAGCAATCAGATGCATAAGCGCGGCAGAATAAAAAGAAACTTATGAAAAAAGAAAGAAACGAAAGGCGTTTACTTGGAATGGTACCGAAGTGGCGAGGGACCTGGTAGCCTCTATCGGTGTCGGCCTCCCCAAACTCCCAGTTCCCTGAGACGTATAGAAGATCGTCTCCAGCATACTTGCTCGAATCCTCCAAGTATCGGACGAAGCCGTCCCGGCCTGGCTTAGCCCGGAGATAATAAGACTCTCCGGACCTGCATATGTCATAGACGTCCTCAAGGTCGAAGACGCCGAAGTCGGTGCCCAGGACCTCATTCAGCTTGACCGTGCCCATCACGATCTTAAAGGCATTCGGCAGCAGTTGGCAGGGGCAGAGACACCACTGACTAAGGCATCTCCTAAGGAGTGGGTGAAGTGGAAATCGGACCCCGCCTTCTATCACAGCCACCAGCGGAAAAGGCATCCAACCTCCCGAAAAGTCGCGAGGGTTGTAGCCACGGGGTTCAGCACCCCTGACTTGGACATCAGCAGGGATCCTAAAGGCTGACCTAAAGCCCTCGATCGCTGCCTCGCTCTCTAACCAGTGGCTGTAAATCCCCATTCCTATCCCAGTCTAAAAGCAGAGAAACCCGCAGAAGAAGAAGCAGAGCAGGAGGAACTTACGGAAGCAGAACAAAGATGCTGGACAGCGAAGAGACTCAACCTCAGCAGCGCACCACTTCTCGGATGAAGCTCCCTCACAGTAGCCTTCCCTCTTCTGACGCTCGCCTCTGATTCAGAATCGCAAACGAAGGATAGAGCAGACCTCAACTGCCCTATATATAGCAGAGAGGCCCCCCTTTGCAGAAACCCTAATCGGGCGTGCCAAGGGGCGCCCCCCTGGGATTTCGCGCGAATCATTTCAAAAATTTATTACGCCTCCCTGAAGCGGCGCGCAAATCATTTCAAAAATTGATTGCGTCCCTGACGAGACGGCGCGTACGACCTCGAGGAGACGGACAACCAGCCAGGAGATGACACGTGGGGCCGTCGAACTGTCTTCAGCATTGAATAGGGGACGCCATTTATCACCTCGAACATCCAAAGCGACAGCGAGTCAGGGCCGAAACAGGCTCTCCCCCAGATAGACCCGGCACATAGCTCCCGACCTCACGGCACTGACGTTCTACGCGAGCTCGGAAGCTAGGGGCAATTGTGTGGGGAGATTTCCAGAGCTACAGGATTAAGCTAATCACAGCCATCAGATGGGTTTAAGCATCCTCACGTGCCATCCGCGTGCCGTCTACGTGGCACCGATCTCATCCCGGCTACCAGGACAGAGGCCTTGGCCGACATCAAGCATTTCCGGGCAACAAGTGCCGAATTGGCCCACCTCGGGCGTCATCTCGGCAAAGAGTCCATCTCGGCAAGGCCACCCCGGATGCCATCTCAGCAAAGAACCCTACCTCGGCTAAAGCTACCTCGGCTGAAGAAGCCAGGACAGTGGCCGAAGCAAGAAAGAACCTTCGCTTGGGCCCCTCATCCCCCACGTCATCAGACACGTGGAGGGATAGGGTCACGAGCTAGTGGGACAGACGCGACATCCAGCCGCCCACTATCTTCACCAGATCGCCACATGGCAGCATCCAGCGGCTGAGGCCACATCAGGGCAAGGCCCGAGGGCAGATCCGCTGGTACTCCTACCGCCAAAGGCGCCCAACACAATCTGGCCCAACAAGACACGCATTTAATGCAATGTGGGCTGACCCGACTAGCATTAAATGCTTAGTGGGCCGGATTAGACTGCATTTATTACTTTGTGGGCTGATCATGACTTCCCAGTCAGATCATAGGACCCACACCAAGATATTCTCTGAGAGATACGATCCAAACCTCTATAAATAGACCCTCATGCACCATGCAAGGTACGCATAATTCCATTCACAGAGCCCTTACTCTGTCTCTCTTCTCCCTCTCTTCCATCGTTCCAGTTCACATACTGACTTTGGCATCGGAGAGCCTTGCGCCGCTCAGGCCAGGGTCCTCTGACCGTTTGCTTCTCCCTTTCAGGCTCTTGGACGGCATCCAGACATTCCAGACACCATCATCTTCCCGGATAAGTCCTGTAAGGCACCCTCTTATTGTGGGTCATAATTTTCTGCACCTACAGTACGGTACAGCACTGCCCCCGTGAAGAATCACGGGAGCCAACGCCCCAACGCCCCTGTTGTTTGTTAGTAGGGAAACCCAATCGCATATTTGACGCACGTGATGCCCTCATCTTCCCGACTAGAACGGTAAACACCCTTCCCTAATTAGTTTTGTTTGCTTTTGAAGGGTATAAATTAACAAAGTGTATACTTTGTATATAATATCAGAAAATATTATACGATATTGATACATTATATATAAATTGACCACAACACACCTAAGCAATTTTTCTTTAAAAAATGCCTTACCAATCCGAATTGCGTGATATTAATCGAGAGTGGTAGGACTATGGAAAGTTTTGGAAGCAAATGAGGGAAATATGAGATAATATGCTAAGCAAATGATCTTAGCTATTATTTTTAATTAATACTCAAAAATTAATGGCTACGGACGATGCAATTGTTTTGTGATAAAATCCAACCATGATTAATTACCAAAATGTGAAAATTTGGACTTGGCCCAGTGTGAAACCCCAATTTGCCTAGGTAATTTCTTGTGGCAAGATTAAGTTAAGTTAATCATGTGAGTCAAGAAAAGGGTATCCGCACGGATAAAAGTGAAATGCTTCGGTTGTCCAAGTACTACATAAAAAACATCCAAGTCCTTACCAAGTCTTATAAGTCAAACCCCATATTAATTTATTATGATACAAAGCGTGGTAGGATGGGAGCAGGCGGCGTTGCGAAAGCCAGTTTTAGGAAGTTATTTTAACTGAAGGTAAACCCTAGTTCAATGGTTTTAGAAGATATCATTTTGTTTGATTTGAGGCTAACTGTGAGTAAAAAGTTGGATGAGTGTCAAATTTGGCCTTGTGCCATTTTATTGGGCTAGGGTCCACATGCTCAAAGGACGAGTGCTCACGAATTATGCTCATTTTTCGACCTTCGATCCAATAGTTTAGTCCCAATAAATCGGGGGAACCCATGGGGTGACATGCATTCAGGCAGGTTCGTTTGTCGCTATTTAGATTGTTGATCAGGTAGGCCCCACTAAGTGGTGTGTACAATCAGATATCCATGCACAAAGTGTGCGCTAGGTCATTTGTCTATAGATATGTATGTATGTACATATCTATGTATCTAAGTATGTGTGGCATGTTGTCACGTCCCCAAAATAAGAATTGGGGAAAACGTGAAAAATTAAAACAAATTCAAATTCCTGTGTTTAATACAACACAAGCTTCCAAAAGTGGACCCACATCACATCACAAACCGTGGTGAGTCCAAATAAAATTCCATTAAATGCAACGGAAGCTTATTCAATTGGTATTCAAAGTTCATAAATAAGATCCAACACGAAAATCAATAAACATTCATAATTAAAGTTGCAGAATAAATTAAACAATTACTACAAAAAGTTTATCATTTATAGAAAGTTCATCTAAAGAATTTCTAAGGTGACGTCCTCTCTAACGCAGGCTCAGACGGCTCCGAAACCGTCTCCAGCATCCCACTCGGGTTCGTCAGTTGACTCAAATGTTTGAAACGTTTGATTCTCCTCCGTCTCCTCGGTAAAGTAGGGCGCGGTATCTATGCACCAAATGTAATAACGTAAATAGCAAGAACATGATCATAATTCGAAATTAAGATACGATATCAAAATGAGTAAAAACAATTGAGATTATAAGAAACAATGATAAAGATAAGGACAAGAAAGAACGTATGACATAAATCTAAAAGACACCAAATGGAGCAATATATAATTCACACGGAGACAAGTGTCCCCGTTTTGGGTGGTCAATCCTACATAATCGGGAAAGCCCGTCCACAATGTCGGTGGTCATAAACCGATCTATAAACACATAACAGGATAACCTGTTCACATATAAAGCGGATTATAAGTGATCCGGACACATCGGTGATCAATCGTCCACATACGATCTGCAGTGGTTCACAAATGACCCACATAAAAGGAAACATATATGCATAATAGACCCGAATAATAATGCTCCGACACAAGAGTCCTAAGTCAAAATGAAGGGCCGGCCAATCCATATCATAGTCAAATCACATATATCTAATTTGCCAAGCCACCTGATAATCCATAATACAAAGTAGGGTATGCATCTAAAGGAATACATAACCTAAACAAATATATGCATGCAAATACAAAGGTTAAGACATATTGTTAATCGATCCTAAGGTTAAACGTATATTCATATACTCGTCAACACACAATAATAACGCTAGTAAGTTAAGGACGTTACATCTCTCGAAATTCATAGTGCATAGATCCAATGAAGGATTTCCAATAGAGATGTATTAACCCTTTCTCGCTAGAGTTCATTAAAATCATAACAGGTAATTGAATCCTACGTCCATAAGATACCGTATGCCCAAAGATGGTTCTTATGTCAAGTCCAGGTAGATAATTTAAGGTTATTAGATCCATATGAAGTCCCATACTTGATATCATAAATCCCCAAATTAATCAGAGCCAAAACAATGAAAAATAAACACAAATTGCCTAAGTACACTGAACGTTCGAACGTACGAGACCAACGTTCGAACGTTCAGGGTCTCGGGTTTTTGGCTCAGGGGCGAGCAGACTCGAACGTTCGAACGCATGAAGGGAACGTTCGAACGTTTGACGTCTCTGTCATTTGGCTCAGACGATTCTGAACTCACTCGTTCGAACGTTCCAAAACAACGTTCGAACGTTTGACGTTCAGAATGTTGTTCGAGTTCGTGCAGTCACAGAAATTGGGGTTTTTCCCCTATTTATCCATTTTCCTCTCTTTTTCAAAAGAGAGTGCATCCCATTCAAATTCACACGAATCATAACCATTAGAAAGAGAATGGAATCCACATATCCATTTATAAAATCCTAATCTATCATTATCATTTAGAAAAGGGCAAATAGACAAACCTATATGCATTAGATAGGAATCAAAGATCAATTAACGCATTCAATAACAAATTATAATAATGTGCTTGCCTTAGATCCGAAGTTGAAGAAATGTGCAGTAGGTTTCCTAACCAAAACCCAAATCGAGATTACCGGGGCACTCGATCATAATCCTAACACCGATCTGACATAAAAGATGGGATAGAAATGTTCATATGAACAGATCTATGGTATTCCTACCCAAAACCTAACATTAGAAAGAATAAGAAGATAATCTAATAGTATAGATCTATTCCTAATGGTTTGAGGATAGTGTTACCTGTGATAAGAAAGTTGAACCAAGAATGATGGTATCTTCAGATCTTGATTCTGATGGCTGGATCTTAAGGTTGCAGAGGTTTGGGAAGTTGGAAGAGGAAGAAGACGAACAGGGAACGGGAAAAGTTGCAGAGATTAGTGGGGAGAGATAAGGACAAGCGGTTATTTAAAAGAAGGGATTAGGTTAAGTATTGGGCTTAAGTCATTGGGTCGGGTCAAACTGCGGGTCAAGACATCTACCCATTAACCCAACTCACCAATCTACGCATCTGATCTAACGTGCGCCCCACTTAATCCTAACCACTTAAATAACTAAAATACATTCAATTAAAATAATAATAATAATAATATCTAATTAAAAATATATATTAAATATATTAATAGTGGGACCGGGATCTTACATTCTCCCCCCCTTAGGACATTTGGTCCTCCAAATAAAATTAATACCTCTGGAAGAAGAAACGGATACAACTTCTTTACTTGGTCTCGAAGTTCCCAAGTGGCTTCTCGAGGACTATGGTGTTCCCACTGGACTTTCACCCAATGTAACGTTCGAGTCCTGAGGACTTGCTCCTTTGTGTCGATTATCTGAGACGGTCGCTCAATGTACGTAATATCTGGCTGCAATTCCAATGGTTCGTAGTGCAACACGTGCAAAGGGTCTTTGATATACTTTTTCAACATCGAGACATGAAAAACATTATGCACTGCTGACAACGCTGCTGGTAAAGCCAATATGTAAGCAACTTTTCCAATTCTTTCCAAGATCTCGAATGGGCCTATATATCTCCGAGATAATTTTCCTTTTTGCCCAAATCTCAATGTTCCTCTTGTCGGTGAAACCTTTAGAAATACATGTTCACCAATCTCGAATTGAAGACTTCTTCTTTTCATATCTGCATAACTCTTTTGCCGGCTTCTAGCAATTTTCAACCGGCATGAATTTGCTTCACTTGCTCACTGGTATCACTAACAATAGATGGGCCATGAAAACTTCTGACACCGATTTCTTCCCAACAGATTGGGGTTCTACATCTACGTCCATACAACGCTTCAAATGGTGCCATACCAATACTGGAGTGATAACTATTATTATATGCAAACTCGCATAATAGGAGACTTTTCTGCCAGTCCTTCCCAAACTCGAGAACGCAAGCTCGCAACATATCCTCAAGTGTCTGATTAGTCATTTCAGTCTGTCCGTCGGTCTGAGGATGATACGCTGTACTGAAATTCAATTTCGTGCCCAAAGCTGCCTGTAGTTCTGTCCAGAATCTGCCCAAAAATCTAGGATCTCTGTCTGATACAATCGATAGGGGAACTCCGTGAATTGTGACAACCCTCTCCATATACATTCGAGCGAATTCATCTCGAGGTGTCTTCATGTTCATTGGTAAGAAATGTGCTACCATTGTCAATCTGTCAACTATCACCCAAATACTATCTCTATTATGAATCGATGGTAATCCAGAAATAAAATCCATCGTTATGTGTTCCCATTTCCAATCTGGCACTTCCAATTGTTTTAAAAGTCCTGGGGGTTGCTTCCGTTCTGCCTTTACTTGCTGACACACCAAGCATCTTGCTGTAAATCCCGCTACTTCCTTCTTCATGTTATTCCACCAATAATGATTACGCAGGTTCTGATACATCTTTGTACTACCTGGATGAATAGTATAACGGGAATGATGCGCCTCCATCATGATCTCATTCTTCAACTCTTCTATGTTTGGCACACATAACCGGTCTTGAAAATACAACACACCCTCCAACAATCTGAAATCTGGTCTACTGTCAATTTGTTCAATCACTCGAGCTAACTCTGGGTCCTTTACTTGCTTACTTTTGATCCTGTTCAAGATCTCTGGTTCCCAAACAAACATGTGAGCCAACATAACCTTGTCATCAATCGACTGCAAAGTCATTCCCAAATCGAGGAAAATTTCTGCCCAAGGCCATTCTGCTCTCAAACATGCATTAGTTGTTATTCTTCGACTAAGTGCATCAGCCACTACATTGGCTTTCCCGGGATGATATTTGATTGGAAAGTCAAAATCTTTCATGTATTCCATCCACCGGGTCTGTCTCATGTTCAATTCAGGCTGAGTAAACAAATATTGGAGACTTCTATAGTCTGAATGAATTTCAAACTTCTCACCATACAAGTAATGTCGCCACATCTTCAATGCCATTACTGCTGCTGCTAGTTCCAAATCATGAGTGGCATATCTTTTCTCATGCTCTTTCAATTGTCTAGAGCCATAAGCTACTACCTTCCCATCTTGCATAAGCACACAACCCAATCCAACCTTTGAAGCATCCGTGTAAATGACAAATCTACCATTATCCGTAGGCAATGTGAGCACTGGAGCAGTAGCCAACCTATTCTTTAACTCCTGAAAACTTGCTTCACATTCGTCAGTCCACACGAACGGTACATCTTTTCGTGTTAATTTGGTCAATGGAGCAGCAATGGATGAAAATCCTTTCACAAATCTCCTGTAATAACCTGCTAAACCCAAGAAACTACGAATCTCTGTTATTGACATGGGTCTCTGCCATTTGACCACTGCCTCAATCTTTCCTGGATCTACCGCCAATCCTTCCTTGCTGATGATGTGACCTAAGAAAATAACTTGATCAAGCCAAAACTCACACTTACTCAACTTGGCATAAAGTTGATGACCTCTTAAAGTCTGCAATGCTGACCTCAAATGCTGCTCATGATCTTCTCGAGACCGAGAATACACTAATACGTCGTCTATAAAAACAACGATGAACTGGTCGAGAAATGGAGTAAATATCTTATTCATCAAAGCCATAAATACTCCCGGAGCATTTGTTAATCCAAACGGCATTACTAAAAACTCGTAATGGCCATATCTCGTCCTGAATGCTGTCTTCTGAATGTCCTGATCTCGAACTCTGAGCTGGTGATATCCTGATCTCAAGTCTATCTTTGAGAAATATCCAGCTCCCTGAAGCTGGTCAAACAATTCATCGATCATAGGAAGAGGGTATTTATTCTTGATTGTGACCTGATTGAGTTGTCTATAATCAATACACATCCTCATGGAACCATCCTTCTTTTTCACAAATAGAACCGGTGCACCCCAAGGTGATACACTTGGTCTCACAAATCCCTTGTCCAACAAATCCTGCAATTGAGTTTTCAACTCCCTGAGTTCTGCTGGGGCCATTCTATATGGAGCCTTAGAAATTGAAGCAGTCCCTGGTACCAATTCGATTGAAAAATCTATCTCCCTAACTGGAGGTAAGCCTGGAATATCATTAGGGAAAACATCCGGAGACTCACAGACCACTGGAATATCCTCCACCCCTTTTGACTGTTTATCCTCCGTGATAAACGCCAAGTATCCTTTACATCCAGATTTCAACAATCTTTTTGCTTTCAAAGCTGATATCCGGCATGTCTTAATCGATCTCCTTTGCCCAACGAATTCGACAGTGTCCGAATGCAATGACAAGTTGAAGGTTTTGTTAAAACAGTCCATCACTGCTCTATAGGTCGCTAACCAGTCCATACCAAGTATGACATCGAAATCCCTCATCGTTAAAAGAATCAGGTCTGCAGGTAAAATAAAATCTCCGACCTGAACTCGGGTACTTGGAAAATACTGGTGACAACGGACCTTCGTGCCTACTGGGGTACCGACTATTAAAGCAACATCTAACCTCACTACAGTCTCATTGATATGTCTAGCAAAATCATGAGAAACAAAAGAATGTGTAAAGCCAGGGTCGAAAATAGCCTTAGCTTCTACCTCTGAGTTTAGATTAATACCTTTCACCACTTCTGCAGAAGCATCTGCATCCTCATGTGTAACTGTATATGCCATGCCCATCTGCTGCGCTGGTACTAGCCTCGGTGCTCTAGGTTGACCCACTGGTTGTTGTTGCCTTTGCTGCTGGAATTGTCTCTGTTGCACCTGAGCCGGCCTCTGTTGTCCCTGCACTGGCCTCTGCTGTCCTAGAACAGGCCTCTGCTGTTGTAGTGCTGCACCCCTATATTGCTGGTACTGAGGAGCTGGTGCTCGGTACATCTGCTGCTGTGGAGCCCGATAAATCTGCTGTGGTCCTTGCGGAGGTGCTGCTCTCCAAGTCTGCTGCGTAGGAACACGAGAAGCTGCTAACTGGGATTTTGGAAACTGACTACCACCATTGAGACAATCGTGAACTTGATGTCCGAACTGCCCACAATGAAAACATGCTCCAGTCTCCTTGTAGCACTGTTCAGTAGGATGATTTTTCCCACACCGTCCACACAGTTGTCTCTGACCACCTGAGGGTTGACCTTGAAACTTTTGTTTCTTCGGGTTGCCTTGGCTAGAAGACTGCTTTGATTGATATTGCTGAAATTTGGCTTGTCTCTCTTCTAATTTCTTCTTTAGTGCACCTTCAGCCCAATATGCACTCTTTACCGTTTCCTGGAATGTCGAGCGTTGATTGTCTCCAATCATCATGTAAATATCAACTGATAACCCATCAAGAAAACGCCTGATTTTCTCTTCCTCAGGAACGACTAGTGTAGGAGCATACTTAGCCAATCTGGTGAATTGCTGCTCATACTGCTGCACCGACATATCACCTTGCACCAAGTTTTGGAAATCTCTCTTCCACTGGTCCTTGACATATTTGGGAATAAACTTATCCATGAACTCCTTAGTGAATGTTTCCCATGAAATCTCTTCAGCCATTGCATCAGCTTGTACTACCATCTTCACCGAATTCCACCATTGAAGAGCTATTCCTCTAAACATGTAGGCTGCCAAGTTAACTCGCTGCTTCTGAGTACAGCGGAAAACTGCAAAGATCTGCTCCAATTGCTCTATAAAGTCATCTGCCGCCATTGGATCTTCTGACCCATGAAACTCAGGAGGAACCCTCTTCCAAAATTTTTCGTACAGGTCATTAGGATCTACTTCCTTTGGAGGCAGGCATGACCACTTGTACTGGCTGGGCTGCTCTGTCAGTCAAAGCTATGATCTGAGCTTGAAATGCTGCCCTATCATGATCTGCTTGTGCTCTCTCAGCAGCTCTCTCTTCTCTTTCTTGTTGCTTCTCTGCAGCTCGTTCAGCCTCAGCTGCTTTTTGTTGCTCATTCTGAGTAGTCTGCGATTGCATAAAAGCTTGCAACAGCTGATTAAAACGCTCATCTGAATTGTTTGATCCATTCCCAGGTTCCTTGTCCTGAGATCTTGTATTACGTTGGGCCATGACCTGCAATAGAATAAATATGGTTTAGCTCCTATGAAAAAAGCTAACAGACAATTCTATAGACTTTACAGTTAGCACTTTAAAGTCTGTCTAACGAAATTCGTAATCCTCACCATGTCCTATTGTTTCTATCCATTTTTAATTACCGAAGATCGTGCTGGGCTCTGATACCAACTGTCACGTCCCCAAAATAAGAATTGGGAAAAACGTGAAAAATTAAAACAAATTCAAATTCCTGTGTTTAATACAACACAAGCTTCCAAAAGTGGACCCACATCACATCACAAACCGTGGTGAGTTCAAATAAAATTCCATTAAATGCAACGGAAGCTTATTCAATTGGTATTCAAAGTTCATAAATAAGATCCAACACGAAAATCAATAAACATTCATAATTAAAGTTGCAGAATAAATTAAACAATTACTACAAAAAGTTTATCATTTATAGAAAGTTCATCTAAAGAATTTCTAAGGTGACGTCCTCTCTAACGCAGGCTCAGACGGCTCCGAAATCGTCTCCACCATCCCACTCGGGTTTGTCAGTTGGCTCAAACGTTTGAAACGTTTGATTCTCCTCCGTCTCCTCGGTAAAGTAGGGCTCGGTACCTATACACCAAATGTAGTAACGTAAATAGCAAGAACATGATCATAATTCGAAATTAAGATACGATATCAAAATGAGTAAAGACAATTGAGATTATAAGAAACAATGATAAAGATAAGGACAAGAAAGAACGTATGACATAAATCTAAAAGACACCAAATGGAGCAATATATAATTCACACGGAGACGAGTGTCCCCGTTTTGGGTGGTCAATCCTACATAATCGGGAAAGCCTGTCCACAATGTCGGTGGTCATAAACCGATCTATAAACACATAACAGGATAACCTGTTCACATACAAAGCGGATTATAAGCGACCCGGACACATGGGTGATCAACCGTCCACATACGATCTGCAGTCGTTCACAAATGACCCACATAAAAGGAAACATATATGCATAATAGACCCGAATAATAATGCTCCGATACAAGAGTCCTAAGTCAAAATGAAGGGCCGGCCAATCCATATCATAGTCAAATCACATATATCTAATTTGCCAAGCCACCTGATAATCCATAATACAAAGTAGGGTATGCATCTAAATGAATACATAACCTAAACAAATATATGCATGCAAATACAAAGGTTAAGACATATTGTAAATCGATCCTAAGGTTAAACGTATATTCATATACTCGTCAACACACAATAATAACGTTAGTAAGTTAAGGACGTTACATCTCTCGAAATTCATAGTGCATAAATCCAATGAAGGATTTCCAATAGAGATGTATTAACCCTTTCTCGCTAGAGTTCATTAAAATCATAATAGGTAATTGAATCCTACGTCCATAAGATACCGTATGCCCAAAGATGGTTCTTATGTCAAGTCCAGGTAGATAATTTAAGGTTATTAGATCCATATGAAGTCCCATACTTGATATCATAAATCCCCAAATTAATCAGAGCCAAAACAATGAAAAATAAACACAAATTGCCTAAGTACACTGAACGTTCGAACGTACGAGACCAACGTTCGAACGTTCAGGGTCTCGGGTTTTTGGCTCAGGGGCGAGCAGACTCGAACGTTCGAACGCACGAAGGGAACGTTCGAACGTTCGACGTCTCTGTCATTTGGCTCAGACGATTCTGAACTCACTCGTTCGAACGTTCCAAAGCAACGTTCGAACGTTTGACGTTTAGAATGTTGTCCGAGTTCGTACAGTCACAGAAATTGGGGTTTTTCCCCTATTTATCCATTTTCCTCTCTTTTTCAAAAGAGAGTGCATCCCATTCAAATTCACACGAATCATAACCATTAGAAAGAGAATGGAATCCACATATCCATTTATAAAATCCTAATCTATTATTATCATTTAGAAAAGGGCAAATAGACAAACCTATATGCATTAGATAGGAATCAAAGATCAATTAACGCATTCAATAACAAATTATAATAATGTACTTGCCTTAGATCCGAAGTTGAAGAAATGTGCAGTAGGTTTCCTAACCAAAACCCAAATCGAGATTACCGGGGCACTCGATCACAATCCTAACACCGATCTGACATAAAAGATGGGATAGAAATGTTCATATGAACAGATCTATGGTATTCCTACCCAAAACCTAACATTAGAAAGAATAAAAAGATAATCTAATAGTATAGATATATTCCTAATGGTTTGAGGATAGTGTTACCTGTGATAAGAAAGTTGAACCAAGAATGATGGTATCTTCAGATCTTGATTCTGATGGCTGGATCTTAAGGTTGCAGAGGTTTGGGAAGTTGGAAGAGGAAGAAGACGAACAGGGAACGGAAAAAGTTGGAGAGATTAGTGGGGAGAGATAAGGACGAGCGGTTATTTAAAAGAAGGGATTAGGTTAAGTATTGGGCTTCAGTCATTGGGTCGGGTCAAACTGCGGGTCAAGACATCTACCCATTAACCCAACTCACCAATCTACGCATCTGATCTAACGTGCGCCCCACTTAATCATAACCACTTAAATAACTAAAATGCATTCAATTAAAAGAATAATAATAATAATATCTAATTAAAAATATATATTAAATATATTAATAGTGGGACCGGGATCTTACACATATGATCCTTTGTGGCTGTCTCAAACCGTGCAAGATAGTGCTCACCTTAAAAAATATTGGGTTGATAGTACCTCCACTGTGAAGCTGAGGTGGAGGAACAGTACCATCCACAAAGCCAAAGAGATCTTTCTTTTTTTTTTTTTTTGTTAAACAAGCCAAAGAGATCTTGTGACAAGAGTGGGTTACAGGAACTTTTCCAAAGAAGATAGTTAACCATCAAGCTTAACTGAAATGAACGGCATAATATTATTGATTTTGTGGTGATGAAGTGGAAGAAATGAAGATTGAGATAGATTGGTAGAAGATGTTTCGATCGAAGAAGAAGAATCGGCATTGTCACTGGAAGCTGATGATGCAATTAGTGAAATGGAGAAAGAGATAGCATGAAATATCGCGTGTCTAAACCCTAATGTGGATTAAGGTCTCAAATCAGCTTTTCTTTTAGATTTCAATTAAGCCAAATTAATTATCTAAATCAAAATCAAGCACTCTCACACAAGTGAAGGAGATACACGATTTTTTACGTGAAAAAGCTTATTTGGGAAAAACCAGGAGTCCTATCACCTAGACTAAGGTAAACCAAGCACTATGTAAATGAAAGTCATAAGAAGTACTTATAGACCCTTTCCAGTTGCAACTCAGCCTAAGGACCGCGATTATCTTACTGACGCCTCGCCGTGTACCTTTATTGTGCTTGACCCAACCACTTTAAAGACCTCTTCAAGCTTAATATACTACAAGAGACTAGATGAAAACATCTCCAAGGCTTGAGCTTCAGCTCTGCAGCAATTGGATGCTTTAGAAAAGACAAGGCATCTCTCAAAATGATTTTAGGGTTTAGTATGGGAGAGAGACATCTCTAGGTTTGAGAGAAGATGGATCGATTTAAATAAGATTTGGTCCGTGGGTTGCAAGCCATAACAATTTTGGAAGGATTGGGAGACAATTAGGAAGGAGTCTCCAAATAAAACTTTGAAATACCGCGCTACGCTCGAGTGCAAGTCGATGGCCGCTCGAGCGCATGAAGAAAACATTCGGTTGTTTTGGGATTCTGCGCATTCTGTGCCTCATGCTAGAGCGGGAAAAAACAAGCTTGAGCAAATGAGCCTCAGCCAAGGGTGAGCTCGAACGAGTGTGACCAGGCGCTCAAGTGCCCAGTGCAATTTCTGCCTTCTTGATTTTTCTTTGATCCAGGTAGTTCATATAGCTATAAAATACAATGATAAATCATGAATCTCTATTTTATCCATATCCCAATGAGTTTGCCAATCACTCAATTTCCTTACGTAGCAGGAAGAGGGGAAAAAAGAGTTTTAAAGAAGCTTTAATGCTCGGATACCTTAAATATTTGAAACTTTTGCAACAAGAGAAGAATTTTGAAATGGCTCAAGGTCATTCAGTTCATTTTTTTGTTGTATTCATATATAACTTTCTTCAGAGATTAAGAAACGAAAGATACTTGATTATACAACTCTGCAATTTCCTAAAATCATGGAGAAAATCATCAATCTCTGCAGTCATGGAGAAAACCATCAAACTCTACAGTCATGGAGACAATCAATTCACGAGAATCATGTAGGATCTTGTTGCCCTTTGAATGAAGAGTCTTTAATGGTAGATTTTCTATAATATCCCTGACCAGCTGAGTAACAAGAGAGGAGGGATTTCGCCTATTTGTTTGGATTAGATTAAAAAGACTCACACACAAAATAAAGAGAAAATAAATTGGAGAAGTAGCATTAGGGTAGTTTAGGACCAAAACTCGTCATGGGTGCCCTTGGAGCTTTCGGTTGGGTTTGAAGCTTTGGGTTAAATCAACTAGGGATGCAGACGGGTTGGATCGAGACAAAACAATGGTGGACCCAAACTTAGATCTGGTTCTCAATCCGGATGTGTCCTGAATCCTATATGCATGGATCTAAATTTGGATCCAATCTCTCTTGGATCAAAAAATAGTTCCATGCTCATTCAAAACTAGTGACTTTGGATATTCAGATAACTAGATACTCATTTACCACCCTAGTTATGCAGAGGTTGGGTCAATAATGCATTTAATGCTTGATTGCACGTTGCTTTTTTTTTTTTTTTTCAATTGCTTATATTACATGTGATCAATCTATGAGTCGTCCCAACTACAAATGGAGTGATATCTTTTCCTGAGCTAAAACACGAGCGGACATCAATTTTGAACGGCTTGGATTTTATAAGAGGGCCATTTATTGGCCCCCACCACTAGTTTTATAAGCCAATGAGAATTATCAGAAATGCCATTATGCAACTGGGTTTTTTCGCAATATATCATGCAAGCAGTAGAGTAATTCTCATTCCAATCAATTGCTCTTGGTTACTGATTTTTGGACTTTTTTTTTTTAACACATCCCATCTTTCTCCTCTTACTTTATGATAGACACCAATCAACAACCATCTGTATCTTGAGCGAAACAGTCAGAAGAACCAACCTGTAAGTGCACAAAAATTCACGGTGATGCTTTTGAGACTCAATGAGGAAGACGGAGGCTGAAACTCCTTGTTGGTGGTAAGTGCACAAAAATTCACGAACCCGGGGGGTGATGCTTTTGAGACTCAGTGAGGAAGACGGAGGCTGAAGCTCCTTGTTGGTGGTAAGTGCACAAAAATTCACGGACCCAGGGGGTGATGCTTTTGAGACTCACTGAGGAAGACGGAGGTTGAAGCTCCTTGTTGGTGATGGAAGAACCGCTGCCTAAGTACTTGAAAGCGGGAGAAGAAACGGGTCAGAGGACCCTGGCTGTGGGCAGCGCATGGCTCTCCGATGCCTAAGTCAGTGTGAGAACTGAACAAAGGTAGGAGGTAGAGTTGGGGGAGAAGATGGCGTACCAGCATGTGGTTATTTTGCCATGCTTTACCTTGGAACCATTCTGGTGTTCATATAGAGGAAGAGAGGAGACAGGGAGGTGGCTCTGTCAGAGAGCTGTCACATCACAGCCCACTCTACTCTAATTGCAGTCTCATCACAGCCCACTCTGTTCCATCGGGCGATACCATGATATATGCATTGGCGGTGCAGCTGTGTCAAGGATTTGGGCGGTGCCCTTATCCTGACATACGTTTTGTCACGTGGCTGTCAGTGCATAAAGAGACACCTGTTGCCGAGACCGAAACAAATATCTTCCGCCAAAATGGGACACACAACCACGACCCGCCGAGACCGGTCAGGGACATGCACATGGTTTAGAAATTGATAAAAAAAAAAAGGCACAGTACAAAAACCGATGCATAAAGAATCATAAAGAATTCATACAAACTTGCTTTTGAGTTCTTTATTAATATTCTCAACAAAAGTTCTCTCATGCTCAGACTCATGAGTTCTGTGAGGCCAAAGTGCCGAGATGGGACTCGTTACTGGTGCGCGGCCGAGATCAAGGTGCCGAGATGGGACTCGTGTTGCTACCGAGACGGGGCTTATATGTACCGAAGTCGAGGTCCGGTTATCCCCCACACACAACCAATTAAATATCGGCATGTTTCTTCTCATGTGTATATTTTGGTTGTACGCTTGCTAGGAAACACCAACAACGCTACCTCCACCGCCACATCCAACAAGAGCCTCAACAGTACTAGAAGCTTTAACGAGGGGTTGTCGAGAGCAGATGATAAAATGCATTCGTCCATTTCACTTGTCACAAGAAAACAAAAGCCCCGTATCTATAGTTATGTTTGTTGTAACAACACATAAAATCCCGTATCATGTGTTCAGAGATTCGTTGCTTGACCCAACCCCCCCCCCCCCCCCCCCCCAACCTAATGTCCAAAAGAATGAAATTGCATGGAACCATCCACACGCCCAAGTGTCCAGAATAATGAAATTGTATAAAACCATCCACATTCATTCTCTCTCTATATTATAATATATATATATATATATATATATGAGAATCGGTACTACAAGGACGAACCTCACAGGCTTAAGGTGCGGACCACCTAGTAGGGCCCACCTTGGTCCCCACTCGTCATTGGACAAAAGGGGACCGAAAGATCCAAGTGGGGCCAACCTATCATATCAAATTTGAAGTTAATATAATACCTCTAACCCCTTCTTCCAAATGGGTCTTTGGGTCCCCTTTTGTCCAATGACGAGTGGGGTCCCAACGTGGGCCCTACTGGATGGTCCGCACCATAAGCCTATATGGAACATCCTTACAAGACCAGTTCTCAATATATATATGATCATGGAAGTCCGTTGGATTAAAAGATGTATATGAGACCTACCCATGTGAAAATTTTAATTTTCATAAGATCATCGTAACCCTTTAATCTATGACCCTAAAATTTAATGGTTTTAGAGGCATCATTTTCTTACCATTTCAATTAAATTGTAAGGAAAAGTTGAATGATAATCAAATTTGGACTTGAGACATGGGGGTATATATAGTATGTGTAAGAAGACTGAATTGACTCAAAGTGGTCAACATGCCAAAAAAAGAGCATGTTCAAACTGGACCTCGTTGGAGAAATACACACACATATGAGGAGTGCTAGAAAACTCCCGAGGAGTTTTTTTTTATGGAATAATGCCCCTCCTAGTTGGCCCCACTATGGTGTATGACAACCATGGAATGCCACTTGATCAAATAATTTAATTAAGATCTACCTATATGAAAACTTTCAACTTCATTACACTATCTAAACCCCTTGATCCATAGCCCCAAAGTTTAATGGTTTTAGAGGCATTACTTTCTTGTTAGTCCAATCCAGTGGTGATTAAAAGATGGATGAGTGTCAAATTGGGCTTTAAACTAATTCATTGGAGGGAGTCGGTATGTGTGAAATGATTAGATTGGCACAAGGTAGCCTCCACGCCCTAAAACCATAGGGGAGCAAATAAGGGGAGTATTTGAGATTTGCATATATATATATATATATATATATATCAGTGCAAGGCGTTGATAAAAAAAGTAATTAAACTCTTAAAATATAAATATTTAATAAATTGTAAATGAATATTATTATATAATTCGTAACACAAATATACTTAAAATCGAACTTCAGAAACTAAAGGTTTAAAGGAAAAAATAAGTAAAATGATCCAATCAATTTATCTAGGTTTAAGAACTTGATCTGATTATATTTGTTCAAGTGCACAAATTTAGTATCAATTCCAAAATTAAAAATGGATTTTAAAAATTAGTTGGCTTCCACAATAGACTCTACAGATTGATCATGCATAATATTGAAAATGAAATAAGGAGGAAAAAGTAGCAAGTTACAACCGTTTGTCTATGAAAGTGACTCCCGCAAACTGTGAGATTAGAAAAAAAAATATTTGGCTTTCGGGATAGGGCCCACAAATTGTTCGAACTTGGAATTAAAAAAAAAAGCTTTGACAGTGGGCCCCACAAATTAATAAAAAACAACAAAGATGAAACCGAATATGATCTATATATAAGTGGGCCTGACATAAGGGTCCCATAATGCCCACCTATCAGGAATATCAATGATGGCGCCTATTAATGGATGAAGAAAAATGAAAGACTGGTGATAAAAAACCTTGTAGGAGATCCATCAGTGGGGCACACCTATCAAATACAAATTGGTGAAATGCACAGTGGGCCAACTGATGTTAAAAAAAAAGGGAAAAATTAAATTTGGTGGCCGATTTTTAACTTTCGAAAGTCAAATACCTAGTGGGCCCACAGATGATGAAAAGGAAAGAATTGAAAAGAAGAAAAACTCCTACAACAAAAAGGTGTAGAAGACAGATAAGTGTAATTAAACATATAGCCTCCTTTGGGGAAAAAAGTCTCATTGGTAAGTGGGATTTCAATGAGAGAGATTCGGGGTAGGGATTAGATCGGAAAGAGAGTTCCACTTAGAGAAATTAGGAAAATTCAGACTTAAAGAGGATTATAAGAGATTTGTTGGAGAGTGCTTGACTCTTGAAATTGGAGCACGCCGCGAAATTGGAGCACGCCGCGTATCGCTTCCTCGCGAAGTGGCTCACCCTATAGGAAGGTCCTCGCAATCTTATAGTAAGGACCACCTAGTGGAGCCCACCTTGGGACCCCACAACTCACGGGATAGGGGGGATTAAAAGATCCAAGTGGGGCAAACTTAGATGTCAAATTTGAAGTCAATCTAATACCTGATGGACCGCGCTCCTGCTCGGTTCCTACCGAGGGTCGGCAGACGTGGGAGTCCGTCGGGTCCGACCCTTTCGTAACCAGGGGGCAGGGGCGTGCATCAACATTTCTTTTTTTTGTGTGGGTGTGCCAGATTTTTTATTTTACTTGGAATTGCAAGTGGTGATCCGGAGATCAACCTTCGCAAGTAAAAAGGAAATCAACTTCTTTCAAGTTTTCCATTGCACATATATTTAAGAAAAGAGACATTTTTCTTGGTTTGCCGTGAAAGGCGATTTTTTTGGCATTTATAGCCGATTTTGGCGTTTATAGCCGATTTTTGGCGTTTATAGCCGATTTTGGCGTTTATAGCCGATTTACAATCCTTATCAATAATGAAAGACAAGAGTTGTGATTTTTGTCTCTTTTGAAAAAATACAAACTACAATGAAAAGCAAGAAAAGGAGGATCTAATTTCTCAGGAGATTGTGGGGGACTCGTTTAGATTGACGGTCGCAAGCCATATGTGGGCTTCGCCATCATCCATGCAGATGAGAACAGAGGATGCTATTGATTCGCTTGGCTTGGCTATAACCTCAGGTTTTTAGAGGACAAAGACCAAAAGGAGGTCCTATGTCCAATAAAAAGCCGAGTAGACGGGCTGAAAAGCCACATCTAAGCCATTGGAGGCAGGAGGAGAAGGCAAAGACCTTGGGGGGTGGTACCCCCCAAGGGACTTTTGTCACCTTGTAGCGGTGGCCGGTGTAGAACTTCCGCAGAGTTTTCTCTCTTTTCCTTCTCTGAATTTCTGTGCTTCTGTCTGTGATTTTCGTTGTCTGTCTTTTCTTCTTGGAGAGCTCTCCTATTTATAGGCTTTTAGGTAGCCATTTAGGAGGGTTTATGAGCCTTGATTGTCATAAAGCTACATAAAGGGAGGAGTTACAAAATTGAATTCTTTATTTTGTAACTCCTTTTTCTTGGCTTCTGATTGGCCGGAGGAGATTGAGGGCATTTAATCGCCATGATGGGAGGAGTTTCATGGGTTAAATGCCATGAATCTCTTGACTTGTAACTCCCGGATGCTTGCTTCTGATTGGTCCGTCCAAAGAAATGGATTAATGACTGTAATAAAGCTAGTCAATTAATTGCATTAAGTGGTCGCCGAGCAGCTGAAGAGTCGCGGGCCGTGCCGCGTCTTTTGGGATTCTTCTGTCGATGATCATCAATGGATCTTCATGTAGATCGACATCAGACGACCATGTAATTTCAGGTGTTTGTTGCCAACAGCGGGTCGGTGCCATCTGTCCTGTCGATTTCTCGATCGGTCGGGTAGAAAGCACACTTTTTTTTGGTTGACCGGGTGGCGATCAATATTGTTTTCGATACTCTTGATGATTGACCCGTGTTTTGGACGGATGTCAGAGGATTTGGTGTCTCAAAAGCATGAATTTTGGAAAGTACCAGAGGCTGGGCGCTTCGAATCGCGAAAAAACGGCGAAAACCGGGGTTTCCGGGGCCTTCCCGGTGACCCCGGGCTCCAAGGTCGCCGGCGACCCTGGGGTTTTTTCCCCCCTTTTTGTCCCGTTTTGTGTCCGTTTTTGCTGTTTTTCGATTCTTTTTTCTCCTGTACTTTTCCTTGACATTTTGACCATTTATTGGCCTGATTTCTTTGTAGGAAACCTGATGAGAATCCTTGCATTTTATTTTGCAAAGTTTCCAATTTCCTGAGAAAGCCGAAGACTTTGTCGCGCAGAGCTGCCGATTTTCCGTCAGAAGCTGAAACTGGGTCAAACGATGTCGGAATGACCTGAAATTTGGTGTGAAGCCTCCTGAGCAATAAATAAGACCAACCATAGGCTTTTGTTTGAGTTTTGAAGTCGTTTGGGGTCTTATCACTAGTAGACTTGCTTTTGTCGCGATGAAGATGTCGCGGTTTGATGTGCGGTCAACCGATGTCCGATTGACTTGAAATTTGACAGGGAACCTATTGGAGTCATTTTAAGATGATCCATAGGCTCTGTCTTGGAAACCATGGTCCCGGAGAGCTTTTGCCGCCGAGAGGCCTGATTTGGCTTCCGAGCGTCAAACTATGGTCAAATGTTGTGGAAATGACCTGAAATTTGACGTGTAGCCCTTTATAAGCATTTTGAAGCCGTCCATGTGCTCTATCTGATGAGTAATGGCCTCGGTGGTTCTCGCCACCGAGAGGCTTGATTTAGCTGTTCGAGGGTTGATGTAGGGTCAAACGTTGTCGGTTTGACTCGGAACTTGACGTGGAGCCTTTTGGATGTATTTTGAGACCATCCATCGGCTCTGATCGAAGATTTGGTGTCTCCGATGCTTTTGCCGCCGAGAGCTCCTTTTCGGCTGTCGGAGAAGCGAAGTTAGGCCAAATGATTTTGAAATGGCCCGAAACTTCTTGTGTACTCCTCTTTTGGCTGTCTTGAAGGATGTTGCAGTTTTTGTTTGATTCTGACAAGATTTGATTTTTGGAAGTAGCATTGCCTATTTATGGCATGTTGCGACTTCATGTAGCTCTTTGGATCTTGAAGAGGCAAAGTGACATTTTTGGTGTCAACAAATGCCCCCTCGAGGTACAGCGACGAGTTGCTTAACTTTTGTAGTCGATGTGCCTCGAAGAGATTTTTGAAGGAGAGCCTGTGACTTGACCAAGAGTCTTTGAGCAGTCTTTTTTTTTTTTTGGTATTTGTAGCCTTTTGAGCTTCCAGGGGAATTTTATGGTAGTGAAAGGGATCACGTACCATCTCGAGGCAAAGTTTTGAAGACGACATCAGGGATGTGGATTTGGGTTTTGACCTTGTGACCTAACAGGCTGTATGTGGCAGGTTAGGGGGTCGGGTTTGGTTTTGATCGTGTGACCCAACAAGCTGTATGTGGAATGTTGGGGGATCAGGTTTTGGTTTTTGGTTTTGGTCTTGTGACCTAACAAGCTGTATGTGGTAAGTTAGGGGACCAGGATTTGGTTTGATTTTTGTGGAATGTCAATTTCAAGATTTTGGCTCAATTTGGTATATGAGGCTGGATGGTTTGATTTTTGGAAGCTCATGGGGCTTGAAATTTTCTTTGTATGGTCCAATCAACTCAAAAGAGGCATGGAATCATTTTTGTATGCTCTTGTTAAGAGGGATTTCTCTTTGACTAAAAGCCCAAATTTTTTTTTTTTTTAAGTGCCTAGGTGGTCAAACCTGGCTCATATGGGCTAACCGATGGGACCTTAAGCTTTTGAAATGGCTTAGATCTCATATGGTGTCATTTTTGTAAAGAATATCCAAAAATATCTCATTTGGATAGAGAATATCTAAGAATATCTTTACTTGGAGAGAATCTCTCATTTTCCCTTTATTTTGGGATAGGATATCTCAAGATATATTTCTTTTGGGAAAGAATCCTTCATCGATTTCTTTTTGGGAGAAAATCCTTCAAGATATCTTTCTTTTGGGAAAGAATCTTTCTAATCTCTTTCTTTTGGTAAGGTTACTAATTAGTAACACTTACCTTTTTCTTCTTTCCTTCTTTGGTTTGCTCTCCTCTATAAAAGCAAGGAGGAGGTTAGATCTCTTGCTCTTATTACTTTCTTTTTGCAATAATCTCAAGAGGGTTTCAAGACCAAGAGTTCTTCTTCTTTAAGATCTTCAAGACTTTTCTTCTTCTTCTCCATCAATGGCTTCAAGTAAGTTTCCTTTTTCAAGAAAACTCCATTGTAGGATAAAAAGTTCTTCTTTCTTTTTTTTTTGTTTCTTTCTTTTCTTTTTTTTTCACGTGTTTTCCCTTTTTTTTCACACGTTTTCTTCTTTTCTTTTCTTCTTGTTTTTTTTTTCATGTTGTTTTTTTTTTGTGGGCCGTACGGACAGATCCGTACGGATCTGGCCGTACGGCCACGTGGCCAGTGGGCCAGCCCCTTTTTTCTTCTTTTCTGTTTTGTTTTTTTGTTTTCTTTCCCCTTTTTTTTTTGAGAAAGTTTCTTTTCTTTTTCTTCTTCTTTTTTTTTTTTGCTCATCATGATAATGCCCCTTTTTTTTTGCAAACCTAGATGTTCATGCATGCATTCAATTGTAAATTAAATTTGTAGCATGATGTGATAGCATACCTGAAAGTTTTCGCGATTTTTGGGAATTTGGAGCTCGCAGCAATGTTGAGCCCTTCCTGATTTTGCGGAGACTTTGAGGTTTCGAAAGTTTGGAGTTTCGGAGCTCGCAGCGATGTTGAGCCCATCTTCAAGCTTTCTTATTTCTTTCGGGATAGTTCATTTTCTTCGGAATTGCCCCGTCATCATGTCAAAATTTCGCCAGATTTTTTTTAGCGAGATTCTGTCATTTTGATGTTTGATCTTTTTCTTTTCCATCCTTTTCAGGTGGTTCCTCCAGAACGAACAAGGGTAAAGAGCCTGCTACAAGCATACCTCGTCGATCTTCTAGATCTTCTAATCCGGCCGTTCAGCAGGCTTTTGAGAAGGTCCAGTATGTTGAGAGAAATCTGGAAGAGTGCGACTCCCTCAACAGAGATGAGATGAGGCAGCGACTGATCGCTCTCAAGGGAGAGGAATTCTATAAGATCATGGTAAGCAGTCGTCCATGGGTGATGGAAGATCAGAGCGTTTTGCCCAAGCCTACCTTCTTCTTTGGTGATGCAGTCCCTGATGACATGACATACCAAAGGAGATGTTTTCAGTTTTCTTTCACAGCAGATGGTGAGAAGAAGACTGTTGCTACCCGGTCGACGTTTGATCGTACCGTCTCGATTCTGAGCCTTGCCCCCACGTGCCCTAAGAGGGAAGATCCTCCAAGCTGGGTGAGAAGGACAAATGTAATCAAGACCGGGGTTTTTGTTGGCGGTTCTCCTGGATATACGGTGAGGTCGCCTGTTGATATGGACCTGTTAATGCCATCCAGCGGCTACCAGGGCTCTGATTATCCGTCGGTCGATTTGAGACCGGTGGGCCTTGGTATTTTCAGCGGTGACGGCAGCAATTGGATCAAGCCTTTCCGACTTCGTGGCCGCTTCAATGCTGACTCTGAGTGGAAGTCGTGGACTGATCGCGTCCTGCTGATTGGTGGCGCCGTTTTGAAGGAAGCCGGGATTTTTGATGTGGTCCGCGCTTTTAGGGAGACCGTGATCTTTTCCGACGAGGCCTTCATGGCTATGCTGGAGTCATTCCTCCCACAAACCAATACCTTCGTTGTGACGAATGGCGAGATTGGTTTTTCTTTGAAGGAGCTGAGCGCCATTACTGGATTGCCTATCCTTGGAAAACTCTATGAGGAGTTTATGCCAATTGACAGCGTCCTTGAGGGGCAGTCTGAGGAGTTCAGGCTTCTATACTTTCAGCTTGTCACCTTCTATGATTTTTTGAAGGAGAAGGAGGGTTTGAAAGTTAGATCCAGCAGTTGGAAGAGTTTTAGCTCTTCATTCCCCAACCTTTTTGATAGCAGGGAGTCTTCTGATAGCGTGACCCAGGAAGCCGGAGCTCAGGATCCAAGTTCAAAGAAGATCTTGGCCATGCAAGAAGAGTTGAGAGATTTCTGTGCAAGTACAAACGCCATATGTCCTGACATTGCACTGCGGAGAGATCTCGCTATTTACCTCACTTATTGGCTTGGTGAGGCTATTTTTGCTGGAGGAGATGGAACGCACATCAGGCCGCATTGTATTTTTCCGGCTTGTCAGATGGCGTTTGGAGAGCAGCTTGCTTTGGTGCCAGCTCTTTACTCCTACCTGTGTACCGAACTGCAGGCTACTGCTTTTTTGGTTCGGCTTGGGCTTCCCATGAATAGGGTATTTTCAGCCCATATCTTTTATTCGTGGTATGTATACCACTGTCCTGGCTTCCACCGGCTGGGTGCTGCACAGGATGATGATCCTCTGATGATTCAACTGGCTAAGGGCAAAGCCGTGTCCGAATCACTTTTGTTTGCCCGTATGAGGATCCGACGGTTCAGGGACGTCGAGATGGGGCAGTCTTCAGTGAAGCTTTCTCCGGAGTTGCGGAAGAAGGCTTTTGATTTTGGTGCCTCCCGAGACTCTACCAGGGCGGGGTCGGGAAGGCATTATTCCTTGACGAATGCAGAGAGAGAGTGGTTTTTCAGCATACGTGTCGGCACGATGGTGTACCGTAGACATCTTTTCGTCGACATCCAGCCGTATGTACCCTCTCGCTTTGCTTCGCAGCTGGGCTTTTCTCAAGGCGTTGTTGGAGCGCCTTCAAGCATGGTGAAGCGCTTTGGAGGCTTACAGGACGGGAGAAATGCATGGGCTTTCTATAGTGCTGAAGACACTGCAGCCATGATTTCTTATCCTGTGTTGCTGACTTCCCGGACTGCCGGCTTTGCGAAGTGGTTCGCGGAGAGCTTTTCGTCATATCGGGGGCTTTCCAAGAAGGAGCTTGATGTGAAGCTGGCATCTGGAAAGGGCCTTGGAAAGTCGGATGGCGTCCGGCGAGAGGAAGTTTGGGCCTTCCTTTCTGGAGAGAAGCACAAGATAGGCTTTCTCGGTGACCAGGGCGTCATTGGTTCTGAAGCTGTTCGAGAAATACCTGATGAGGCTTTAGAGCAGCTAGAACAGGAGGAAGCCGAACTTGGCGCTTGGATGCAAGCGGCACAGAGGCAAGCTTCCGTGGAGTCTACTGGCAAGAGTAGACCATCCAGTGAGGAGTCAAGTGGGAAACCTGACTCTGACAGTGGGGCAGGTTCCTCTAAGAAGCGAGCCCGCCGGGGTAAGAGGGGGAGGAGTCATCATCGCAGCAAGGGGCAGCATGAGGACTCTCCTGACTTGGAAGTTCCTCTTACTATCAATGAGGATGTGCCAGTAGATGCTGGCGAGCCTCCAGAGAAGAGAAGTCGAGAAGAAGAGACCGTCGGTGAAGGTATGATTCTTCCTTTTTCTCTTTCCATTTCTTTTCATGGGATTTTTTCCATGTTCTGATTTGCTTCTTGTTTCTGCTTTTTCTTTTTTTTTTTTTTAGCAGAGGAAGACTTGATGATGCCTGAGGTTCCGGTCGATGAGGTGGTGACGGATCCTGTCGAGGCACCCGAAGAAGAACCGAGGGACTCTGGAGTGATTCCTGAGTCTCCAATTGGTATGACTTCTCTTGCTTTTTTTTTGTGTTTGTGACTCGGTTTGCTAACATTTTTCTTGCCAGCTTACTTGCCACAGGATTCCGATGACTTTGAACCATCGATGGACGCAAATGTTGATGATGCTTCCGATGAGTTCATGGAGGAAGAAAGTGTTCCGCCAGTCGTCGAAGAAGGTATTTTGTAGTTATAACCCTGATAATGATTTTCAAACAGGATTATATTCATACCTTTTTGTGTTTCTTTTGGCAGGTTTTGAAGTGACAGAGGAGGATCCGTCGCTTCCAGAGCAAGGGATGCCAGAGGTTAATCCAGAGGTGAGACTCTTGGGACCAGTTCTGACAATGTTGAGGAGATTCCTCGTGCTGAGATTCCTTTCCGAGCAGGAGCAGCTTCAGCTGGAAAGAGTTCTTTTGTTACTCTTCCAACAGATGATGATATGAGCAGCCGACCAACGGAGTTGGGCGAATCTTCAGCTGGGCCATCTCTTCTTTTTGCGAAGAAGGTGGTGGTGCGAGTTCTGAGCTCTTGGATTGAGACTCTCTTTTCTGGGCACTTGGAAGCCGGATTTGGCATGATCCAGCATGTGCAGGAGATTCTCAGTGATGCCGAAGAGGCTGGTCTGGATGTCACAGGTGCCAAGGCGATCGTTAATAGGATCATTGAGCTGGGTGACAAGTGGTTTGAGACCATGGGTTTTACTGACGATCAGTTCTTCAAGGAGATGTTCTTGGACCCTGCGGATAAGGCTCAATCTAACTTGGATGAGGCTATAGAAAGCAGGAAGCATGCAGTCCGAGAGAGGAACTTAGAAGAGCTAACCATCATTGGGCTGACACATGACCTTAACAACCTTGATAGGGAGGTCGATGAGGCCAGGAAACGTCTTGAGCAATTGCAGGCACAAGTCGCTGCCAAGTGGGCTGAAATAACAGAGGCTCGTGAAAGGGAGACTGCTCTGATTCACCGAGTTGCGGATGCCGATCGAGTTCTCAAAAGGAAGTCTGATGAGAACAAACAATGGAAAACCGCTCGAGGGAAGCTTCCCAGTGCAAAAGAAGGGTTACAGCCCACCCCAGCATCTCATGGCAGGTTCCTGAAGAAGCGTGCCTTGGAATCCTTGACGGATGAGGCCAAAAGCTTGCTTAAGGAGCTGAACTCTTGGCTGGAGACCATTTTTGATTGAGCTCCTGTATTATTCTTTTTTTTTTTACAGAAACCATCCTTCTCTCTTTTTTTTTTGTACTTTTTTTTTGTAGTGCTTGTGAATACTTTTTCTTTTTTTTTGGTACCACATGTATTTTTTTTGGTACTCTTTTTTTTTTGTTATCCCTACGCTCACTTGAATCTTTTTGTGATAAAAGTAATTGCTAAATGGGATGCTCTTTTTTTTTGTTATCCCTACGCTCACTTGAATCTTTTTGTGATAAAAGTAATTGCTAAATGGGATGCTCTTTTTTTTTTTTTTTTGTTATCCCTACGCTCACTTGAATCTTTTTGTGATAAAAGTAATTGCTAAATGGGATGTGATCAAAAGGTTGTCATTTTGTGAAAATCTTTTGTCAAATGATTGTTTTGGCATGGGAGCCAGATTTTGTTTGTGGCATGGAAGCCGATTTTTGGAATGAGAGCCAGCTTTTTTTTTTTTGTGTGGCATTGATAGCCGAGTTTTTTTTTTGTGGCATCTATAGCCAGTTTTGGTGGCATTGATAGCCAGTTTGTTTTGTGGCATCTATAGCCGGTTTTTTTTTTGAAATCCAAGTTTTTTGTTTGTGGCATTGATAGCCGGTTTTGTTTTGGTGGTATTGATAGCCAGTTTGTGGTGGCATTGATAGCCTGTTTTCATGGCATTGATAGCCGGTTTGTGGCATTGATAGCCGGTTTGGTTTTCAAAAAATGCAAGTATCGACTAAAAGTCGCCTCCCTGCTGAATGTTCTTGCAAGTATCGATGGAATGTCGCATCCTTGCTCATTCGGTTGCGAGTATCGATGGAATGTCGCATCCTCGCGGATTTGGTGCAAGTATCGATGGAATGTCGCATCCTTGCTTTTCAAAAATTTTGGTTTTGCGGGTACTGACTTGATGTCGTTTCCCCACGATTTTTGAAATTTGTAGTTTTTTCGAACCTTTGGGTTATGGATATCAACTGAAATGTTGCGTCTCCATGGTTTTTTAGGTTTTTTCAAACCTTTGAAATTTGGGTTGTGGATATCAACTGAAATGTTGCGTCTCCACAGTTTTGGATTTTGCAAGTATCGACGAAATGTCACTTTCCTGCGATTTTGGAAGTGTCGAACATGGTTCATATGCTTCCGATTTGTGCGAGTATCGACTAAGCGTCGCTTCCTCGCGGTTTTTGAAAAACCATTTTTTTGTTTAAAGACACGAGGGTCATAAGTTTTGACCTAAAACCATTTTGGCGGTAAAAGGCAGGGTGGACTAGGGTGGAAATCCCTGAATCCGGATTTTATTTCAAACCATGAATTTTGGGTTCAAGGGTTGAAAATTTTGGTCAAGTTAGGGAAAGGTTCCTAAACTTGGATATTTTTTTTTTGAACAATGAAACGATGAAAGTAAGCATTGTTTTAAATTTCTAGAAATTTCAACATTTGATATGAAAATTCTAAAAAAAAGGGTGGGTTTAGCGAGCGTGTACCTGGAAACCGGTTTTGGCCGTACAGGCATTGCTCTTACCCAGTTGGGTAAGTCTTCAAGGGTAGTACCGCTTTAAAAACTTGCCGTTGATGGGCAGCATACATCTGTCGCCTTCCATGTTTAGGAGTGCGTATGCGCCGTTGGAGAAAACCTTGTCGATGACGTAGGGTCCCTCCCATTTTGGCTCAAATTTGCCTTTGGACTTGTGAGCGAAGACCATTGGTCTTTTTACCGCAAGAACCAAGTCACTCTTTTTGTAGGCGCATTGTCTGACCTTTTTATCGAAAGATCCTGCCATGCGTGCCTGGTAAAGTTCAATGCTTTGTTGAGCTTCGAGCCGTCTCTCATCGAGATTGTCCAGCTCATGGAGTCGCAATTTGACATTGCTTTCTTGAGTCATGTCATTTTGCAAGGATACCCTCAAGGAAGGAATTTGTACTTTCAAAGGTACGACAGCTTCGCATCCATAGACCAAGGAGAATGGTGTGCTATGGGTTGGTCCTCGAACGGTGGTTCGATAGGCCCACAAAGCTTCAGACATTTTGTCGCTCCAGTCTCTTTTGTGACTAGAGACCATTTTTTTTTTAGGATTTTGCAGAGTGTCTTGTTGAAAGCTTCTGCTAACCCGTTTGCTGCCGGATTGTATGGAGTCGAAGGACAGCTTTGGATTTTGTATTTGTCGCAGAACCTGTAGAATCGATGATCCCGGAATTGTGGTCCGTTATCATGGACGAATCTTTTGGGTATGCCGAAACGACAAATGATGTTGGTGCGCAGGAAGTGAAGGACTGATGAGGTCTTCATTTCGTTAAACGCAAATGCTTCTGACCACTTGGAGAAATAATCCGTAGCGAGGAAGATGAAGCGATGACCTTTGCTCGAAGGGGGAGAAATAGGACCTATGATGTCCATACCCCAGGCTTCGAAAGGCCATGAGTGTTGACACCAAAAATGTCACTTTGCCTCTTCAAGATCCAAAGAGCTACATGAAGTCGCAACCTGCCATAAATAGGCAATGCTACTTCCAAAAATCAAATCTTGTCAGAATCAAACAAAAACTGCAAGATCCTTCAAGACAGCCAAAAGAGGAGTACACAAGAAGTTTCGGGCCATTTCAAAATCATTTGGCCTAACTTCGCTTCTCCGACAGCCGAAAAGGAGCTCTCGGCGGCAAAAGCATCGGAGACACCAAATCTTCGATCAGAGCCGATGGATGGTCTCAAAATACATCCAAAAGGCTCCACGTCAAGTTCCGAGTCAAACCGACAACGTTTGACCCTACATCAACCCTCGAACAACTAAATCAAGCCTCTCGGCGGCGAGAACCACCGAGGCCATTACTCATCAGATAGAGCACATGGACGGCTTCAAAATGCTTATAAAGGGCTACACGTCAAATTTCAGGTCATTTCCACAACATTTGACCATAATTTGATGCTCGGAAGCCAAATCAGGCCTCTCGGCGGCAAAAGCTCTCCGGGACCATGGTTTCCAAGACAGAGCCTATGGATCATCTTAAAATGACTCCAATAGGTTCCCTGTCAAATTTCAAGTCAATCGGACATCGGTTGACCGCACATCAAACCGCGACATCTTCATCGCGACAAAAGCAAGTCTACTGGTGATAAGACCCCAAACGGCTTCAAAACTCAAACAAAAGCCTATGGTTGGTCTTATTTATTGCTCAGGAGGCTTCACACCAAATTTCAGGTCATTCCGACATCGTTTGACCCAGTTTCAGCTTCTGACGGAAAATCGGCAGCTCTGCGCGACAAAGTCTTCGGCTTTCTCAGGAAATTGGAAACTTTGCAAAATAAAATGCAAGGATTCTCATCAGGTTTCCTACAAAGAAATCAGGCCAATAAATGGTCAAAATGTCAAGGAAAAGTACAGGAGAAAAAAGATTCGAAAAACAGCAAAAACGGACACAAAACGGGACAAAAGGGGGGAAAACCCCCACAGGGTCGCAGACCCCTGTGACCCTGGGCCAGGGTCGCCGGCGGCCTTGGAGCCCGGGGTCGCCGGGAAGGCCCCGGAAACCCCGGTTTTCGCCGTTTTTTCGCGATTCGAAGCGCCCAGCCTCTGGTACTTTCCAAAATTCATGCTTTTGAGACACCAAATCCTCTGACATCCGTCCAAAACACGGGTCAATCATCAAGAGTATCGAAAACAATATTGATCGCCACCCGGTCAACTAAAAAAAAGTGTGCTTTCTACCCGACCGATCGAGAAATCGACAGGACTGATGGCACCGACCCGCTGTTGGCAACAAACACCTGAAATTACATGGTCGTCTGATGTCGATCCACATGAAGATCCATCGATGATCATCGACAGAAGAATCCCAAAAGACGCGGCACGGCCCGCGACTCTTCAGCTGCTCGGCGACCACTTAATGCGATTAATTGACTAGCTTTATTACAGTCATTAATCCATTTCTTTGGACGGACCAATCAGAAGCAAGCATCCGGGAGTTACAAGTCAAGAGATTCATGGCATTTAACCCATGAAACTCCTCCCATCTTGGCGATTAAAGGCGATTAAATGCCCTCAATCTCCTCCGGCCAATCAGAAGCCAAGAAAAAGGAGTTACAAAATAAAGAATTCAATTTTGTAACTCCTCCCTTTATGTAGCTTTATGACAATCAAGGCTCATAAACCCTCCTAAATGGCTACCTAAAAGCCAATAAATAGGAGAGCTCTCCAAGAAGAAAGGACAGACAACGAAAATCACAGACAGAAGCACAGAAATTCAGAGAAGGAAAAGAGAGAAAACTCTGCGGAAGTTCTACACCGGCCGCCGCTACAAGGTGACAAAAGTCCCTTGGGGGGTACCCCCCCCCCCAAGGTCCTTGCCTTCTCCTCCTGCCTCCAATGGCTTAGATGTGGCTTTTCAGCCCGTCTACTCGGCTTTTTATTGGACGTAGGACCTCCTTTTGGTCTTTGTCCTCTAAAAACCTGAGGTTATAGCCAAGCCAAGCGAATCAATAGCATCCTCTGTTCTCATCTGCATGGATGATGGCGAAGCCCACATATGGCTTGCGACCGTCAATCTAAA
Organism: Litsea cubeba; assembly: GCA_012931725.1. Lineage (NCBI taxonomy): Eukaryota > Viridiplantae > Streptophyta > Magnoliopsida > Laurales > Lauraceae > Litsea > Litsea cubeba. The sequence continues at coordinate 60,784,670 of CM022952.1, read as the reverse complement.
CGAGTCCCCCACAATCTCCTGCTAGAAGTTAGATCCTCCTTTTCTTGCTTTTCATTGTAGTTTGTATTTTTTCAAAAGAGACAAAAATCACAACTCTTGTCTTTCATTATTGATAAGGATTGTAAATCGGCTATAAACGCCAAAATCGGCTATAAACGCCAAAAATCGGCTATAAACGCCAAATCGGCTATAAATGTCAAAAAAATCGCCTTTCACGGCAAACCAAGAAAAATGTCTCTTTTCTTAAATATATGTGCAATGGAAAACTTGAAAGAAGTTGATTTCCTTTTTACTTGCGAAGGTTGATCTCCGGATCACCACTTGCAATTCCAAGTAAAAATAGAAAATCTGGCACACCCACACAAAAAAAGAAATGTTGATGCACGCCCCTGCCCCCTGGTTACGAAAGGGTCGGACCCGACGGACTCCCACGTCCGCCGACCCTCGGTAGGAACCGAGCAGGAGCGCGGTCCATCAAGCTGGCTCCACCCGGTGGGACTCGTTTATTTGAGAACACGATGCTAAAAATGAAATATTTGCATATCATATATTTTGCTCTATGCTTATATTTCTTTTCTCGATTCCTTGGCTACTTTATAATTGGTGGCCTATGTTGAATTCCGCAAAAGAAAAAAATGAGATGAGATTTTGGAAATTTCTAATTCTTTGAATTTATTTCCAATCTTTCTCTTTTCAAAAAAAAAAAAAAACAAAAAAAAATCAGATTTTCTCAGTTTGGATTCAAAATTGAGAAACTTTGATCCTCTCCCTTCTGGGCACTGGCGCTCACGGAAATCGCTGAGACCGTGTTCGGATCGGGGATTGGGCCATCGTTTCTCTTCGATGAGTTCATTAAAGATCTAAAAAAAAAATGTAAAAAAAAAATATTTTTAGATTTCTCATTTTGGATTCAAAATTGAGAAACCTTGATCCGTTCCTATCGTTCATCGCGCTTGTAGAAATGTTGAGCCTGTTCGACTAAGGTTTTGGGCCATCGTTTCTCTTCGATGAGTTCATTAAAAATAAAAAAAATATATATATATATATATATAAAACAAAAAAAGACATAGACCACTAAGGTTAAACCAACTGTGTTCTTTGATCATGGTTGATTCAAAGAAAAGCCTTGTCCAGAGTGTGGAGACAGCTTGACTGTTCTAGGCAAGGGTCCTCCAAACGGGTTCATTAAGTAATCCTACCCTTACCTGGGGGCAATTCTATCAATCAAGATTTCATAAGACCGGGTTAGGAGGCCTATGTGTACTCTCTCATCTTTTAAATAAATTTAAAAAGAAATATATAATAATTTTTTTTTTAAAAATAAAAATTTAAAAAAAAAAAAAAAAAATTTCAAAAAAAATTCTTAAAATAAAAAAAAAGATTTAAAATCTTCAAAAAAAAAAAAACTTCAAAATCTTCAAAAAAAAAAAAAAAAACTTCCGTCATTTTGGGCTAAGATTGGAGAAATCTTGGTTTTCTCCTTTCTGAGCACTGGCGCTCGCGGAAATCGCTGAGCCCGTGTTCAGATTGGAGTGCCTTTTGCTCTCTTTGATGAACCCGATATTGGCCTTTCAAAAAAAAAAAAAACTCGTTATTTTTAGATTCAGATCCGAGAAATTATGGTTCATTTCTTTCTGAGCACTGGCGCTCGCAGAAATCGCTGAGCCCGTGTTTAGATTGGAATACCATCGGCTCTCTTGATGAATCCAATTTTGACCTTTCAAAACAGAGAATCTCATCTCATAGATGCGGTCTCAAAACATTTGTGTCTAGCGGTACTAGTACGCCCTTTCAGGGTCTACTGTATTGCGACCGGCACATCTGTAACTCCAACTTTATATTCTTCTTACCTCGAGCAAGCTCTGCTTCTCGATAAGTCGAATTTAAGTTCACAATTGCTTCTAGCAGTCACTGGGATGCCCATTCTGGGCTTACCATACCTGCGATCAGAACAATTGTACCCTCTATGGCGTTTTGCCTTCCTCATATTGCTTGGGTCATCTCCCTCGAGCAATTTGAAAAGACGAAACCATAGAACTTCCCATTTATGATCATTATATTCTTGTGATTACTAATGGATGTGGTCTTGTTTCAGAAATTTTCGAAAAAACTAACAATGGCAGCTTCACTAACCATTACTTTCGATGAAAACAAGCACCAACTCATGCTTCAACAGAAGCAAACCTCGCGCACTTACAAGCGCCCCATCAGCTGCCGAAGCGTCAACTCCCTCGGCAACTCTCTGAACTCCGGGTCGACCTCGACTCCCCGGACTATCATCTTTGGGACGCTGGGACCATTCCCACTTCCTAACGAACAAACTGCTCCCTCCAAGAAGCAGAAACTCGCCTCTCAACGTGTCACTACCGTGACACCAAAGGCGAGCACCAGAAGGCCTGAAGCCCGTGGCAGCCCCACGAAGCCTCGACCAGCAAACCACCAGGTCTATCCCAAGACTTGGTCCCCAAGACCTTCACCAAAGCAAAGAAGGTCCCAAACATCCACCAAGCCAGCATTCCTGGCCCCACTCAAGGAGAACCAGTTCTACCCTCTTGCTTACATGAAAGAGGAGAGACCCATCTCCAACCTGACTCTCAAGTCATCCCAGCATGAGCCGGCTTGTTCCTACAAGCCCAAAATCAGATCATGCATCACAAGGCCTCTGCAAGCACCTGCTAAGGCCTACAAACCTGCAGTTCGACCCTTCATCTCTACAGGGGCCGAACTTCAAAAATTCAAAGCTTCGCTGCAACAGGCGAAGGACAGGGTTCGCATCCTGTCCTTGCCCAGCTGCAAAGAAGACAGGCTCGGCTGCTGCGCCCGAGGGAGCACATCCTTCATCGTCAAAGCCCAGCCAGAGCTGACCGAAGCTCAAATTGCTCGTCGCATACGCCGCCGCGCGTCGTATAGACAAAAGAGACTAGAGAAGCAAAGGACCCAGCCTCCTACACTTTAAGTCTCTCCCAAATGGTTCGAAAAAGAAAGACCCAACCAAGTTGCTGCCGTCCATATGGTTGGAAAAACCAGAAGGCGCCAAAAATCAGCAACAAAAATCCATGTCCGACGTCCGATGACCTGCAGCGTCTCAAGGACAAGAAGACATTCAGAAGAATCCCCTGCTCCTTCAAGCAAAGGACAGCAGAGTGATCCTTCCTCAAGCTCTTCTTCAAAAAGAATGAGCCCCAGCTCAGTCACCAGGACAGTTCCTTCGTTCGAATCACGAAGGATGAACGTCTTGGCTACAAATTCTGAGCCACCACCCCGCAATCAACCTCCAGAAGATGCGATCACCCGCATCCAGCAGTTGGAACAGGGCCAGCAGAGGATTGAAACTCTGATGGAAAACCTTCTCCTCGCCTTCCAAAATCAGGCGAACAATGAACCTCCTCCGAATCATCAAGACGACGAGGTAAATAGAGAAGAAAATGAGTCACGCGCCCTTACCAAAAAGGACGTAGACAGTATCCTCGCCAAAGCAAAAGAAGAGGATATACTCAAGGAACATGGGATCAAGCCACCATATCCCTTATGGATGGACTCGGTCCCGTTCCCCACCAAATTCAAGCATCCTACTCTCCAAACATATACGGGGAAAGGATCAGCCAGACAGCACTGTCATCCACTTCAAGATCCTGACGGGAGCTATCGCGGATCAAGATGCACTCAAGATCCGCCTCTTTGCAAGTACCCTAAAAGGTACGGCCTTCGATTGGTACTCCACTCTGCCGGAGGACTCGATCCAAAACTTGGCCATGCTAGAGACACGCTTCCTGACTCACTTCAAAGGTGAGGATTACCCCGCTACTATGGCTCAGCTGTGCAGCCTAAAACAGGGGGAGAATGAATCAACATACGACTTCATTCACAAGTGGAAAGCAATGGCATACAAATGCTCTGATGTATTGCCACAAGCGTCGCTAGTCGACATCTGCCGAAACAACATGAGAGCCAGAATCCGCTCCATGATCATCGGCAACAAATCAAAAAACCTGGGAGAACTCCTAGAAGCTTCCATGGAAGCTGAAATGGTGATTAAAGACCTCAACAGTCAGAAATCATCAAGAAAAGAGCCAACCGCCATTGCAACCTCTAAACCAAAGAAAAAAGAGGTCCTCAATGTGCAGACCAAGTCAGCTCCTCAGCCACCAAAGAAAGCTGAAAACAAAGCTGCGGGTAAGAGACCTGAACTCTCAGATGCCTTCAAAGAACGAGTAGAAAAGAAATACCCGTTTGATGAAGACGTTGATGAAATCTTCGGGGCTCTTGTGGCAAACGGCAAGCTCACCTTGCCTGAACCAAAAAGACCGGGTGATGTTGGCAAAACCAACGATCCTCGGTACTGTCCATACCACCAGATGATCTCGCATCCTCTCAATCAATGCTTCGTTGTGAGAGAGAAAATAAACGAGATGTGGAAAAACGGAGTCATCACCTTTGACAAAAACTATGGGTCTGCCTCCGTCAACATGGTGACATGTGGACAAACATCAAAATCACCGAAGAAGAAGATCACTACTTCCTTCAAGGTGATAAACTCAATCCAAGCGTCCGAGCAACTGGTTCCTTACCCGACACCAGACGGACAACCGATATGGGTACATCCCGATCTCCTGGAAGATGAAAATTGGGAGGTCGTGAAAACAAAGCCTACAGCTCAACAGCGAAGGCAGGCTAGGAAACATCTCCTCAAGCTTAAACGGCAAGAGAAGACCCAGCCGAAACTAGAGGTCAAAGAAAAGGCAGAGGCTTCCTCTACCGCTTCACTGGAGGTAACAAAAACATCCCTTCCAGAGACTTCAAAGGGGGTAAGGAAATTCACTCTCAGTGATTTCATGCCACCTCAATTCAAAGAAGCCATGCAGGAGGCATCATACTCTTGCAATTCGGTAGTTGGATTCTCCATTGATGGATACGAGTCCAGCGACACTGATGATGGATTCGAATCCAACTACACAGATGAGTGGGAGGAGTCCCTTGAAACAGGAGAATATCTCTCCGATGAGGAATGGGTTCCTGAGTCTCATCTTATGCCAGTAATCTGGTATAACCCCCTACAGCCACAAGGATCCTGGTCTGATGATGAAGAAGACCAAGAAGCTGTACAAGAAAATGCTGCTGACCCAGCACCTCTCATTACTCCAGTGGAAATCAACCATGTTGAGCCACAAAGAGTTGATGAAGAAGAAGATCCGGCTCCCATGCCTGATCTTGAAGAATATGCAAGGATCTTGCAGCGACTCGCTCTAGAATAAGAGCAAGAACGCGTCAACGAGCCTCCTCGCAATCCAGAGCCTAAAGTCCCTGAAGACCACTAGGTACATCTCCCTTAACTCCTGAAAATGGAGAAAATTGCTGGATAGACGATCCTCTTACATCCGAGGATGAGTCTGACTCCGATCAGGCAACGTCTCCCATTAGAGCTTCCTGTAATGTGATAATTCGGGATTATAGCTCTTCCGAAGCATCATCTGATGAGAGCACTTACACTCCGGCGACGCCTAGCAATGTATCTTCTGGAGCCACCTCGTCTCACGTGACTTTCACTGAGATGACACCCTCTCAGGTTTCTTCTCCTGAGACTGTGACTTCAAAGTTCACACCCTTCCTGACTGAAGAATTCCCAGCCATTGATGCTTGGGATGATGAATTAGTCAACGAAGAAGAAAGGTTGCTGGATGCTGTTCAGGACTTGTTCCCGGAAAATGCTCCGTGCAACACGATCACTGAGGATGGCAACTCTGCTGCTGATTCATCCTCAGCAAATGAAAAATGACAGCCTCTTGATCCTGAAGACAATCTTCCAAACGAAGACCCTTCTCAAGAAGCTCTCGAAGTTGGTAGAGGCACCCGCTCCGGCCGGGACTACCACAAAAATTACAACCAATCTTCCTTTACATATGTAAATCCTTCGGGAAAAGATGTTGTAAACGCCCCTAGTGGCAACAATGATGAACATGCAGGCCCTAAGGAGGTTTTCAAGTATGACTTGATTGAACACTTCAAGCACATACCTGCACGTCTGCACATCCTAGATTTGTTGCGAATGTCTCCGCACACTCGTGATAATCTCATTTCGAAATTACAAAAGCTGAATGAGGATGTCGACAAACATGCCCCGCAAGTCCTCCAAATTGAAATGGATTACCGGGTCAAAAACTCAGAAGCCTCCTCAAAGGGAGAAAAGAAGAAAACTGAGGGATCATGCATTGAATGCCTCTCGGTTAAAAAAGCAGCCAGTGCAACCATCGCCTTCACAAAGGACGACCTCCTACTTGGAGAAACCAGGCATAACCGACCCTTGTACTTCACAGGGTATATCAAGGAAATGCCTATGCACAGAGTTCAGATCGACCCAGGTTCTGCACTCAACCTCATCTCCACATCGGCTCTTGAAGAGTTGGGCATCCCACCCAGCAAACTGAGCCACACATCTGTATCTATCTTTGGATACGATGGGAGTACTCAAAGGCCTATCGGTAAAATCAGGTTCAAGTTGCAAATCGGTGATCTTATCTCTGAGGTCACAGTGTATGCAATAAAGACCCCTTCATGCTACAACATCCTTCTCGGACGCCCTTGGATCCATGAGAATGGTGTTGTCCCTTCAACTCTACATCAATGCATCAAGTTTGTTGGCGACGACGGCATGATACATCGAGTCTTTGCGGACAGAAAACCCTTCAAAGGTAAAGAAGTCCACTTCGCAGACTCACAGATGTATGAAGGTGAAAAAGAAGAAGAGGAGAAGCACACAGCATCCTTTGCCGAAAATCTCCCGAAAGATAAAGGCAAAGCTCCTCAATCACCGGAAGAAAACAAACCATCCGGTAAATCTGAAGAGAGCATTCAAACTCCCTTCATCATTTCCCTCAAATCTTCAAAGCCTTTGGTCATCAAAACTAAAGTGAAGAAGGCAAAACAAAAGCCTGGGGGCAAATTTGTTGTCTCTTTCGTGTCGATCATGCAAGACACGGACTCGGATTCAGAGCCAGAAGACGACACATCGTCAAGCCAAGCTGACACTCAGCAAGTTCAGCCTGCTCTCACTCCAATGGAGATAACTTCTGACATAGAAGATCCTACGTCAGCTTCCTTCGTTGTTCCAGCAACTTCAGCAAAGGAAAAGCCGATCTTCTTCCATAGATCGGATGCTTCTTCATCAAACTCCATGCTTGAACCTTTCCAAAATAAAGGTATGCCTCAACTATCCTTATACAGTTCTGTGGCACAAGCTATTATGAAGAAAATGGGCTATGACGCTCAAAACCCAGTCGTTTGGGAGAAGGACGCGGTATTCTCACGCCATTGGGACCCGTCTTGACCAAAAGCCAGCTGGAAGATTGGAGACTCTACGGCTATGTAGAAAAGTCTTCACACGGGTTAGGGTATGATCCTGACACTCCCTTGAGACAGTTGACACAAAGGCTTAAAAGTCAATATACTGACCAAGCCTCAACATCTCAAGTCCATGAAGACATCGATCTCCCTGGATATCTCTTTGATGAGTCACCTGACAAAGATCCAGGAAGCTCATCCAATTGGCACGATTTCTCCGAAAATGAAGAGGAGTTGTCCGATGGCACAGACGTGTGGACTTCTGACCCAGAAGAACCCTCATCTCCAAAAGAAGTAGCCTACTTCGACCCGGTTTCAACAGGCGACTGGGATCATCTCATAGCAAGCCTTGGGAAAATTACCGATCAAGAAGACCCGTGGAAAGGAACAAAACCTTGGTCTGGAAATGCCTTTGAAAACCCAGAAGGTTTCGTTGAGCTGGAAGCCTCCGAAAATATTATGGAGGAACCACCTTCGAACCTTCCAACAGAAGATCCTGTTCAAAAGATAGACTTGGGAACACCAGATAACCCACGTCCTGTATTCATAAGCAAGAATATAAAGGATGATGAGTTACCCGAGTATATCACCTTTCTTCGTGAGTTCGTTGATTGCTTTGCATGGTCTTACGCTGAAATGCCAGGCTTAGACCCCAAAATAGCAGTTCACAAACTCAATCTTCAAGAAGACATCAAGCCTGTCAAGCAAGGCCAAAGAAGATTCCGTCCAGATGTGATGGATAAAATTGAACAAGAAGTTCAAAAACTCAAAAGCGTCGGCTTCATCCGTGAGGAACAACATCCTGAATGGTTGGCCAACATTGTCCCCGTGACAAAGAAAAATGGGCAGATCAGGGTCTGTATTGACTATAGAGACCTGAATGGCGCATGCCCAAAAGATGAATTTCCGCTCCCCATACCAGAGGTAATGATTGATAATACCTGTGGATTCGAGCGAATGACATTCATGGATGGTTTCTCTGGCTACAATCAGATAAAGATGCATATCGAAGATGAAAAACATACATCTTTTCGGACCCCATTTGGCGTGTATTGCTACACTGTCATGCCATTTGGTCTGAAAAATGCTGGTGCCACATATCAGAGGGCTATGATGAAAATATTCCAAGATATGCAGCACAAGACGGTTGAATGTTACGTTGATGACCTCGCCGTCAAAAGCAAAAGAAAAGAAGATCATCTCGAAGACCTTCGAGAAGTCTTCCTCCGGCTTCGCAAACACAAACTTCGAATGAATCCTTTGAAATGCTTCTTCGGCGTCTCGTCGGGTAAGTTCCTCGGATTCTTAGTTCGGAAAGCTGGAATAGAGCTTGACCCCATAAAAGTCAAAGCCATTCTAGAAATGCCCTCTCCAAGAACCTTGAGAGAACTCAAAGGGCTTCAAGGGAGATTGGCCTACATCAGACAGTTCATCTCCAATCTTTCGGGGAAATGCCGTCCATTCTCCCGGTTGATGAAAAAAGGTGTAAACTTTGTCTGGGATGCTGACTGTGAAGCTGCTTTCCAAGACATCAAGTCATACCTGATAAAACCTCCAGTTTTAGCTGCTCCTACCACTGGAAAACCATTCATCTTGTATACAAGAGCCCTTGATCACTCTTTGGGAGCTCTGCTTGCGCAAGAAAATGATCAGAGAAAAGAAGCTGCTCTATACTACCTCAGCCGCATGCTAGTAGGTGCAGAGCATCGCTACTCTCCAGTCGAAAAAGAATGCCTTGCAGTGATGTTCGCCGTACAAAAGCTGCGTCACTACTTGCTTTCCAACAAAGTCTACCTGGTCTCGAGGGTCAACCTCTTGAAGGTCCTTGTCACAAAGGCAGGTTCTCTCAATGCTCGACTGGCAAAATGGTCCATCCTTCTGTCACAATTTGATATTAGGTATGTACCATAAAAAGCAATCAAAGGGCAAGCTCTAGCGGACTTCCTCGCAGAGCATCCATTGCCTAAAGATTCTCCGCTTAGAGATGATCTCCCAGACGAACCAGTCTACAATGTGGAGACTTTCTCACAAAGTGCCTCCTGGGATATGTACTTTGACGGTGCAACCAGGACAAATGAAAAAAGACAGCTGATCTCGGGAGTTGGCATCCTCTTTGTTAGCCCCGACAAATACATGATTCCACACGCTTTCTCGCTACTGGAGCCATGCACAAACAATGCAGCTGAATATCAAGCTCTGATCTTAGGATTGGAACTCGCCATCGAATCCGGTATCACCATACTGGAAGTCTTTGGAGACTCTCAACTGATCGTCAACCAGATGAATCAGAAATTTGAAGTCAGGAAGCCAGATTTGTTGCCTTACTACAACAAGGCACAATCACTTCTGCAAAAGTTTGACATCTGTCACATCACCCACATTCGTAGAGGTGAAAACATACGTGCAGATGCCCTAGCCGGACTTGCCGCATCCATGGCAATCCAGGAAGGGGAAAACATGCAAATCACAGTGTGCGAAAGGAGAATCCTTCCTCCTCTTAACACACACCAAGTTCATGGAGATTACATTCATATGCCTCCAGAATGGCTGCATCCTACAGCGATCTCATTGATGGACCGCGCTCCTGCTCGGTTCCTACCGAGGGTCGGCGGACGTGGGAGTTCGTCGGGTCCGACCCTTTCGTAACCAGGGGGCAGGGGCGTGCATCAACATTTCTTTTTTTGCGTGGGTGTGCCAGATTTTCTATTTTTACTTGGAATTGCAAGTGGTGATCTGGAGATCAACCTTCGCAAGTAAAAAGGAAATCAACTTCTTTCAAGTTTTCCATTGCACATATATTTAAGAAAAGAGACATTTTTCTTAGTTTGCCGTGAAAGGCGATTTTTTTGGCATTTATAGCCGATTTTGGCGTTTATAGCCGATTTTTGGCGTTTATAGCCGATTTTGGCGTTTATAGCCGATTTACAATCCTTATCAATAATGAAAGACAAGAGTTGTGATTTTTGTCTCTTTTGAAAAAATACAAACTACAATGAAAAGCAAGAAAAGGAGGATCTAACTTCTCAGGAAATTATGGGGGACTCATTTAGATTGACGGTCGCAAGCCATATGTGGGCTTCGCCATCATCCATGCAGATGAGAACAGAGGATGCTATTGATTCGCTTGGCTTGGCTATAACCTCAGGTTTTTAGAGGACAAAGACCAAAAGGAGGTCCTATGTCCAATAAAAAGCCGAGTAGACGGGCTGAAAAGCCACATCTAAGCCATTGGAGGCAGGAGGAGAAGGCAAGGACCTTGGGGGGGGGGGGGGGGGTACCCCCCCAAGGGACTTTTGTCACCTTGTAGCGGTGGCCGGTGTAGAACTTCCGCAGAGTTTTCTCTCTTTTCCTTCTCTAAATTTCTGTGCTTCTGTCTGTGATTTTCGTTGTCTGTCCTTTCTTCTTGGAGAGCTCTCCTATTTATAGGCTTTTAGGTAGCCATTTAGGAGGGTTTATGATCCTTGATTGTCATAAAGCTACATAAAGGGAGGAGTTACAAAATTGAATTCTTTATTTTGTAACTCCTTTTTCTTGGCTTCTGATTGGCCGGAGGAGATTGAGGGCATTTAATCGCCTTTAATCGCCATGATGGGAGGAGTTTCATGAGTTAAATGCCATGAATCTCTTGACTTGTAACTCCCGGATGCTTGCTTCTGATTGGTCCGTCCAAAGAAATGGATTAATGACTGTAATAAAGCTAGTCAATTAATCGCATTAAGTGGTCGCCGAGCAGCTGAAGAGTCGCGGGCCGTGCCGCGTCTTTTGGGATTCTTCTGTCGATGATCATCGATGGATCTTCATGTAGATCGACATCAGACGACCATGTAATTTCAGGTGTTTGTTGCCAACAGCGGGTCGGTGCCATCTGTCCTGTCGATTTCTCGATCGGTCGGGTAGAAAGCACACTTTTTTTTGGTTGACCGGGTGGCGATCAATATTGTTTTCGATACTCTTGATGATTGACCCGTGTTTTGGACGGATGTCAGAGGATTTGGTGTCTCAAAAGCATGAGTTTTGAAAAGTACCAGAGGCTGGGCGCTTCGAACCGCGAAAAAACGGCGAAAACCGGGGTTTCCGGGGCCTTCCCGGCGACCCCGGGCTCCAAGGTCGCCGGCGACCCTGGGGGGGTTTTCCCCCCTTTTTGTTCCGTTTTGTGTCCGTTTTTGCTGTTTTCGATTCTTTTTTCTCCTGTACTTTTCCTTGACAAATTGACCATTTATTGGCCTGATTTCTTTGTAGGAAACCTGATGAGAATCCTTTCATTTTATTTTGCAAAGTTTCCAATTTCCTGAGAAAGCCGAAGACTTTGTCGCGTAGAGCTGCCGATTTTCCGTCAGAAGCTGAAACTGGGTCAAACGATGTCGGAATGACCTGAAATTTGGTGTGAAGCCTCTTGAGCAATAAATAAGACCAACCATAGGCTTTTGTTTGAGTTTTGAAGCCGTTTGGGGTCTTATCACCAGTAGACTTGCTTTTGTCGCGATGAAGATGTCGCGGTTTGATGTGCGGTCAACCGATGTCCGATTGACTTGAAATTTGACAGGGAACCTATTGGAGTCATTTTAAGATGATCCATAGGCTCTGTCTTGGAAACCATGGTCCCGGAGAACTTTTGCCGCAGAGAGGCCTGATTTGGCTTCCGAGCGTCAAACTATGGTCAAATGTTGTGGAAATGACCTGAAATTTGACGTGTAGCCCTTTATAAGCATTTTGAAGCCGTCCATGTGCTCTATCTGATGAGTAATGGCCTCGGTGGTTCTCGCCGCCGAGAGGCTTGATTTAGCTGTTCGAGGGTTGATGTAGGGTCAAACGTTGTCGGTTTGACTCGGAACTTGACGTGGAGCCTTTTGGATGTATTTTGAGACCATCCATCGGCTCTGATCGAAGATTTGGTGTCTCCGATGCTTTTGCCGCCGAGAGCTCCTTTTCGGCTGTCGGAGAAGCGAAGTTAGGCCAAATGATTTTGAAATGGCCCGAAACTTCTTGTGTACTCCTCTTTTGGCTGTCTTGAAGGATCTTGAAGTTTTTGTTTGATTCTGACAAGATTTGATTTTTGGAAGTAGCATTGCCTATTTATGGCAGGTTGCGACTTCATGTAGCTCTTTGGATCTTGAAGAGGCAAAGTGACATTTTTGGTGTCAACAAATGCCCCCTCGAGGTACAGCGACGAGTTGCTTAACTTTTGTAGTCGATGTGCCTCGAAGAGATTTTTGAAGGAGAGCCTGTGACTTGACCAAGAGTCTTTGAGCAGTCTTTTTTTTTTGGTATTTGTAGCCTTTTGAGCTTCCAGGGGAATTTTATGGTAGTGAAAGGGATCACGTACCATCTCGAGACAAAGTTTTGAAGATGACATCAGGGATGTGGATTTGGGTTTTGACCTTGTGACCTAACAGGCTGTATGTGGCAGGTTAGGGGGTCGGGTTTGGTTTTGATCGTGTGACCCAACAAGCTGTATGTGGAATGTTGGGGGATCAGGTTTTGGTTTTTGGTTTTGGTCTTGTGACCTAACAAGCTGTATGTGGCAAGTTAGGGGACCAGGATTTGGTTTGATTTTTGTGGAATGTCAATTTCAAGATTTTGGCTCAATTTGGTATATGAGGCTGGATGGTTTGATTTTTGGAAGCTCATGGGGCTTGGAATTTTCTTTGTATGGTCCAATCAACTCAAAAGAGGCATGGAACCATTTTTGTATGCTCTTGGTAAGAGGGATTTCTCTTTGACTTAAAGCCCAAAATTTTTTTTTTTTAAGTGCCTAGGTGGTCAAACCTGGCTTATATGGGCTAACCCATGGGACCTTAAGCTTTTGAAATGGCTTAGATCTCATATGGTGTCATTTTTGTAAAGAATATCCAAAAATATCTCATTTGGATAGAGAATATCTAAGAATATCTTTACTTGGAGAGAATCTCTCATTTTCCCTTTATTTTGGGATAGGATATCTCAAGATATCTTTCTTTTGGGAAAGAATCCTTCATCGATTTCTTTTTGGGAGAAAATCCTTCAAGATATCTTTCTTTTGGGAAAGAATCTTTCTAATCTCTTTCTTTTGGTAAGGTTACTAATTAATAACACTTACCTTTTTCTTCTTTCCTTCTTTGGTTTGCTCTCCTCTATAAAAGCAAGGAGGAGGTTGGATCTCTTGCTCTTATTACTTTCTTTTTGCAATAATCTCAAGAGGGTTTCAAGACCAAGAGTTCTTCTTCTTCAAGATCTTCAAGACTTTTCTTCTTCTTCTCCATAATGGCTTCAAGTAAGTTTCCTTTTTTCAAGAAAACTCCATTGTAGGATAAAAAGTTCTTCTTTCTTTTTTTTTTTGTTTCTTTCTTTTCTCTTTTTTTTTTTCACGTGTTTTCCCTTTTTTTTTCACACGTTTTTTTCTTTTCTTTTCTTCTTTTTTTTTTTCATGTTGTTTTTTTTTTGTGGGCCGTACGGCCACGTGGCCAGTGGGCCACGGCCTGTGGGCCAGCCCCTTTTTTATTCTTTTCTATTTTTTTTTGTTTTCTTTCCCCTTTTTTTTTTGAGAAAGTTTCTTTTCTTTTTCTTTTTCTTTTTGGTTTTTTTTTTTTTTTTTTTTTTTTTTTTTTTTTTTGGCAAACCTAGATGTTCATGCATGCATTCAATTGTAAATTAAATTTGTAGCATGATGTGATAGCATACCTGAAAGTTTTCACGATTTTGGGGAATTTGGAGCTTGCAGCGATGTTGAGCCCTTCCTGATTTTGCGGAGACTTTGAGGTTTCGAAAGTTTGGAGTTTCGGAGCTCGCAGCGATGTTGAGCCCATCTTCAAGCTTTCTTATTTCTTTCGGGATAGTTCCTTTTCTTCGGAATTACCCCGTCATCATGTCAAAATTTCGACAGATTTTTTTTTTAGCGAGATTCTGTCATTTTGATGTTTGATCTTTTTCTTTTCCATCCTTTTCAGGTGGTTCCTCCAGAACGAACAAGGGTAAAGAGCCTGCTACAAGCGTACCTCGTCGATCTTCTAGTTCTTCTAATCCGGCCGTTCAGCAGGCTTTTGAGAAGGTCCAGTATGTTGAGAGAAATCTGGAAGAGTGCGACTCCCTCAACAGAGATGAGATGAGGTAGCGACTGATCGCTCTCAAGGGAGAGGAATTCTATAAGATCATGGTAAGCAGTCGTCCATGGGTGATGGAAGATCAGAGCGTTTTGCCCAAGCCTACATTCTTCTTTGGTGATGCAGTCCCTGATGACATGACATACCAGAGGAGATGTTTTCAATTCTCTAGATGTTTCCAATTCTCTTTCACAGCAGATGGTGAGAAGAAGACTGTTGCTACCCGGTCGACGTTTGATCGTACCATCTCGATTCTGAGCCTTGCCCCCACGTGCCCTAAGAGGGAAGATCCTCCAAGCTGGGTGAGAAGGACAAATGTAATCAAGACCGGGGTTTTTGTTGGCGGTTCTCCTGGATATACGGAGAGGTCGCCTGTTGTGATGGACCTTTTGATGCCATCCAGCGGCCACCAGGGCTCTGATTATCCGTCGGTCGATTTGAGACCGGTGGGCCTTGGTATTTTCAGCGGTGACGGCAGCAATTGGATCAAGCCTTTTCGACTTCGTGGCTGTTTCAATGCTGACTCCGAGTGGAAGTCGTGGACTGATCGCATCCTGCTGATTGGTCGTGCCGTTTTGAAGGAAGCCGGGATTTTTGATGCGGTCCGCGCCTTTAGGGAGACCGTGATCTTTTCCGACGAGGCCTTCATGGCTATGCTGGAGTCATTCCTCCCACAAACCAATACCTTCGTTGTGACGAATGGCGAGATTGGTTTTTCTTTGAAGGAGCTGAGCGCCATTACTGGATTGCCTATCCTTGGAAAACTCTATGAGGAGTTTATGCCGATTGACAGCGTCCTTGAGGGGCAGTCTGAGGAGTTCAGGCTTCTATACTTTCAGCTTGTCGCTTTCTATGATTTTTTGAAGGAGAAAGAGGGTTTGAAAGTTAGATCCAGCAGTTGGAAGAGTTTTAGCTCTTCATTCCCCAACTTTTTTGATAGCAGGGAGTCTTCTGATAGCGTGACCCAGGAAGCCGGAGCTCAGGATCCAAGTTCAAAGAAGATCTTGGCCATGCAAGAAGAGTTGAGAGATTTCTGTGCAAGTACAAACGCCATATGTCCTGACATTGCACTGCGGAGAGATCTCGCTATTTACCTCACTTATTGGCTTGGTGAGGCTATTTTTGCTGGAGGAGATGGAACGCACATCAGGCCGCATTGTATTTTTCCGGCTTGTCAGATGGCGTTTGGAGAGCAGCTTGCTTTGGTGCCAGCTCTTTACTCCTACCTGTGTACCGAACTGCAGGCTGCTGCTTTTTTGGTTCGGCTTGGGCTTCCCATGAATAGGGTATTTTCAGCCCATATCTTTTATTCGTGGTATGTATACCACTGTCCTGGCTTCCACCGGCTGGGTGCTGCACAGGATGATGATCCTCTGATGATTCGATCTGGCTAAGGGCAAAGCCGTGTCCGAATCACTTTTGTTTGCCCGTATGAGGATCCGACGGTTCAGGGACGTCGAGATGGGGCAGTCTTCAGTGAAGCTTTCTCCGGAGTTGCGGAAGAAGGCTTTTGATTTTGGTGCCTCCCGAGACTCTACCAGGGCGGGGTCGGGAAGGCATTATTCCTTGACGAATGCAGAGAGAGAGTGGCTTTTCAGCATACGTGTCGGCACGATGGTGTACCGTAGACATCTTTTCGTCGACATCCAGCCGTATGTACCCTCTCGCTTTGCTTTGCAGCTGGGCTTTTCTCAAGGCGTTGTTGGAGCGCCTTCAAGCATGGTGAAGCGCTTTGGAGGCTTACAGGATGGGAGAAATGCATGGGCTTTCTATAGTGCTGAAGACACTACAGCCATGATTTCTTATCCTGTGTTGCTGACTTCCCGACTGCCGGCTTTGCGAAGTGGTTCGCAGGAGAGCTTTTCGGCATATCGGGGGCTTTCCAAGAAGGAGCTTGATGTGAAGCTGGCATCTGGAAAGGGCCTTGGAAAGTCGGATGGCGTCCGGCGAGAGGAAGTTTGGGCCTTCCTTTCTGGAGAGAAGCACAAGATAGGCTTTCTCGGTGACCAGGGCGTCATTGGTTCTGAAGCTGTTCGAGAAATACCTGATGAGGCTTTAGAGCAGCTAGAACAGGAGGAAGCCGAACTTGGCGCTTGGATGCAAGCGGCACAGAGGCAAGCTTCCGTGGAGTCTACTGGCAAGAGTAGACCATCCAGTGAGGAGTCAAGTGGGAAACCTGACTCTGACAGTGGGGCAGGTTCCTCTAAGAAGCGAGCCCGCCGGGGTAAGAGGGGGAGGAGTCATCATCGCAGCAAGGGGCAGCATGAGGACTCTCCTTGGAAGTTCCTCTTACTATAAATGAGGATGTGCCAGTGGATGCTGACGAGCCTCCAGAGAAGAGAAGTCGAGAAGAAGAGACCGTCGGTGAAGGTATGATTCTTCCTTTTTCTCTTTCCATTTCTTTTCATGGGATTTTTTCCATGTTCTGATTTGCTTCTTGTTTCTGCTTTTTTCTTTTTTTTTTAGCAGAGGAAGACTTGATGATGCCTGAGGTTCCGGTCGATGAGGTGGTGACGGATCCTGTCGAGGCACCTGAAGAAGAACCGAGGGACTCTGGAGTGATTCCAGAGTCTCCAATTGGTATGACTTCTCTTGCTTTTTTTTTGTGTCTGTGACTCGGTTTGCTAACATTTTTCTTGCCAGCTGACTTGCCACAGGATTCCGATGACTTTGAACCATCGATGGACGCAAATGTTGATGATGCTTCCGATGAGTTCATGGAGGAAGAAAGTGTTCCGCCAGTCGTCGAAGAAGGTATTTTGTAGTTATAACCCTGATAATGATTTTCAAACAGGATTATATTCATACCTTTTTGTGTTTCTTTTGGCAGGTTTTGAAGTGACAGAGGAGGATCCGTCGCTTCCAGAGCAAGGGATGCCAGAGGTTAATCCAGAGGTAGAGACTCCTGGGACCAGTTCTGACAATGTTGAGGAGATTCCTCGTGCTGAGATTCCTTCCCGAGCAGGAGCAGCTTCAGCTGGAAAGAGTTCTTTTGTTACTCTTCCAACAGATGATGATATGAGCAGCCGACCAACGGAGTTGGGCGAATCTTCAGCTGGGCCATCTCTTCTTTTTGCGAAGAAGGTGGTGGTGCGAGTTCTGAGCTCTTGGATTGAGACTCTCTTTTCTGGGCACTTGGAAGCCGGATTTGGCATGATCCAGCATGTGCAGGAGATTCTCAGTGATGCCGAAGAGGCTGGTCTGGATGTCACAGGTGCCAGGGCGATCGTTAATAGGATCATTGAGCTGGGTGACAAGTGGTTTGAGACCATGGGTTTTCCTGACGATCAGTTCTTCAAGGAGATGTTCTTGGACCCTGCGGATAAGGCTCAATCTAACCTGGATGAGGCTACAGAAAGCAGGAAGCAGGCAGTCCGAGAGAGGAACTTAGAAGAGCTAACCATCATTGGGCTGACACATGACCTTAACATCCTTGATAGGGAGGTCGATGAGGCCAGGAAACGTCTTGAGCAATTGCAGGCACAAGTCGCTGCCAAGTGGGCTGAAATAACAGAGGCTCGTGAAAGGGAGACTGCTCTGATTCACCGAGTTGCAGATGCCGATCGAGTTCTCAAAAGGAAGTCTGATGAGAACAAACAATGGAAAACCACTCGAGGGAAGCTTCCCAGTGCAAAAGAAGGGTTACAGCCCACCCCAGCATCTCATGGCAGGTTCCTGAAGAAGCGTGCCTTGGAATCCTTGACGGATGAGGTCAAAAGCTTGCTTAAGGAGCTGAACTCTTGGCTGGAGATCATTTTTGATTGAGCTCCTGTATTATTTTTTTTTATAGAAACCATCCTTCTCTCTTTTTTGTATACCACTTGCATTTTTTTTTTGTAGTGCTTGTGAACACTTTTTCTTTTTTTTGGTACCACATGTATTTTTTTGGTACTCTTTTTTTTTGTTATCCCTATGCTCACTTGAATCTTTTTGTGATAAAAGTAATTGCTAAATGGGATGCTCTTTTTTTTTGTTATCCCTACGCTCACTTGAATCTTTTTGTGATAAAACTAATTGTTAAATGGGATGTGATCAAAAGGTTGTCATTTTGTGAAAATCTTTTGTCAAATGTTTGTTTTGGCATGGGAGCCAGATTTTGTTTGTGGCATGGAAGCCGATTTTTGGCATGAGAACCAGCTTTTTTTTTTTGCGTGGCATTGATAGCCGAGTTTTTTTTTTTTTTTTGTGGCATCTATAGCCAGTTTTGGTGGCATTGATAGCCGGTTTGTTTTGTGGCATCTATAGCCGGTTTTTTTTTGAAATCCAAGTTTTTTGTTTGTGGCATTGATAGTCGGTTTTGTTTTGGTGGCATTGATAACCAGTTTGTGGTGGCATTGATAGCCTGTTTTGATGGCATTGATAGCCGGTTTGTGGCATTGATAGCCGGTTTGGTTTTCAAAAAATGCAAGTATCGACTAAAAGTCGCCTCCCTGCTGAATGTTCTTGCAAGTATCGATGGAATGTCGCATCCTTGCTCATTCGGTTGCGAGTATCGATGGAATGTCGCATCCTCGCGGATTTGGGTGCAAGTATCGATGGAATGTCGCATCCTTGCTTTTCAAAAATTTTGGTTTTGCGGGTACTGACTTGATGTCGTTTCCCCACGATTTTTGAAATTTGTGGTTTTTTCGAACCTTTGGGTTATGGATATCAACTGAAATGTTGCGTCTCCATGGTTTTTTAGGTTTTTTCGAACCTTTGAAATTTGGGTTGTGGATATCAACTGAAATGTTGCGTCTCCACAGTTTTGGATTTTGCAAGTATCGACGAAATGTCACTTTCCTGCGATTTTGGAAGTGTCGAACATGGTTCATATGCTTCCGATTTGTGCGAGTATCGACTAAGCGTCGCTTCCTCGCGGTTTTTTGAAAAACCATTTTTTTTGTTTAAAGACACGAGGGTCATAAGTTTTGACCTAAAACCATTTTGGCGGTAAAAGGCAGGGTGGACTAGGGTGGAAATCCCTGAATCCGGATTTTATTTCAAACCATGAATTTTGGGTTCAAGGGTTGAAAATTTTGGTCAAGTTAGGGAAAGGTTCCTAAACTTGGATATTTTTTTTTTGAACAATGAAACGATGAAAGTAAGCATTGTTTTAAATTTCTAGAAATTTCAACATTTGATATGAAAATTCTAAAAAAAAAGGGTGGGTTTAGCGAGCGTGTACCTGGAAACCGGTTTTGGCCGTACAGGCATTGCTCTTACCCAGTTGGGTAAGTCTTCAAGGGTAGTACCGCTTTAAGAACTTGCCGTTGATGGGCAGCATACATCTGTCGCCTTCCATGTTTAGGAGTGCGTATGCGCCGTTGGAGAAAACCTTGTCGATGACGTAGGGTCCCTCCCATTTTGGCTCAAATTTGCCTTTGGACTTGTGAGCGAAGACCATTGGTCTTTTTACCGCAAGAACCAAGTCACTCTTTTTGTAGGCGCGTTGCCTGACCTTTTTATCGAAAGATCCTGCCATGCGTGCTTGGTAAAGTTCAATGCTTTGTTGAGCTTCGAGCCGTCTCTCATCGAGATTGTCCAGCTCATGGAGTCGCAATTTGACATTGCTTTCTTGAGTCATGTCATTTTGCAAGGATACCCTCAAGGAAGGAATTTGTACTTCCAAAGGTACGACAGCTTCGCATCCATAGACCAAGGAGAATGGTGTGCTATGGGTTGGTCCTCGAACGGTGGTTCGATAGGCCCACAAAGCTTCAGACATTTTGTCGCTCCAGTCTCTTTTGTGACTAGAGACCATTTTTTTGAGGATTTTGCAGAGTGTCTTGTTGAAAGCTTCTGCTAACCCGTTTGCTGCCGGATTGTATGGAGTCGAAGGACAGCTTTGGATTTTGTATTTGTCGCAGAACCTGTAGAATCGATGATCCCGGAATTGTGGTCCGTTATCATGGACGAATCTTTTGGGTATGCCGAAACGACAAATGATGTTGGTGCGCAGGAAGTGAAGGACTGATGAGGTCTTCATTTCGTTAAACGCAAATGCTTCTGACCACTTGGAGAAATAATCCGTAGCGGCGAAGATGAAGCGATGACCTTTGCTCGAAGGGGGAGAAATAGGACCTATGATGTCCATACCCCAGGCTTCGAAAGGCCATGAGATCGCTGTAGGATGCAGCCATTCTGGAGGCATGTGAATGTAATCTCCATGAACTTGGCATTGTTGGCAGCGCTTAGCAAATTGCATTGCGTCAGCTACCATGGTAGGCCAGTAATATCCTAACCTTTTTATCTGATCATAGAGCTTAGGTCCAGCCTGATGAGCTCCGCAAAGACCAGCATGAACTTCTTTGAGTGTTTCTTCAGCCTCTTGTTGTGACAAGCAGCGTAGAAGTACTCCGTTGAAGGATTTCCTGTAAAGGATTTTTGAAGGAATATCCAAATGAAAGCTTGGGGTTCGCCTTTGGATGCTTACCCGTTCTTTTGGATCTTCAGGTAGGATTCCGAACATAATGTAATCAATGAACGGATCCCTCCAGTCGCCGATTGAAGTTTGAAGGATTGAAATCCGACTTCCGACCACTTGGTGGCATTCAGCAACTGCTTGGTGTGTGTTAAGAGGAGGAAGGATTCTCCTTTCGCACACTGTGATTTGCATGTTTTCCCCTTCCTGGATTGCCATGGATGCGGCAAGTCCGGCTAGGGCATCTGCACGTATGTTTTCACCTCTACGAATGTGGGTGATGTGACAGATGTCAAACTTTTGCAGAAGTGATTGTGCCTTGTTGTAGTAAGGCAACAAATCTGGCTTCCTGACTTCAAATTTCTGATTCATCTGGTTGACGATCAGTTGAGAGTCTCCAAAGACTTCCAGTATGGTGATACCGGATTCGATGGCGAGTTCCAATCCTAAGATCAGAGCTTGATATTCAGCTGCATTGTTTGTGCATGGTTCCAGTAGCGAGAAAGCGTGTGGAATCATGTATTTGTCGGGGCTAACAAAGAGGATGCCAACTCCCGAGATCAGCTGTCTTTTTTCATTTGTCCTGGTTGCACCGTCAAAGTACATATCCCAGGAGGCACTTTGTGAGAAAGTCTCCACATTGTAGACTGGTTCGTCTGGGAGATCATCTCTAAGCGGAGAATCTTTAGGCAATGGATGCTCTGCGAGGAAGTCCGCTAGAGCTTGCCCTTTGATTGCTTTTTGTGGTACATACCTAATATCAAATTGTGACAGAAGGATGGACCATTTTGCCAGTCGAGCATTGAGAGAACCTGCCTTTGTGACAAGGACCTTCAAGAGGTTGACCCTCGAGACCAGGTAGACTGTGTTGGAAAGCAAGTAGTGACGCAGCTTTTGTACGGCGAACATCACTGCAAGGCATTCTTTTTCGACTGGAGAGTAGCGATGCTCTGCACCTACTAGCATGCGGCTGAGGTAGTATAGAGCAGCTTCTTTTCTCTGATCATTTTCTTGCGCAAGCAGAGCTCCCAAAGAGTGATCAAGGGCTCTTGTATACAAGATGAATGGTTTTCCAGTGGTAGGAGCAGCTAAAACTGGAGGTTTTATCAGGTATGACTTGATGTCTTGGAAAGCAGCTTCACAGTCAGCATCCCAGACAAAGTTTACACCTTTTTTCATCAACCGGGAGAATGGACGGCATTTCCCCGAAAGATTGGAGATGAACCGTCTGATGTAGGCCAATCTCCCTTGAAGCCCTTTGAGTTCTCTCAAGGTTCTTGGAGAGGGCATTTCTAGAATGGCTTTGACTTTTATGGGGTCAAGCTCTATTCCAGCTTTCCGAACTAAGAATCCGAGGAACTTACCCGACGAGACGCCGAAGAAGCATTTCAAAGGATTCATTCGCAGTTTGTGTTTGCGAAGCCGGAGGAAGACTTCTCGAAGGTCTTCGAGATGATCTTCTTTTCTTTTGCTTTTGACGGCGAGGTCATCAACGTAACATTCAACCGTCTTGTGCTGCATATCTTGGAATATTTTCATCATAGCCCTCTGATATGTGGCACCAGCATTTTTCAGACCAAATGGCATGACAGTGTAGCAATACACGCCAAATGGGGTCCGAAAAGATGTATGTTTTTCATCTTCGGGATGCATCTTTATCTGATTGTAGCCAGAGAAACCATCCATGAATGTCATTCGCTCGAATCCACAGGTATTATCAATCATTACCTCTGGTATGGGGAGCGGAAATTCATCTTTTGGGCATGCGCCATTCAGGTCTCTATAGTCAATACAGACCCTGATCTGCCCATTTTTCTTTGTCACGGGGACAATGTTGGCCAACCATTCAGGATGTTGTTCCTCACGGATGAAGCCGACGCTTTTGAGTTTTTGAACTTCTTGTTCAATTTTATCCATCACATCTGGACGGAATCTTCTTTGGCCTTGCTTGACAGGCTTGATGTCTTCTTGAAGATTGAGTTTGTGAACTGCTATTTTGGGGTCTAAGCCTGGCATTTCAGCGTAAGACCATGCAAAGCAATCAACGAACTCACGAAGAAAGGTGATATACTCGGGTAACTCATCATCCTTTATATTCTTGCTTATGAATACAGGACGTGGGTTATCTGGTGTTCCCAAGTCTATCTTTTGAACAGGATCTTCTGTTGGAAGGTTCGAAGGTGGTTCCTCCACAATATTTTCGGAGGCTTCCAGCTCAACGAAACCTTCTGGGTTTTCAAAGGCATTTCCAGACCAAGGTTTTGTTCCTTTCCACGGGTCTTCTTGATCGGTAATTTTCCCAAGGCTTGCTATGAGATGATCCCAATCGCCTGTTGAAACCGGGTCGAAGTAGGCTACTTCTTTTGGAGATGAGGGTTCTTCTGGGTCAGAAGTCCACACGTCTGTGCCATCGGACAACTCCTCTTCATTTTCGGAGAAATCGTGCCAATTGGATGAGCTTCCTGGATCTTTGTCAGGTGACTCATCAAAGAGATATCCAGGGAGATCGATGTCTTCATGGACTTGAGATGTTGAGGCTTGGTCAGTATATTGACTTTTAAGCCTTTGTGTCAACTGTCTCAAGGGAGTGTCAGGATCATACCCTAACCCGTGTGAAGACTTTTCTACATAGCCGTAGAGTCTCCAATCTTCCAGCTGGCTTTTGGTCAAGACGGGCCCCAATGGCGTGAGAATACCGCGTCCTTCTCCCAAACCGACTGGGTTTTGAGCGTCATAGCCCATTTTCTTCATAATAGCTTGTGCCACAGAACTGTATAAGGATAGTTGAGGCATACCTTTATTTTGGAAAGGTTCAAGCATGGAGTTTGATGAAGAAGCATCCGATCTATGGAAGAAGATCGGCTTTTCCTTGCTGAAGTTGCTGGAACAACGAAGGAAGCTGACGTAGGATCTTCTATGTCAGAAGTTATCTCCATTGGAGTGAGAGCAGGCTGAACTTGCTGAGTGTCAGCTTGGCTTGACGATGTGTCGTCTTCTGGCTCTGAATCCGAGTCCGTGTCTTGCATGATAGACACGAAAGAGACAACAAATTTGCCCCCAGGCTTTTGTTTTGCCTTCTTCACTTTAGTTGTGATGACCAAAGGCTTTGAAGATTTGAGGGAAATGATGAAGGGAGTTTGAATGCTCTCTTCAGATTTACCGGATGGTTTGTTTTCTTCCGGTGATTGAGGAGCTTTGCCTTTATCTTTCGGGAGATTTTCGGCAAAGGATGCTGTGTGCTTCTCCTCTTCTTCTTTTTCACCTTCATACATCTGTGAGTCTGCGAAGTGGACTTCTTTACCTTTGAAGGGTTTTCTGTCCGCAAAGACTCGATGTATCATGCCGTCGTCGCCAACAAACTTGATGCATTGATGTAGAGTTGAAGGGACAACACCATTCTCATGGATCCAAGGGCGTCCGAGAAGGATGTTGTAGCATGAAGGGGTTTTTATTGCATACACTGTGACCTCAGAGATAAGATCACCGATCTGCAACTTGAACCTGATTTTACCGATAGGCCTTTGAGTACTCCCATCGTATCCAAAGATAGATACAGATGTGTGGCTCAGTTTGCTGGGTGGGATGCCCAACTCTTCAAGAGCCGATGTGGAGATGAGGTTGAGTGCAGAACCTGGGTCGATCTGAACTCTGTGCATAGGCATTTCCTTGATATACCCTGTGAAGTACAGGGGTCGGTTATGCCTGGTTTCTCCAAGTAGGAGGTCGTCCTTTGTGAAGGCGATGGTTGCACTGGCTGCTTTTTTAACCGAGAGGCATTCAATGCATGATCCCTCAGTTTTCTTCTTTTCTCCCTTTGAGGAGGCTTCTGAGTTTTTGACCCGTATCCATTTCAATTTGGAGGACTGCGGGGCATGTTTGTCGACATCCTCATTCAGCTTTTGTAATTCCGAAATGAGATTATCACGAGTGTGCGGAGACATTCGCAACAAATCTAGGATGTGCAGACGTGCAGGTATGTGCTTGAAGTGTTCAATCAAGTCATACTTGAAAGCCTCCTTAGGGCCTGCATGTTCATCATTGTTGCCACTAGGGGCGCTTACAACATCTTTTCCCGAAGGATTTACATATGTAAAGGAAGATTGGTTGTAATTTTTGTGGTAGTCCCGGCCAGAGCGGGTGCCTCTACCAACTTCGAGAGCTTCTTGAGAAGGGTCTTCGTTTGGAAGATTGTCTTCAGGATCAAGAGGCTGTCGTTTTTCATTTGCTGAGGATGAATCAGCAGCAGAGTTGCCATCCTCAGTGATCGTGTTGCACGGAGCATTTTCCGGGAACAAGTCCTGAACAGCATCCAGCAACCTTTCTTCTTCGTTGACTAATTCATCATCCCAAGCATCAATGGCTGGGAATTCTTCAGTCAGGAAGGGTGTGAACTTTGAAGTCACAGTCTCAGGAGAAGAAACCTGAGAGGGTGTCATCTCAGTGAAAGTCACGTGAGACGAGGTGGCTCCAGAAGATACATTGCTAGGCGTCGCCGGAGTGTAAGTGCTCTCATCAGACGATGCTTCGGAAGAGCTATAATCCCGAATTATCACATTACAGGAAGCTCTGACGGGAGACGTTGCCTGATCGGAGTCAGACTCATCCTCGGATGTAAGAGGATCGTCTATCCAGCAATTTTCTCCATTTTCAGGAGTTAAGGGAGGATGTACCTGGTGGTCTTCAGGGACTTCAGGCTCTGGATTGCGAGGAGGCTCGTTGACGCGTTCTTGCTCTTGTTCTAGAGCGAGTCGCTGCAAGATCCTTGCATATTCTTCAAGATCAGGCATGGGAGCCGGATCTTCTTCTTCATCAACTCTTTGTGGCTCAACATGGTTGATTTCCACTGGAGTAATGAGAGCTGCTGGGTCAGCAGCATTTTCTTGTACAGCTTCTTGGTCTTCTTCATCATCAGACCAGGATCCTTGTGGCTGTAGGGGGTTATACCAGATTACTGGCATAAGATGAGACTCAGGAACCCATTCTTCATCGGAGAGATATTCTCCTGTTTCAAGGGACTCCTCCCACTCATCTGTGTAGTTGGATTCGAATCCATCATCGGTGTCGCTGGACTCGTATCCATCAATGGAGAATCCAACTACCGAATTGCAAGAGTATGATGCCTCCTGCATGGCTTCTTTGAATTGAGGTGGCATGAAATCACTGAGAGTGAATTTCCTTACCCCCTTTGAAGTCTCTGGAAGGGATGTTTTTGTTACCTCCAGTGAAGCGGTAGAGGAAGCCTCTGCCTTTTCTTTGACCTCTAGTTTTCGGCTGGGTCTTCTCTTGCCGTTTAAGCTTGAGGAGATGTTTCCTAGCCTGCCTTCGCTGTTGAGCTGTAGGCTTTGTTTTCACGACCTCCCAATTTTCATCTTCCAGGAGATCGGGATGTACCCATATCGGTTGTCCGTCTGGTGTCGGGTAAGGAACCAGTTGCTCGGACGCTTGGATTGAGTTTATCACCTTGAAGGAAGTAGTGATCTTCTTCTTCGGTGATTTTGATGTTTGTCCACATGTCACCATGTTGACGGAGGCAGACCCATAGTTTTTGTCAAAGGTGATGACTCCGTTTTTCCACATCTCGTTTATTTTCTCTCTCACAACGAAGCATTGATTGAGAGGATGCGAGATCATCTGGTGGTATGGACAGTACGAGGATCGTTGGTTTTGCCAACATCACCCGTCTTTTTGGTTCAGGCAAGGTGAGCTTGACGTTTGCCACAAGAGCCCCGAAGATTTCATCAACGTCTTCATCAAACGGGTATTTCTTTTTCTACTCGTTCTTTGAAGGCATCTGAGAGTTCAGGTCTCTTACCCGCAGCTTTGTTTTCAGCTTTCTTTGGTGGCTGAGGAGCTGACTTGGTCTGCACATTGAGGACCTCTTTTTTCTTTGGTTTAGAGGTTGCAATGGCGGTTGGCTCTTTTCTTGATGATTTCTGACTGTTGAGGTCTTTAATCACCGTTTCAGCTTCCATGGAAGCTTCTAGGAGTTCTCCCAGGTTTTTTGATTTGTTGCCGATGATCATGGAGCGGATTCTGGCTCTCATGTTGTTTCGGCAGATGTCGACTAGCGACGCTTGTGGCAATACATCAGAGCATTTGTATGCCATTGCTTTCCACTTGTGAATGAAGTCGTATGTTGATTCATTCTCCCCCTGTTTTAGGCTGCACAGCTGAGCCATAGTAGCGGGATGATCCTCACCTTTGAAGTGAGTCAGGAAGCGTGTCTCTAGCATGGCCCAGTTTTGGATTGAGTCCTCCGGCAGAGTGGAGAGTACCAATCGAAGGCCGTACCTTTTAGGGGTACTTGCAAAGAGGCGGATCTTGAGTGCATCTTGATCCGCGATAGCTCCCGTCAGGATCTTGAAGTGGATGACGTGCTGTCTGGCTGATCCTTTCCCCGTATATGTTTGGAGAGTAGGATGCTTGAATTTGGTGGGGAACGGGACCGAGTCCATCCATAAGGGATATGGTGGCTTGATCCCATGTTCCTTGAGTATATCCTCTTCTTTTGCTTTGGCGAGGATACTGTCTACGTCCTTTTTGGTAAGGGCGCGTGACTCATTTTCTTCTCTATTACATCGTCGTCTTGATGATTCGGAGGAGGTTCATTGTCGCCTGATTTTGGAGGCGAGGAGAAGGTTTTCCATCAGAGTTTCAATCCTCTGCTGGCCCTGTTCCAACTGCTGGATGCGGGTTGATCGCATCTTCTGGAGGTGGATTGCGGGGGTGGTGGCTCAGAATTTGTAGCCAAGACAGTTCATCCTTCGTGATTCGAACGAAGAAACTGTCCTGGTGACTGAGCTGGGGGCTCATTCTTTTTGAAGAAGAGCTTGAGGAAGGATCACTCTGCTGTCCTTTGCTTGAAGGAGCAGGGGATTCTTCTGAATGTCTTCTTGTCCTTGAGACGCTGCGGGTCATCGGACGTCGGACATGGATTTTTTGTTGCTGATTTTTGGCGCCTTCTGGTTTTTCCAACCATATGGACGGCAGCAACTTGGTTGGGTCTTTTCTTTTTCGACCATTTGGGAGAGACTTGAAGTGTAGGAGGCTGGGTCCTTGCTTCTCTAGTCTCTTTTGTTATACGACGCTGCGGCGGCGTATGCGACGAGCAATTGAGCTTCGGTCAGCTCTGGCTGGGCTTTGACGATGAAGGATGTGCTCCCTCGGCAGCAGCAGCCGAGCCTGTCTCTTTGCAGCTGGCAAGGACAGGATGCGAAACCCTGTCCTTCGCCTTGTTTGACAGCGAAGCTTGAATTTTTGAAGTTCGGCCCCATGTAGAGATGAAGGGTCGAACTGCAGGTTTGTAGGCCTTAGCAGGTGCTTGCAGAGGCCTTGTGATGCATGATCTGATTTGGGCTTGTAGGAACAAGCCGGCTCATGCTGTGATGAATTGAAGTCAGGTTGGAGATGGGTTCTATCCTCTTTCATGTAGCAAGAGGGTAGAACTGGTTCTCCTTGAGTGGGGCCAGGAATGCTGGCTTAGTGGGATGTTTTGGGAACTTCTTTGTTTGGTGAAGGTCTTGGGGACCAAGTCTTGGGATAGACCTGGTGGTTTGCTGGTCGAGGCTTCGTGGGGCTGCCACGGGCTTCAGGCCTTCTGGTGCTCGCCTTTGGTGTCACGGTAGTGACACGTTGAGAGGCGAGTTTCTGCTTCTTGGAGGGAGCAGTTTGTTCCTCAGGAAGTGGGAATGGTCCCAGCGTCCCAAAGATATAGTCCGGGGAGTCGAGGTCGACCCGGAGTTCAGAGAGTTGCCGAGGGAGTTGACGCTTCGGCAGCTGATGGGGCGCTTGTAAGTGCGCGTGGTTTGCTTCTGTTGAAGCATGAGTTGGTGCTTGTTTTCATCGAAAGTAATGGTTAGTGAAGCTGCCATTGTTAGTTTTTCGAAAATTTCTGAAACAAGACCACATCCATTAGTAATCACAAGAATATAATGATCATAAATGGGAAGTTCTATGGTTTCGTCTTTTCAAATTGCTCGAGGGAGATGACCCAAGCAATATGAGGAAGGCAAAACGCCATAGAGGGTACAATTGTTCTGATCGCAGGTATGGTAAGCCCAGAATGGGCATCCCAGTGACTGCTAGAAGCAATTGTGAACTTAAATTCGACTTATCGAGAAGCAGAGCTTGCTCGAGGTAAGAAGAATATAAAGTTGGAGTTACAGATGTGCCGGTCGCAATACAGTAGACCCTGAAAGGGCGTACTAGTACCGCTAGACACAAATGTTTTGAGACCGCATCTATGAGATGAGATTCTCTGTTTTGAAAGGTCAAGATTGGATTCATCAAAGAGAGCAGATGGTATTCCAATCTGAACACGGGCTCAGCGATTTCCGCGAGCGCCAGTGCTCAGAAAGAAATGAACCATAATTTCTCGGATCTGAATCTAAAAATGACGAGTTTTTTTTTTTGAAAGGCCAATATCGGGTTCATCAAAGAGAGCAAAAGGCACTCCAATCTGAACACGGGCTCAGCGATTTCCGCGAGCGCCAGTGCTCAGAAAGGAGAAACCAAGATTTCTCCAATCTAAACCCAAAATGACGGAAGTTTTTTTTTTTTTAAGATTTTGAAGATTTTTTTTTAAAAAATCTTTTTTTTTATTTTTTTTTATTTTTTTATTTTTTTTATTTAAGAATTTTTTTTGAAATTTTTTTTTATTTTTTATTTTTATTTTAAAATTTTTATTTTTAAAAAATTTTATTATATATTTTTTTAAATTTATTTAAAAGACGAGAGAGTACACATAGGCCTCCTAACCCGGTCTTATGAAATCTTGATTGATAGAATTGCCCCCAGGTAAGGGTAGGATTACTTAATGAACCCGTTTGGAGGACCCTTGCCTAGAACAGTCAAGCTGTCTCCACACTCTGGACAAGGCTTTTCTTTGAATCAACCATGATCAAAGAACACAGTTGGTTTAACCTTAGTGGTCTATGTCTTTTTTTTATATATATTTTTTTGATTTTTAATGAACTCATCGAAGAGAAACGATGGCCCAAAACCTTAGTCGAACAGGCTCAACATTTCTGCAAGCGCGATGAACGATAGGAACGGATCAAGGTTTCTCAATTTTGAATCCAAAATGAGAAATCTAAAAATATTTTTTTTTTTTTTACATTTTTTTTTAGATCTTTAATGAACTCATCGAAGAGAAACGATGGCCCAATCCCCGATCCGAACACGGTCTCAGCGATTTCCGTGAGCGCCAGTGCCCAGAAGGGAGAGGATCAAAGTTTCTCAATTTTGAATCCAAACTGAAAAAATCTGATTTTTTTTTTTTTTTTTGAAAAGAGAAAGATTGGAAATAAATTCAAAGAATTAGAAATTTCCAAACAAAAAATCTCATCTCATTTTTTTTTTTTGCGGAATCCAACATAGGCCACCAATTATAAAGTAGCCAAGGAATCGAGAAAAGAAATATAAGCATAGAGCAAAATATATGATATGCAAATATTTCATTTTTAGCATCGTGTTCTCAAATAAACGAGTCCCACCGGGTGGAGCCAGCTTGATGGACCGCACTCCTGCTCGGTTCCTACCGAGGGTCGGCGGACGTGGGAGTCCGTCGGGTCCAACCCTTTCGTAACCAGGGGGCAGGGGCGTGCATCAACATTTCTTTTTTTGTGTGGGTGTGCCAGATTTTCTATTTACTTGGAATTGCAAGTGGTGATCCGGAGATCAACCTTCGCAAGTAAAAAGGAAATCAACTTCTTTCAAGTTTTCCATTGCACATATATTTAAGAAAAGAGACATTTTTCTTGGTTTGCCGTGAAAGGCGATTTTTTTTGGCATTTATAGCCGATTTTGGCGTTTATAGCCGATTTTTGGCGTTTATAGCCGATTTTGGCGTTTATAGCCGATTTACAATCCTTATCAATAATGAAAGACAAGAGTTGTGATTTTTGTCTCTTTTGAAAAAATACAAACTACAATGAAAAGCAAGAAAAGGAGGATCTAACTTCTCAGGAGATTGTGGTGGACTCATTTAGATTGACGGTCGCAAGCCATATGTGGGCTTCGCCATCATCCATGTAGATGAGAACAGAGGATGCTATTGATTCGCTTGGCTTGGCTATAACCTCAAGTTTTTAGAGGACAAAGACCAAAAGGAGGTCCTATGTCCAATAAAAAGCCGAGTAGATGGGCTGAAAAGCCACATCTAAGCCATTGGAGGCAGGAGGAGAAGGCAAGGACCTTGGGGGGGGGGGGGTACCCCCCAAGGGACTTTGTCACCTTGTAGCGGTGGCCGGTGTAGAACTTCCGCAGAGTTTCTCTCTTTTCCTTCTCTGAATTTCTGTGCTTCTGTCTGTGATTTTCGTTGTCTGTCCTTTCTTCTTGGAGAGCTCTCCTATTTATAGGCTTTTAGGTAGCCATTTAGGAGGGTTTATGAGCCTTGATTGTCATAAAGCTACATAAAGGGAGGAGTTACAAATTGAATTCTTTATTTTGTAACTCCTTTTTCTTGGCTTCTGATTGGCCGGAGAAGATTGAGGGCATTTAATCGCCTTTAATCGCCATGATGGGAGGAGTTTCATGGGTTAAATGCCATGAATCTCTTGACTTGTAACTCCCAGATGCTTGCTTCTGATTGGTCCGTCCAAAGAAATGGATTAATGACTGTAATAAAGCTGGTCAATTAATCGCATTAAGTGGTCGCCGAGCAGCTGAAGAGTCGCGGGCCGTGCCGCGTCTTTTGGGATTCTTCTGTCGATGATCATCGATGGATCTTCATGTAGATCGACATCAGACGACCATGTAATTTCAGGTGTTTGTTGCCAATAGCGGGTCGGTGCCATCTGTCCTGTCGATTTCTCGATCGGTCGGGTAGAAAGCACACTTTTTTTTTGTTGACCGGGTGGCGATCAATATTGTTTTCGATACTCTTGATGATTGACCCGTGTTTTGGACGGATGTCAGAGGATTTGGTGTCTCAAAAGCATGAATTTTGGAAAGTACCAGAGGCTGGGCGCTTCGAATCGCGAAAAAACGGAGAAAACCGGGGTTTGCGGGGCCTTCCCGGCGACCCCGGGCTCCAAGGTCGCCGGCGACCCTGGGCCACCCTGCGACCCTAGGGGGGTTTTCCCCCCTTTTTGTCCCGTTTTGTGTCCGTTTTTGCTGTTTTTCGATTCTTTTTTCTCCTATACTTTTCCTTGACATTTTGACCATTTATTGGCCTGATTTCTTTGTAGGAAACCTGATGAGAATCCTTGCATTTTATTTTGTAAAGTTTCCAATTTCCTGAGAAAGCCGAAGACTTTTCGCGCAGAGCTGCCGATTTTCCGTCAGAAGCTGAAACTGGGTCAAACGAGAATCGATGAGCTATTCGATCAGTTGCAGGGAGCCCAATTCTTTTCGAAGATAGATCTGCGTTCCGGTTATCACCAGTTGCGAGTCAGGAAGGAGGATGTTCCTAAGACTGCATTCCGGATGAGATATGGACATTTCGAGTTTCTTGTGATGCCTTTTGGATTGACAAGCGCTCCAGCAGTTTTTATGGCATTGATGAATAAGGCATTTGCTCCTTTCTTGGATCAGTTTGTGGTAGTCTTCATAGATGATGTATTGGTGTACTCGAAGACTAAGGAGGAGCATGAGCATCAGTTGAGAACATCTTTACAGCTTTTGAGGGATAACCAACTGTATGCAAAGTTGAGCAAATGTGAGTTTTGGTTGGAACAAGTGGCATTTTTGGGCCACATTATTTCTAAGGAAGGATTGACAGTGGATCCCAAGAAGATTGCAGCAGTTGTTAATTGGAGAAGCCCGAGAAATGTAGCGGAGACTCGTAGTTTCCTTGGACTTACAGGTTACTACAGAAGGTTTGTGAAAGGATTTGCTACTATAGCATCTCCATTGACTAAGTTGACGAGGAAAGATATTCCATTTGTATGGACGGAGGGGTGTAGAAAGAGTTTCTAAGAGCTGAAGACCCGATTGACTACAGCACCCATACTTGCCTTACCCGCTGGAAGTGGAGGATTTGTGATTTTCACATATGCATCAGGAGTAGGTTTGGGATGTGTTCTCATGCAGCACGACAAGGTGATAGCATATGGATCGAGACAATTGAAAGATCATGAGAAGAAATATGCCACACATGACTTGGAGTTAGCAGCAGTGGTGTTTGCATTGAAGTTGTGGAGGCATTATTTGTATGGAGAGAGATTTGAGGTGCATACAGATCACAAGAGTCTGCAATACCTGTTTACATAGGGTGATCTGAATAACAGGCAGAGGAGATGGATGGAGTATATAAAGGGTTATGATTTTCCGATCAAGTACCATCCTGGAAGAGTGAATGTTGTAGCAGATGCTCTTAGTAAAAAGGCAGCATTCAGTGGATGTATAATGCCTGAATGGAGATGGATGGAGCAGTTCATAGACATGGATGTGGAAGTCTGGCCAGTTAATGAGAAGGTCCTAGTTGCTACTATGGGAGTTTGGGTGCCAGAGATAGTTAACAGGATCAAGGAATGCCAGAAGGATGATCCAGAATTACAGAGAATCATAGAACATGTAGATGACAAGCCAGAGTTCAGATTGATAGAGGGAGTTTTGTACGGCAAGGATAGGTTGTGTGTGCCCGATGTTCAAGACATCAAGTCAGAGTTGATGATAGATGCACACCACACCAGATATTCTATTCACCCAGGGAGTACCAAGATGTATCAGAATTTGAAGAATCACTATTGGTGGGTGAAAATGAAGAAAGAGATCGCAGAATTTGTCTCCAGGTGTATGACTTGTCAGTAGATTAAGGCAGAGCACAAGAAGCCTCCTGGTTTACTTCACCCGTTGGAGATTCCACAGTGGAAATGGGAGAATATCACCATGGATTTCGTGTCGGGATTGCCGAACACCAAGAAAGGCAATGATGCTATTTGGGTGATTGTGGATAGATTGACTAAATCAGCCCATTTCTTGCCATTCAAGATTGGTCAATTTATGGACAAGATGACTAAGATGTACAGAGATCATATAGTCAAGTTGCATGGAGTGCCTAAGTCCATAGTGTCCGATCGAGACACTAAGTTTGTCTTTCGGTTTTGGTCTACTTTCCAGTCATCTATGGGCACTCAGTAAGAGTTCAGCACAGCTTATCACCCTCAGACAGATGGACAGTCAGAGCGTACAATTCAGACACTGGAAGATCTCCTCAGAGCATGTGTTTTGGATTTCAAGGAGAGTTGGGATGAGAGTTTGCCTCTATGTGAGTTTGCCTACAATAATAGCTATCATTCAAGTATTAGTATGGCACCATTTGAGGCACGTATGGAAGGAGATGCAGAACTCCGGCATGTTGAGAAGAAGTAGGAGTTCAAAGTTTTCATGGCCCCTCAGAGATTGTTGATTCCAGTGAGAAGGTCAGAGTTGTCCAGATGAGAATGAAGGAGTCACGTGATCGTCAGAAGAGTTATGCAGACAAGAGGCGGAGACCTTTAGAATTCCAAGTGGGGGATATGGTTTTCCTGAAAGTGTCTCCGATGAGAGGTGTTGTCATATTTGGACAGAAAGTGAAGCTTGCCAAGAGATTTGTGGGACCATTTGAGATCAAGAGCAAGATAGGAGACGTGGCTTATCGTCTAGTGCTACCGCCAGAGTTAGTGGGTGTGCACGACGTATTTCATGTTTCAATGCTTCGGAAGTATATTCCAGATCCCACCCATGTGTTGCAGGACGAGCCACTTCAGCTTCAGGCAGATGTCACCTACGTAGAGCGTCCAGCGCAGATCATTGACACTAAGGAGGTAGTGTTGCGTACCAAGACTATTCAGTGGGTTAAGGTACAGTAGGAGAACCACCGTCCGGAGGAAGCTACGTGGGAGCTGAAGGAGCAGATTTAGAAAATGTACCCCTATCTTTTTCCAAATGAGGTATGTTTAGGCATTTGGGGGACCAAATGTTCTATTTATTTGTGAGAGTTGTAAGGTCCGTGACCTTACTGGGTCAGTTGGGCCCAAAACCCGACCCGTTGACCCGTTTAATTTGTTAATATTTTATTTAATTATATTTTTAGATATTCAAGTGGGTTTAGATTATGAGCGAGTTTCTTTTAGCATTACAATAGTATCTGCGAAGTTTCGTTTGATTCCGAGTTCGTTTGATCATAGCAGGGGGGGTACTTTGCAATTTAAGGAAAATTGAGTGTTTTTCCGAAATACTCCAAACGTCGTGACCTTGGGTTCTTTGGAAAGGTCTCGTCGTTCTGATGACTTTTGTCTCTTGACTCATCGCGATCCAGCGATCAGAAACCTTTCAAGTGGTCCATTCTTTCACCGGACCCACTTAAAAGGGTAAATTAGTCTTTTTCTCTTAATCCTCTTCTAAAATGAGTTTTGCCCTAATTCTAATCTTTTTTCTCTGCAACGAAAGAGAGAACCGCAACCCATCTTCTTCTTCTTCCTTTCTCAAGCCCGGAACCCTAGCCCTAGAAGACCCCGTTCGAAAATCCGATCCGCTAGGATTCATCCTTGCGGACCTCTTGCTTCCGGTGCCATTTTGGTAAGACTCCTCACAATCTCTTATTTTTCACTTTATCATTTCCTTGGTTAGATTAGGTTCGATCTTAATTCTTTTTCTTTCTTTCTTCTCCTTTGCGTTCTATCTGGTATTTGTTCGGATTAGATTGTTGATTTTGGGGTAGAAAAGCTTCTCCTCAAATTTCACCCATTTCCAATCTTCACTTTGGTTGAGGCAAGTAGATATGCATTTAATAGTTTATATGCTTGTATTGTTTTATTGATCTGGCTATGATTCTAATAGATATCTATTTAATTCCAAGCCTTTCTGATATTGTTTTGGGGATTATAAATACTAGGTTAGAATTGTGGAATGAAATGGATAGATTGATAAATTGATAACTTTAATTTGTTTTAAATTGTAAAATGATGAGAATGTGGTGTATGGAATATGAATGGAAT
The DNA here is from genome assembly GCA_012931725.1 of Litsea cubeba. NCBI lineage: Eukaryota > Viridiplantae > Streptophyta > Magnoliopsida > Laurales > Lauraceae > Litsea > Litsea cubeba. The sequence goes on along the minus strand of CM022952.1, from coordinate 60,748,935 downwards.
GGATGATGGGGAGAGTAGGAGGCTCTATTTGATGTAGGTTTTAGCCTTGGAAAGGTTTGGGGAATGGAGAAAATGAAATGGGGAAGAAGGAGATCAGAAATGGCCTGAACCCGTACGAGTTCCGTACCGTCGGTTCAGTGTCGGTCAACCGACACAGCATGGTGTCGGTCAACCGATCACCATCTCGGTCAGAAAACCCGAGAGTGGGTTTTACCCTAATTTTGTACAGTCGGTCAGCTCTCGGTTCGAACGTCGGTCAGCCGACAGCACCACGTCGATCAACCGACACTGTTCTCGGTTCCAAAACCAGAGAGAGTAGAAATTGGTTCTGTTCTGTCGGTTAACCCTCAGATCGTGTCGGTCAATCGAGACCACCACGTCGGTCAACCGACACCATCATGAGGGTCAGCCGAAATTGGCCATTTCACTTTTATTTTTTCGGACTAAAACTGAAACCTAGGATTGGGACTTAGATGATGGAAACCTTTAAATTACTATCACTGGACCATAAATGGGTTTGAAATCGAATCACATCCTTACTGTGAATTCGATGGGTTGTCTAGGTATTCGTGTATTATACGTAATGCAACCGAATGCACATGGAGTTGGATTTAATGATGCTCAACATGATTGTATGCCAAGGAATTATCCTAAAAGCATCATTGATCCAATTTCCACATGTACTCTGTTAGAATACGGGGAATACAGGGATGATACCACTTGCTTAGGATTGGATTGTAATTCCTCCTTGACTTTGAATTGTATCCGTTGTTACCACTCTCCTTGTATACTCTTGACATAAAACACGTAATCAATTATGAAACATAAATTCTTATAGAATATAGGACTTGGACTTGACTTAGAGTGTACCATAGGAACCCGTGTCTTGTATTGATGGACTTGACTGGCTAGTATGAAAGGGATTATCGCGTGTTTCGCTTGTCTTGTATCTCTTGAATGAGATAATCCCTAGGATCTTGTCTTGTACATGGAACTAGCCAGGCTTGCTTGTCCTGTTGTTCTTGTGTTAGAACCACTTTATTGTTGTTTGCATATCATGGCCATCTGCAGTTTGGGATTTAATGACGAATCGGTTACTCCGGTTGTCGGGGTGGGCAATCAGCGTAGGACGGCGTCCATGGCGTTGAGTAGCTGGGAACGGGCTAGGACCGTGCTGCTATTCCCAGGACAGGGAGCTAGGATCCCACTGGAGCCGGACTATGGTATCAGTAGTCCAAGGGAATTGTTACTGGTACCCCGGGAGGTGGCTTTGGACATCCTCGGAGTCTCCCTCTTGCTTGTTCTTGTTTTGCATTTGCATTGATAGTGGTTATTGTTAGATCGTTGCTAGGACTCTTGTCACTGTTTCTATATATTAATCTCGCTTTATGCCTAGCCTCGCATTCTTGTATTCATATGATCTTTTACCTGTCATTACTCTATACTTGATGCATGTCGTGCTTATTATGCTTTGTATATCTATTGCTCAACATGTTGTTGACTTTGTTCCTTGGTGTGTAGACACATCATTTGAATACTTCTTCTACGAGGAGCAGGCAGGTGAAGAGATCCCATAGGATCTCCAACCAGCAGAGGAGGCACGAGAGTGGCGTGCCGATGACGTAGAGTAGCGTCATCACTTCAGGCACGAGAGAGATACATGGGGTTTTATTAGATTAATCTTTTATTCATTATTTTCTCTCGTTGGACCTTTCTTACATTATTGACTTCTGTTCTTTTATTGGCCTTGTATTTTGGGATGGCCAATGTAATAATTAACTTAACTCTTACTTCTGTTTCTCTTTCTTACAAACTTTAATTTAATGAGAATTAGTATCCATTGCTTGAGATTCCATATGCCTAGAGTTCTATAAACTCAATGTCTATTGTATTAAAAGAGGTTTGAAATATTAAATCCTCACCGCGGACTACGATCCGTGGGCCCAAAGGATAAAATTTTTAATTAGTCCTAAAACTCACTCTCCGGATCCAGTTATTTCTTTAATCGGGTTCGGGGGACGTGACAAGTTGGAGGGCGTAATCTGGGCGAAGACGAAGAAGATTGCCGAATTGGAGACAGAGCTAGCCAGAGTGAAGGTTGATTCGGCGTCTGAGTCAGCGAGGCGAAGTGCTCGCTGGTCGTGCCGAAGTGGAGAAGCTGAAAAAGGAGATTGCCAAGCTGAAGGCCAGGCACGCCGAAGTCGAGCGGCTGGAGAAGGAGATCTGCCGTCTCAAGTTCCTCAGTGCCGAGGCCCAGTCTTCTTTCAGAAGGGGGATTGGACCAGGCACGGAGGAGTACGAGAAGGCATGGTGAGGAGATCACCTCCATTCTTGTTCGAGGATGGGTGCTTGGCTGCATGAGGTGTGCAGGGGTTCCTGAAGACCACCCAGTTATCAGAATCTGCCGAAGTATCCGGCCCAGACCCAGAGCCAGAGTCCTACTCCTGGGCTGAGAATGCCCCAGTCGGATGCCTCCTGTAGCTGTCCTAATCTCGGATGGCGCTCCACTTCCGCTTCTGCCAGGTGATGCCCCAGTCTGCGCCTCACGGGCGACGCTTCCTTCTGCCCCTCCTGCGGGTGATCGCCCAGACGAAGGCCGCGTTGTGCCGAGACCCCTGGTCCATCAGAGACGGTATAGTACTGGTGGAGTCGCCGAAGCCCTGCAGCTTTGATCTTTGTTATTGCTGCTTTTCACCTGTATTTTCCTTCTTTTTGTGGACATAAGTAACCTTCCTTGTAATATCCCCTCTTTTAATGAAAACGGCTCCGTTCTTGTGAATGTGCTTTCTCTTTTCTCCTATCTTTTTTATCTCTGCCTTTTTGCTTGAGTCCGACGGGCCTTTAAGCGACTGTCGTAGGAGCATCTTGAGTTGGAGAGGGAGTACCGATACGGTCTTCATAGTGTAGTCTGTCTGATCATCAGCGTTCTGAAGCTCATGAAGTAGCATGTAAGTCTGCTGGTATGGCCATGAGGCGAAAACGAGCGGATGGCCCACGTGGTCGCCATCGAACCCTTGGCACAATTATGGATAGACGTGCATCCACGTAGGAGCGTGGGAGACCTCGCCTCAAAATGGTCCTTCGAAGCTCGGGCCCTCTCTCCTCTATAAATGGGAGCAGCAAGGCCTCGCCATGGGAGAGAAGAAAGAACCTTGAATTTACTCTGAATGGACCCTCCCTCTTTTCTGAGTGATCAGCCGTCTGCCAGCCATGTTCTCAGTTTGTTGAACCTTTAGGAACCTTTGATCCGGTACAACCTCTTGGCAAGAAGGCAGCTTCCTCTGGGAGGGACTGTCTCGGAGTCGTGGTCTGCGCGCTCTCTGAAAGACGATCCTCGTGGACTACGCGCTCTCTGAACGCGGGTCCACGGCCAACCTTTTGTGAAAGAGATCCTCTGCAGCGTGGAGGGTATTGGCTGGGTTGGTCCGCACTTGGAATCTTTCGCAAGGGGTTGGTGCCCTGTGTCGGTTTGCAGGGTCTTGTTTCATCCCAAAGGGCCTCTTGTGTGGCATCATATGACAGATCTTCTGTGTGGGATATTCAAGACCTCGAGCAGCAGGACCGAGAGTCCTCGGATGAGGGGCTCTTGTTGCCTTGGCTAAACCTCCAAAGGTATGTGAGCTCAGGCGTCTGAGTCTTAAGCATTCCAATACCGGGGTGTTGAAGAGCTCACGACATGAAGACCGGCTGAAGAGTCAGTGAAGATCGGATCCAAGAAGCCGATCAGAGTCTTCGTTCATTTCTTTTCTAGTTTTTAGAGGACTGCGAGCCTCCTTGATTGTATTTGTTCTTCTTTTCTGTAACCTTGTAATGAGAATTACATTCAATAAAAAGAAAAAGTTTCTGGAATGATGGATGCAAATGTTTCTGTTCTGCATCTTTGCATTCTTCTTGTCTATTTTGGTACTTGTTTTTTGTGTTGCTTTTCTGCACTTCGTGCTTGCACTGCTTTTTTCTTTCGAAAGACCGATGGCTCATTGGCCGAGACGGCTGATTTCGAACCTAGAGTCTCGAGGATTCGGCTATGGAGGTGAGTTCGGGAACGATCTCGGGGGTGTATGAACCCAGAGTTTAGGAAGACCAGACTGTATGGAAATCCGAAGCTCTATCCTAGGGTTACGAACCCAAAGGTTTTAGGAGCGACCTGGATGTATGAAATCCTAAGCTCATCCAGGGTACGTGAACCCAAAATTTAGGAAGCGACCGGATGTATGAATCCGAAGCCTCTCCCAGGGTGTATAACCCAAAGGTTTAGGGAGCGATCGGATGTATAATTCCAAGTCTGTCCATGGGTAGGAACCAAAATTTAGGAGATGACCTGGATGTATGAATCCAAAGCCTTCCCAGGGTTATGAACCCAAGGGTTTAGGAGCGACCTGGATGTATGAATCCATAAGCTCTGTCCATGGGTTCAGGAACCAAAATTTAGGAAGACACGGATGTATGAATCCGAAGCCTTCCAGGTTTCACCAGGGTTTAGAGCACTGGATTAAATCCTGCGGCAAGACGGACCAAAATTTAGGAGACGACTGGATGTATGAATCCGAAGCCTTCCCAAGGTGTATCAACCCAGGGTTTTAGGAGCAACTGGATGTATAAATCCTAAGTCGGTCCATGGGCACGTGAACCCAAAATTTAGGGACGACTGGATGTATGAATCTGAAGCCTTCCCAAGGTGTATCAACCCAGGGTTTTAGGAACGACTGGATGTATAAATCCTAAGCAGGTCCATGGGCGCGTGAACCTAGAATTTTAGGGAATACTGGATGTATGAATCCGAAGTCAATCCCAGGGTGTATGTGTTGGGATTGGTGTATGCCCTAAAGCCCACTAGCTGCACTCTCATCTTTTTGTTACTGGATATTTATTGGTTATTTAATGGAACGACTCTTTTATGCTTAAATATGTATATATGTATGGTTGTGTAAGGCCCATTGTTTCTAGTAAATGAATTAGGTGTGTAGTGTCTACGCACAGATAGGTCTAATTCATGGACAACTGGAAACATCATATTTGTTCATAACCGAAAGATGGAGCTGGGCACTTCATCTTGGTATAAGTTATAATGAGAGACTCTCCTGTATTCAAGGTGACTTACCTAAGTCATGGGAGGGCTTTCCCGGACTCATCTCATTAGTGCATATGCAATGCATTGAACAGGACCATGGTAGGTGTGATCTCTAAAATAGTACTATCACAGAGAGAGATCAAGTCACCTCATGCTACTGAGTGACCGGTGCTCTTAATCTTGAGCATTTGTGGATGAACTGACGAAGTCAAGTTCTTGTGCTTTAATTCACTATGGGTGAGATTCTTTTCATGGGTCAACAGCTCTGTGTTTTGGGTACTCGGACTTGATCAGTTGGGATGTGCAGATGCAATATAGAATCTATGCCATCTGATGATGGAATAATCGTCCCCTTAGAATTATCCGATTAATCATCAAAATCTAAGATCTTAGTATATGGATGTTCCATATGGATATTGAACTTGTGGGTCGCTCCCTGGATCAAGAGAATGATATTCGAATGATGATTATGTTAAGGATATGAAGTTCTAAGGTTTAGATGTAATCGGGAAGGTTGATAGTACAAATTGATAACCTGACTCGATTATGGATGTTACATAGAGGGGCATTCAGGTCATTACACTTAGTAGGTCGAAGACAACCGTCATTTTATGACGAGCTTATTATATTATATATTTTTCCTTGGAGTTCAACCATAACTCTTTAGTGGAATGAGTTAAGGTTAAAATGGTCTTAATGTTGCTATGGGTTTAGCATGGACATTTTGGTTATTTTGGGAGCCAATGGCAAAAATGTCTTTTGGTCCCTTCTCTAGTCACTTACCAAGATTGGCATGGTTTCCTAAAATGTTTAGATAACATAAGGATGAATTATTTTAGTGGAAAAATAATTTTGAGTTTAAATTCAAATAGGCCTTTGATGGCATACATGAATTTAATTCTAGATAAATTGTATGTGGGCCATGGTGTGCATTAATATGTGGGACGTCCTAATAGGATTTCCATGGGTAAGGTTTCCCAATTTTAAGTAGGTCTCTCTACTTGAAAGGTTGGACTCCTCTTTGGAATAGTATTCCAATGAGAAAGTTTCCTTTTTGGATTAGGAACTTAAAATTAGTAAGTGTTGTACAACTAGGATTAATAATTGCATGGGAAGTCCCTTTAGTTTCCTTTTCTAATTGAGAGTGTTTCTTAAAGGAAATAAATCATTCCTTTTAGGACATCTTTTAGAATGAGGAGAGATAACTTTATGGGAATGCTTTCCACAAAGTTTCTATAAAAGAAACCATCCCCTCTTTGGACGTCCAGCACTAGGAGAGAGCATAAGGAGTCCCACACGTCCAGCCCTTTGGAGGTTTTCTTCTTCATTAAAGAAAGCTTAAGGTCTGATATTTTCCCTTGGAGAAATAGTTCTCAACTCCTAGATTAAGATCCCACCATCTTAGCCAATCAGATTTGGAAGTGAGATAGAGGAGAAGATCAAAGGCAATACTAGTGCAGAAAATTCCAGCAACTTGTTTGCGGATTGCAAGTCTGAGTTGGGGCCTTTGGATCTATTTTTTCAGAGATTTGAAGTCTACAAATCTTCGAGGTATTAGTCTTCTTCGTTCTCCTTTAATTATACACTTGTTGGTCATGAATTCATGGAGTTCTCATGCGATTACTATGGCTGATTTATGCTGTCCAAATCAGATTTTTAAAATCTGTCATGTTACAAATTAGCCATGAATCTCTTCCGCTAATTCAGATCTGAATCGCAGTTTCTTTCAGTGGTATCAGAGCCACTCCATGTGAAATCATGATCCCATGTTGTGTATAATTAATCCTAGATTGATTATAGGTATGGTGGCACCCTATTAAAGTTATGTTGTGATGCATGTTATGTGCAAGTTTCATTAACATTGCTGGAATTTATTTTCCAGATTTGTTTAATGATGCACATAGTGTTTTTGCATGCACTAACCTCTTTGATTGCAGCCGTATATTGCATCCTTGATGGTTCGCATGATTGTTATGTGGATTTGGATGTTTTTTCATTAGTTGGAAAGTGTACGATTGCGCATTTAGCAATCATAGGAAGTTGTAATTCTCTCTTTACTTTTATTCCAACTAGTCTTGATGTAAGCTTTCTTGAAAAGCATAGGTATCTCCAATGTAATTTGGGATTTTGTTTTTTTATGGGTTTGCTTGCATAAATTTAATTTATTGGAACAAGCAAGAAGAAGAAAGTTTCAAGAAAGGTTGCAAGTAACCGGATTCCTTAGTGGTGGAGGAGACAAGACTTCTTGGTGCAAGATGAGATCTATTTTTGGTGTCCTAGTTCGATAAGGACTACAAGTCCGAAGAGCAGGGAGCCATCAAGGATTGCATACTTTTATTTGCTTTTATATATGGAATGCATGGATGAATGCTTTATATAAATTGCTATAATTGTCACCTAGAAACATGGCCACCATTAGGTTCTAAAATTGGCATCTTTTTGTATTAGATTGTTTTTAGTTTGGCAAATTGTTTTAAACGGGACTTAGACCAGCACCTTCTATTTTGTCTAAGGTTTAAAATTGGATAGGGTTGAGTTTATCTTGGTACCCTTGGTTTCCAAAGAAGGCTAAACTAAAATCTAATTAGATGCTACCTATGGGTTTTCATAACCCAAGATAGGTTTTTGACTCTTTGAAGGGATTTGCTCAAATGTTTTAAAGCAAAGGTTATTTAATTTTAAGATGACTTAAGTCATAAATCTAATTAACCAAGTTTGCTAGATTTAAAAAGAGCATTTGAGTAAAGCAATGTAAAGGTCAAAAAGTATAAACCCTAGTGATAAATAATCAAGTGGGAGAGGGGTTTTAGGAAAGACCCCACGGCCTTCCAATTTCGGTTCATGTTAACTCATTAAGGTGTTAGTAGGAGCGGCCACCCCTTCGGTGGAGTTCTTTACTAAAGACCGCTTTGATGGGCTAATGGGTGAACTAATGTGAATATTCGTAATGAGGTGTTAGTAGGAGCGGCCATCCCTTCGGTGGAGTTCTTTACTAAAGATCACTTCCATAGAATGTCAATGAAGTGTTGGTGGGAGCGGCCATCCCTTCGGTGGAGCTCTTTACTAAAGGTCACTTCTAGGATGGACAAAAGTCTCTTCCCTTCGGAAGACTTAATCATAGACATACTGGGAAATTTCATAAGAGATGGTTATACACTTGACATAAGACGGAGATGACCTCTCCTTAGGAGTTAAGGGTTATTTGTCATATGAGGCCAAACCAATCAGTGATTGGACTACCACTGGATATGTGTCCCGATAGTGATAATCCAAATAAGTCTGCCTTAATTCAACATGACTGTAGGCTCGGCCATACCTTCTGTTAGATCCCGACCCGGACCAACTCAACTAGTACTAATTAAGCGAGTGTTTAGTTTTAAGTGAGTTTTAGCACTAGTTGGGTTAGAATATGATTAGATTTAATCTAGGTTTAGTTTTGGGAACTTTGAGATCGTTTAAGATTAGTTAGTCACACTCAGGGACGCCCTGAGTGCACGCGTGAGAGGGGTTTCATTCTAACTATGTGATTTTGATCATGGTTTTTATGTCATTGGAATAATTGAATTATTTGTTGAAACTTTCACTTTTTGCCTGTCTGTGTTTGAGGCCCAGAAACTCAAGTTTTGGCCCAAAAGGGGTAAATATGACTTTTCATGCTAAATCTGGGACAAATTTCGAAATCTCAAAACCATGTCAAAATTACACTTTTCAGAAATTAGATATGTTGACGATCATTTTGTTCTTCTTCGTCGATCTCATCCGGGGTCCACAAGACCATGTTTTAATCGTTTCAAGTTTCAGCTGAAAGGGACCCACTTTCAAAAGCTATAAATATCCTCTTACTCTCTCTTTCACCTTTACCAAATTCCTGCAACTTTTCTAACCCTAGAGCAAAGAGAGGAAAAGTCTTCTCCTTAGTCTTCTTCCATGGGATTGATCTAGCTAGAAGGCTCCAAATCTCAATCCGACTCCGTCATTCTCTTCCTTTCTTCTCAAGCTTCAGCTGGACTCTTTTTAGGACAAATCCCTACTACTATTCATCATCTTCTAGCTCTCTTCTCCTTGTTTGACTAGCAAAAGGTTAGAGCTTGAACCCATCTTTTCATTATTGTCCTTTTGGCTCACATAGAGCTTGTTTTTTCATACTATCAAACCCATTTTGAAATGGGGATTTATGGTGACCAAAATATGATTTTTTGTATGTTCATTTTGGGGTTTGTGTAGATTTCGTGGACCTCTTCCTTGATTGGATTTGTGTGAAGTTTTGCTTGGCATTGAGGCTAAGGCAAGTAATCTCTATAGGTTCCATGTATATGTGATTTATGGACTATTCTTTATTTTTTTGGAAATGCATGATTTTGTTGCTCAAACTCTTAATTTATGTCATATTCATGTTCTTCAAATTATGCTCATCTTGGACTTAATTTTTATTAGATTGATATGAGAAGTTCTTTTCTTTTACTAGTGACATCTCATTGGAAAGAGCTCAACTCAGATTTTTGTACCCTTCTCATGTTTAAATTCTGATTTCCATGTTGATTTTGTAAATGAAATGTGATGTTTTAGTTTAATGAAGAATGAATAATGGTTGGACAAGTATCAAATCAATTTTTAATGTTTTAGAATGTTTATTGGTGAGGAGGATAGAAGAGATTCAAACAAGTGCCAAAAAGAGCCCCAAAATAGTGCAGAAATGCACTCCCAGGCGGGCCAGGCAGAATGTAGGTCTCGCTAGAGCGCGAGCCTGGGCTCGCTCTAGCGAGACCACCTTCTGGGAGGTCCGCTCGAGCGGACCCATGCCCGCTCGAGCGAGCCCAGTTTCTGCCCCTTTCATTTTTGTGGGCCTTTTATGTTCTTACACAAAATTTTTGGGCCTGAATTGATTCTTGGACTAATTTACATGCTTTCGTGGTTTCTTGAGGATTGAAAACTTTAGATAATGTTAGGAGACTTCTATTGAATGTTGCGTATTTGAAACTTAAAAGTGTCCTAACTTCGGAGGCACCAATTTCATTCATTCTTCCGACATTGGATTTCAAATACACAAGAATCAATGGGAGCCCTTAGCACATGCTTGATAGATCTTGCTTTTCGAACCTTAGTTTTGATATCCAAAGATATATTCATGTATTGTTTTGAAATTCAAGTATATGTTTATTTGAGATTGTTTTAGAATGAATATTGGGATCACTTCCTAAGCTTGTTATGCATATACATATTATGCCAATTTGCTAGCCGTGCCTTGTTTCGTTTTGACAAGTGATTTCCCTAAAAACTCAATAAGTTGATAAGTATTTTGTCGTGCTTGTGCATTCATGATTCAAGTAAATATCACTGAGCTTGGACTGCCCCTTCAGTTTGATCCACTGTCCGGGGTCCTTAAACTTGTGGACTGTCTGCAGACTAGTCGTGTATTGTATACACATCGTGCGTGTTTCCGGTTCCGCGGTCGGCCTCCCCGTTTACCGTGTGTGGCGTGGGATCGTGTTTAGCGTGTCGTGATATCGTGCATGCTTACTCTTGTCATTTCTATGATAGAGGAAGGATGAGCTCAATGTGGATTTACCTTTTCATGACATCATCAGTATTTATGCTAGTTTCGTATGTTCGACATGTATATCTAATCTTGAACTGTTTCAATCTTATCAAACCATTTTAATATTGTTTCCATATTTATTCCTAAATTGATTATTTGCCAAACCGTCGTGTTTGATACTTGTCATTTTGGTGCCCAGGTGCAGGAGGTGTTACCTTTGAGGAGGAGTGCCCGGAGGAGGCTGTTGAGCCAATCCCAGCACAAGAGTGGCAGCCCGATGACGTCATCTAGACGTCAGATGGGGTCTTAATATTCGTTTCACCTAGTTTTGGAATACTTTTGGGATACTTTAGATGTATTGGCCTTTGTTGGCCTCTTATTTTTGTAGATGTGTTAACTTAATTCATCTGGTTATTTTGGAAACCTTAACTATGATAGAAATGCCAAATTATGAATCTCTTTCTGATATTTCATCCCGATATGATCCTATTTGTGAGACTTCTTAAAATGTTTATAGTAGGATGGAATATGTTCTTGCTACGCGCTTCCGCATATTTGTAAATGTGAGATAAATCCCCGTGTCTTGGGATCCTCACCGCGGTAACCTGTGGGAAAAGCAAATCAATATGTAATCACCGTCGTGGGCCCGAGCCTTAATCCTTGGATCTTGGTTCGGGGTCGCGACAAGGCTGGTATCAGAGCGGGACTTGTTTCAGGCACTTAAAAGAAACTAGAAAATCTTAGGAATGTGGCGAGGATTCGTGAGTTCGTTAGTTCGTTTCCTTTTGGGCTTAGATGACCAACCAAACTATGTTTAATTGTGTACTAACCTTTTGTTTTACAGCATCATGCCTCCAAGAAAACAACCAGCAAATAATGCTTCAGCTAGCACTCCAAATGAAACCGATCATACTGAGGCACCTACAGCAACACAGTTTCAAGCACTTATGCAAGCAATGTTAGATCAACAACGACAGGCTAATGAGAATCAGGCCAGATTTCAAGAACAAATGGCCAAGAAAGACGAAGAGATGGCTCAAGTTCAGAGGCAATTATTGGAAGTCCTGCAGAATAGACCTCAACCACATCCAGCACGAAACATGGGTCCTCAGATTGTGTTTAACAATAGGCCTGACGACCCCAACATTTTGAGAAGTTCAAGAAAAGAGGGCCCAAGGAGTTCTCCGGTCAAGAAGACCCGTTGACTGCTGATGATTGGCTGACTAATACTGAAAGGATCTTTGATGTGTTCACTTGTACGGGCAGACAGAAAGTGAATCTCACAGCATCATTGTTCTATGGACTTGCAGACTCATGGTGGCAGACCGTGAAAACACCATATTAGACTATCGCAGATGAGGGGGCTTGGACAGCTTTCAAAACACAATTCACTGACAAGTATGTTCCTGCGCATGTCAAGAGACAGAAGGCAGTGGAATTTCAACAGCTGAAACAGGGGGCTATGACAGTTTTAGAATATGTTACAAAATTTGAGAGGCTTGCTAGATATGCAACGGAACTCATTGATACAGAACAGAAGAAGATCACTAAGTTCCTAGAGGGGTTAAACCCCATTCTTAAGAGGGATGTTGTGGGAGTGGTTCTACCAACCACTTTCGATGAAGCGGTAAAAAGGGCTTACACATTTGAAGAAATCAATAATGAGATCATACGGGATAGGAAGCAGCAATTTCAACATCAGAATCAGAGACAGCAGCAACAACAACAAAACAAGAAGCCAAGACAGGAACAAAATCAAGTTAGGCAAGGTGGTTGCAATCATTGTGGCAAGAACCACCCTACTCATGAATGTCGTAAGGCCACGGGTGCTTGCTTCAAATGTGGAGGCATGGATCATGCAATCAAGGATTGCCCACAACTTCAGAATCAGGGCAACAGAAATCAGCAGCAAAGACAGGCAGCACCAGAGAATCAGGCACCAGTTCAGAATCAGGTGAGGCCACCTCAGCAGCAGCCGCAGCAGCAAGGCAGACAAGTACAGAACCAGAATGCACGTCCACCGCAAAACAGGAATAATCAAGCCAGGCAGAATCAAGGACAGAATAGGCCAAACCAGCAGGGACGCTTTTACAATATCAATCGTGCTGATGCAGAAACGGCAGGCGATGTGATTGAAGGTAAACTTCTTGTTAGTGGAGTAGAAGCACATACTTTATTTGATCCAGGATCCACACACTCCTTTCTTTCTCCTATGTTTGCAAAGAAAATACATACAACACATGCAGAATTGGATTATAATTTGACTGTCACCACATCAATAGGTAAACAGATTGTTTGTAGAACCTATTACCCAAATTGTTCAGTTTCATTAGGAGATGTCGTTCTTTTAGCCAACCTTATTGTTTTAGACATGCATGATTTTGATATCATCTTAGGCATGGATTGGTTAGAGACCTATCATGCCACCATGGACTGTTTTGGCAAGACCACCTTCAGATTGCAAGGGCCACAGGCAGAGTTGATGTTTCGGGGGAACAAGGACAGAACACAAACCAGTTTTATTTCAGCACTGAAAGCTAATAGATTGATAAGCAGTGGTTGTGAAGCATTTATAGCGTTTATCACGGAGGATAAACAGTTCCAAGGGGTGGAGGATATCCCCGTAGTGTGTGAATTTCCAGATGTTTTTCCAGAAGAAATCCCGGGTTTACCACCAGTTAGAGAAGTTGAGTTCACCGTTGAGCTTCTTCCAGGGACAACACCCATATCAATTGCACCTTACAGAATGGCTCCAGCAGAGTTAGGTGAATTGAAACTTCAGTTGTAAGAATTGTTGAGCAAAGGCTTCATTAGGCCAAGTGTTTCACCTTGGGGAGCGCCAGTATTATTTGTGAAAAAGAAGGATGGAAGCCTCAGAATGTGCATCGACTACAGAAGATTGAATCATGTGACCATCAAGAATAAGTATCCGTTGCCAAGGATAGACGAGTTGTTTGATCAATTACAAGGAGCATACTTTTCCAAGATAGACTTGAGATCTGGGTATCATCAGTTGCGGGTTAGAGAATCGGATGTGTCAAAAACAGCGTCGAACAAGATATGGGCACTATGAGTTCTTAGTGATGCCCTTTGGTTTGACTAACGCACCCGCAGTCTTCATGGCCCTCATGAACAAAGTCTTTGCAGAGTATTTGGATCACTCCACAGTGGTGTTTATTGATGATGTTCTTGTGTATTCTAAGAGTAAGGAGGAGCATGAAGAACATTTGAGGACGTCATTACAGCTTTTGAGGGACAACCAGCTCTATGCTAAGTTGAACAAGTGTGAATTTTGGCTAGAGCAAGTTGCCTTTTTGGGTCACATCATCTCAAAAGAAGGGTTAGCGGTTGATCCAACCAAGATTGAGGCAGTTGTCAAGTGGAAGAGACCTAGCAGTGTGACAGAAATCAGAAGTTTCTTGGGATTAGCGAGCTACTACCGAAGGTTTGTTCAAGGTTTTTCGTCCATTGCAGCACCATTGACGAAGTTAACTAGGAAGAGTGCACCATTTGTTTGGACCGAACAATGTGAAAGCAGTTTCCAAGAACTGAAGAAGAGGTTAACCACAGCTCCAATCCTCACATTACCATCGGGCAGCGGTGGATTCGTTGTTTTTACAGATGCATCGATTGTGGGGTTAGGATGTGTATTGATGCAAGGTGGCAAAGTGATTGCCTATGGCTCGAGACAGTTGAAGACTCATGAAAAGAACTATGCAACTCATGATTTGGAATTGGCAGCAGTAGTATTTGCCTTGAAGATGTGGAGACACTATCTATATGGAGAGAAGTTCGAAGTCCATTCTGACCACCGAAGCTTACAGTATTTGTTCTCACAGAAAGAATTGAATATGAGGCAGAGAAGGTGGATGGAGTATATAAAAGATTATGACTTCCCGATCAAGTATCACCCGGGCAAGGTTAATGTTGTAGCTGATGCATTGAGTAGAAAATTAGCGGTCATGGCTAGTTTGAGAGGAGTTAGTGTTTGCCAGTAGTTTGAAGAACTTGGAGTGGAAGTGCAACCTCTGAGGAAGGGTGTGATGTTAGCACATATGACTGTGTCTGAACCTACTTTTATTAAGAAGATCAAAGATAGTCAGATGCAAGACCAAGACTTGGCTAAGGTTATGGAACAGATTGCAGAACGTCCAGATTTCAGGATTTCAGAGGGAGTACTGTATTTTCGTGACCGGTTGTGTGTACCTAATGTGGATGATTTGAAGAATGAGATAATGACTGAAGCTCATAGCACAAAGTACTCTATGCATCCGGGAAGTACTAAGATGTACCATAACTTGAAGGGTAGATTTTGGTGGAACAACATGAAGCGAGAGATAGCTGCATTTGTATCTCGTTGCTTGACTTGTCAGATGATCAAAGCAGAACATCAGAAACGTCCAGGTTTGCTACAACCTTTGGAGATTCCGGAGTGGAAATGGGAGCACATCACTATGGATTTCGTCTCCGGTTTGCCTAACACCAAGAGAGGGAACAATGCTATTTGGGTAATCGTAGACCGTCTTACGAAGTCCGCTCATTTCATTCCGATGAAGACAGGAAACATGATGCATATGGCACCACTTGCAAGTTTTTCATCGAGGAGATTGTCAGTAAACATGGTCAACCCGTCTCCATCACTTCAGACAGGGACAGTAGATTTGTTTCGAGATTCTGGAAGACTCTTTTTGAGTCTATGGGTACCAAGCTTCAGTTCAGCACAGCATATCATCCTCAGACAGATGGTCAATCAGAACGGACGATACAGACTCTCGAAGATATGTTACGTGCTTGTGTATTAGACTTCAAGGTCCAATGGGATGAGTACCTACCGCTTTGTGAGTTCGCATATAACAATAGTTACCATTCCAGCATTGGAATGGCACCTTTCGAGGCACTCTATGGCAGAAGATGCAGAACTCCGGTTTGTTGGGAAGAAGTCGGTGTTCGTAGTTTCCATGGGCCGACAATAGTTGGAGAAACAAGTGATAAGGTCAAATTGATTCAAGACAGATTAAAGATTGCTCGAAGCAGACAGAAGAGTTATGCTGACACTCGCAGGAGGGAATTACAGTTTGATGTCGGTGACAAGGTATTTTTGAAAGTTTCACCGGTTAGAGGGACTCTGAGGTTTGGAAAGAAGGGCAAATTGTCGAGCAGATTTATTGGTCCGTATGAGATTTTGAGAAAAATTGGAAATGTTGCATATAGACTTGCATTACCGCCGGAACTCTCTGTGGTGCATAACGTATTCCACGTCTCCATGCTCAAGAAATATGTTCATAGTCCTTCTCATATAATTCCACATGAACCTTTAGAAATTCGAGAAGATCCGTCGTATGTGGAGAAGCCAATCAGGATCATTGACATCAAGGTACATGAGTTGAGAAATCGAACTATCCATTGGGTCAAGGTACTTTGGGAAAATCACGAGCCAGAAGAAGCAACTTGGGAATTGAGAGATCAAGTTCAGAGAAAATATCCACACTTATTGCCAGAGGTAAACTTATTTTTATTTGGAGGACCAAATATCCTAAGGGGTGGAGGATGTTAGATCCCGACCCGGACCAACTCGACTAGTACTAATTAAGCGAGTGTTTAGTTTTAAGTGAGTTTTAGTACTAGTTGGGTTAGAATATGATTAGATTTAATCTAGGTTTAGTTTTGGGAACTTTGAGATCGTTTAAGATTAGTTAGTCACACTCAGGGACGCCCTGAGTGCACGCGTGAGAGGGGTTTCATTCTAATTATGTGATTTTGATTGTGGTTTTTATGTCATTGGAATAATTGAATTATTTGTTGAAACTTTCACTTTTTGCCTGTCTGTGTTTGAGGCCCAGAAACTCAAGTTTTGGCCCAAAAGGGGTAAATATGACTTTTCATGCTAAATCTGGGACAAATTTTGAAATCTCAAAACCATGTCAAAATTATACTTTTCGGAAATTAGATATGTTGACGATCATTTTGTTCTTCTTCGTCGATCTCATCCGGGGTCCACAAGACCATGTTTTAATCGTTTCAAGTTTCAGCTGAAAGGGACCCACTTTCAAAAGCTATAAATATCCTCTTATTCTCTCTTTCACCTTTACCAAATTCCTGCAACTTTTCTAACCCTAGAGCAAAGAGAGGAAAAGTCTTCTCCTTAGTCTTCTTCCATGGGATTGATCTAGCTAGAAGGCTCCAAATCTCAATCCGACTCCGTCATTCTCTTCCTTTCTTCTCAAGCTTCAGCTGGACTCTTTTTAGGACAAATCCCTACTACTATTCATCATCTTCTAGCTCTCTTCTCCTTGTTTGACTAGCAAAAGGTTAGAGCTTGAACCCATCTTTTCATTATTGTCCTTTTGGCTCACATAGAGCTTGTTTTTCATACTATCAAACCCATTTTGAAATGGGGATTTATGGTGACCAAAAATGATGATTTTTTGTATGTTCTATTTTGGGGGTTTTGTGTAGATTTCGTGGACCTCTTCCTTGATTGGATTTGTGTGAAGTTTTGCTTGGCATTGAGGCTAAGGCAAGTAATCTCTATAGGTTCCATGTATATGTGATTTATGGACTATTCTTTATTTTTTTGGAAATGCATGATTTTGTTGCTCAAACTCTTAATTTATGTCATATTCATGTTCTTCAAATTATGCTCATCTTGGACTTAATTTTTATTAGATTGATATGAGAAGTTCTTTTCTTTTACTAGTGACATCTCATTGGAAAGAGCTCAACTCAGATTTTTGTACCTTCTCATGTTTAAATTCTGATTTCCATGTTGATTTTGTAAATGAAATGTGATGTTTTAGTTTAATGAAGAATGAATAATGGTTGGACAAGTATCAAATCAATTTTTAATGTTTTAGAATGTTTATTGGTGAGGAGGATAGAAGAGATTCAAAGAAGTGCCAAAAAGAGCCCCAAAATAGTGCAGAAATGCACTCCCAGGCGGGCCAGGCAGAATGTAGGCTCGCTAGAGCGAGCCTGGGCTCGCTCTAGCGAGACCACCTTCTGGGAGGTCCGCTCGAGCGGACCCATGCCCGCTCGAGCGAGCCCAGTTTCTGCCCCTTTCATTTTTGTGGGCCTGTTTTATGTTCTTACACAAAATTTTTGGGCCTGAATTGATTCTTGGACTAATTTACATGCTTTCGTGGTTTCTTGAGGATTGAAAACTTTAGATAATGTTAGGAGACTTCTATTGAATGTTGCGCATTTGAAACTTAAAAGTGTCCTAACTTCGGAGGCACCAATTTCATTCCTATTCTTCCGACATTGGATTTCAAATACACAAGAATCAATGGGAGCCCTTAGCACATGCTTGATAGATCTTGCTTTTCGAACCTTAGTTTTGATATCCAAAGATATATTCATGTATTGTTTTGAAATTCAAGTATATGTTTATTTGAGATTGTTTTAGAATGAATATTGGGATCACTTCCTAAGCTTGTTATGCATATACATATTATGCCAATTTGCTAGCCGTGCCTTGTTTCGTTTTGACAAGTGATTTCCCTAAAAACTCAATAAGTTGATAAGTATTTTGTCGTGCTTGTGCATTCATGATTCAAGTAAATATCACTGAGCTTGGACTGCCCCTTCAGTTTGATCCACTGTCCGGGGGTCCTTAAACTTGTGGACTGTCTGCAGACTAGTCGTGTATTGTATACACATCGTGCGTGTTTCCGGTTCCGCGGCCGGCCTCCCCGTTTACCGTGTGTGGCGTGGGATCGTGTTTAGCGTGTCGTGATATCGTGCGTGCTTACTCTTGTCATTTCTATGATAGAGGAAGGATGAGCTCAATGTGGATTTACCTTTTCATGACATCATCAGTATTTATGCTAGTTTCGTATGTTCGACATGTATATCTAATCTTGAACTGTTTCAATCTTATCAAACCATTTTAATATTGTTTCCATATTTATTCCTAAATTGATTATTTGCCAAACCGTCGTGTTTGATACTTGTCATTTTGGTGCCCAGGTGCAGGAGGTGTTACCTTTGAGGAGGAGTGCCCGGAGGAGGCTGTTGAGCCAATCCCAGCACGAGAGTGGCAGCCCAATGACGTCATCTAGACGTCAGATGGGGTCTTAATATTCGTTTCACCTAGTTTTGGAATACTTTTGGGATACTTTAGATGTATTGGCCTTTGTTGGCCTCTTATTTTTGTAGATGTGTTAACTTAATTCATCTGGTTATTTTGGAAACCTTAACTATGATAGAAATGCCATATTATGAATCTCTTTCTGATATTTCATCCCGATATGATCCTATTGTGAGACTTCTTAAAATGTTTATAGTAGGATGGAATATGTTCTTGCTACGCGCTTCCGCATATTTGTAAATGTGAGATAAATCCCCGTGTCTTGGGATCCTCACCGCGGTAACCTGTGGGAAAAGCAAATCAATATGTAATCACCGTCATGTGCCCGGGCCTTAATCCTTGGATCTTGGTTCGGGGTCGTGACACCTTCGATGGAGGGTCTATGAGGAGGTTGAAACACTGATACATTATGATTGGGGTCGAATAATGTAAAAAGTTTTATGCTTTGTTTTTCCTTTTATAACAAGCACCATATGCATATTACATATATATTGCATGTCTAATTATAAACCGTTTCATATCCAGAGAGAGATGGGTAAAGATTCTTTTAGTCCGCTGATGTGCATTCTTCGTGAGAACAAACTGACTGGCCCTAACTACGTAGATTGGAAAAGAAATCTTGACATAGTACTCACTGTTGAGGAGTACAAGTATGTCTTGCTGGAAAACTGTCCTGATATTGATGCTAATTCTACTGATGACCAGCGAGAGGCTGAAAGAAAATGGAAGAAAGCGAATAGCATGGCTAAATAATACATGCTCGCTTCCATGTCCAACGTGTTGCAAACACAGCACGAGCATATGGACACAGCCTATGAAATCATGATGTTCTTGTCTGAGATGTTCGCAGACAAGAGCAGGCCAGCTAGGCAAGCTGCTATGAGGACCATCATGAATGCTAGGATGGCTGAGGGAACACCTGTCAGAGAGCATATGCTCAAGCTGATGGATTGTTTCAATGAAGCTGAGATTCTAGGGGCTGAGATTGATGCAGGGAGTCAAACTGACATGATTCTTGAAACTCTGCCGGACTATTTCAATCAGTTCAAGCTCAATTTAAATATGAGCAAGATGGACATGACTCTACCTGAGTTAATGAAAGGACTCCAGGCGGCAGAGGCCATCATGAAGCTCAAAGCCCAAGCTCATTTTTTCCAGTCTTCCTCTAAAGTAAACCCGAAAGGGAAGAAGTTCAAGAAGAAGCAGAATAAGGGAAAAGGGCAGAAAAAGGACAATGCTGGTAATAAGAAGGACAAGGGTACAGATGGAAAGCCCAAAGGGAAATGCTTCAAGTGTGGCCTCAAAGGTCATTGGAAGAAAGATTGTCCCAAGTTCCTGGCCTCAGTTAAGAAAGGTACATCTTTTTCATACTACATTGAAACTTGTCTAGTGGTTGATTCTACTGACTCATGGATGATAGACTCAGGAGCCACTAATCATATCTGCAATTCATTGCAGGGGTTTCAGATAATGCAGAGAATTGAGAAAGGAGAGTTTGCCTTTAGAGTCGGAACTGGAACTAAAGTTTGGGCAGTTGCAGTAGGAGTAGTTACCTTACATTTTCCATGTAATAGGATATTAGTTTTAATAATGTTTTCTATGTTCCGGACATGGAGAAGAATTTAATTTCAGTTTCCAGACTCATTGAATTTAATTATTCAGTTTCTTTCCATTCTGGTATTGATATCAGTAGAGATGGAAATATTATATGTTTCGGTAGAATACATGACAACTTATTTTTATATATCCTATTGCTCCCACACTGCATAATGTATAACAAGAAACTCAATTTCCCTTAAGAGAAAGGTATCTTCAATCAATGACACATATCTTTGGCACTTACGTTTGGGCCACATAACCCAAAACGGATTCAGAGGTTGGTAGAAGATGGGCCTTTGAGCTCATAGTTTTCGAACCTTTCCTCAGTGCGAATCTTTCTCAAGGGAAAGATGACCAAACGGTCATTCTCTGGAAAAGACTAAGGTCAAAGGAGTTGTTAGAATTGATTCACACTGATGTGTGTGGTCCTATGAACAAACCGGCTCGAGGAGGGTATGAGTATTACATCACCTTCACCGATGATTACTCTAGGTATGGATATGTATACTTAATGCGACGCAAGTCAAACAATTCAAGGCTGAGGCGGAGCTACAACTAGGGAAACATATCAAAGCCCTTCGATCTGATCGAGGTGGCGAGTACCTCCTGGGTGAGTTCAAGGAGTACCTCACACAACATGGGATTGTGTCTCAGTTGTCTGCACCGGGTCCCCAGCAAAATGGTGTAGCAGAGAAAGAAACCGTACCCTTCTTGATATGGTAAGGTCCATGATGAGTCATGCAACCCTACCGATATCTTTTTGGGATATGCCCTAGAAGCAGCAGCATACATTTTAAATCTGGTACCTTCTAATCAGTTACCTACGCACCCCAAGAAATGTGGACAAGTCGAAAACCTAGTTTAAGACATATCCACATTTGGGGTTGTCCAGCCTATGTACTGAATGATAAAGCTACCAAGCTGGAACCCAGGTCGAAATGTGCTACTTCATTGGGTATCCTAAGGGAACGAGAGTGGCATCTTTTATCATCCGAAGGAGCAAAAAGTACTCATCAAGCACTCATGCTAGGTACTTAGAGGATGATTGTATGATGCACCAAGAGCTAGTTGTAAAGAACACCCTTGAGGAGATTCTTCCGGGATCTCCNAATTCCAGGTATACATTATTGTGAACAGTAATTACGTTTTGGCACATATCTCGAGATATAAGATGAATCAACGGCTGAAATTCGGTGAAGTTGCCGTTTTGGAGTTGTTAATGGTGACTAACGGTTTAGATCTTAATTATGGGATCTAGAATGTACATTCCCAAAGCAAAAACTTATTAGGCCCACATTACCGCCCCATCGTCACTGTCACTCCGCCTTTCTCTTCTTCAGTGGATTTTGCGCATCCGAAGGGGGGAGGTCCGACCTCAACAATATTTGTTTCCATAGCTTTTTCCCGTCCACCCTCTCCAAATCCACATCCATCCAAACACATAAAATCCACGATCGGTGCGGAAAAGGGTGAGGATTCCACTTGCATGGACTGTTACCAAACGTCCCTTAAACAACAGGGCAAGAGGAATTGATATACCAATTAGAAAAGGGGCGTTTTACACAACACAACCACTTGGGGAGTTTTGTAGCATGACTCACACACACACACACCCCATATATATATATATATATATATATAGATAAGGTACGCTAGAAAGTGCCCCGGCATATTGAAAGTGAAAAACGCCCCTTTCTTCTACCAACGAGAAGTTGCTCACGTGTATTCTTATCCTCTTTGGAAATAAATGAAACAACCACCTATATTTTCTCTTTTCAATAAGGTAAGATAGATTAACTTTTCAACTTATTCTCCTTTTTAAAAGCAAGTTGTTTGACCACTACTAGTGGGAGGTACGTGCGTTGCACGTAGTTGTTACCGAAAGCATCTATGTTGTAGCTAGACGCTAATTGTAATGAAAAATGGTAGGTATACAGTTATCTAGTTGCTAGTGTGCATGTTCTGATTTTATTAATAAAGAAAATAGAAGTTTCAAAATACTGTTATCAAATTAGGCAATTGAAAGATTTAAAATAACATTTTATAGGAAATTAACATATACTTACATTCTATGTTTTGTTAGTGGAAGCTTTGTGCGGTTGACAGGTGGATCCTTTTGTTTCGGAGTACATGTTTTTGTTGCAAATGTGGGATCTTTTAGCTTGTAGAGATTTTGGACCTGTACATCGATTATGCATATTAGTACAACAATAAGACAAGAACAATAAGACGAGAACAAACTGCAAAAAGAAATAGTCAATCACAATTCACAAGTACCACATAAGAAGATTGAATTGAATAACTCACAATAATTCTATGCTCCCTACTATTTCTCACAATAATAAAGTACTACTACTGGATTCAAATGGTTTTAGGATTTAAGAGCTGGAGAAAATCCAATTACCTTTTCAATTTTTTCTTGCGCAACAAGCCTTCTCAACTTTGAACTTAGAAATCTTCGAAAATTTGGTGGAACTTGATGCCTTTGCTTAAAACATTAAAATTCGGAGAGAAAAAAAAAGAAAGGGGGAAAAACTATTATTCTGTTAGATTTATACAGCGTAAAGATATAGAGTATGATATATTAGTGGTTAGTAGCATAAAGGCAAAACTGAAGCTTTTCTTTGAAACATAAAATTGCTATTTTATATGACTAATCTAACATTAAAAAGTATGTTAAAAAAAGAGTGTTCCATGATTGCTTGATAAAATATATATTATCGTTATGGAAGAAAAGTAACAAAGCTGTGCTCAGACTTGTTTAACTCAGGCTCTGTTAGTACCAAATTAGTCAAGTGCAACAACTTAATGATCTATAGTGCTTGATCACTAAAGATCAAAGTTCAGTTCAGATGCATCTGATCAAAACTCCAGTTGGATTAACTTGGCTCAAAAGCACTTGATCAAGCATGAGCTCAGCTCAAACACAACTTGAATAATAAAAAGGGAAGCGAGCCATGGCCAGCTTAGGCTAGGCTCATCAAGAAATTAAATGCCCTATCAATAGCTAGTCTCAAGCTCTAAGTCAAGGCCAGGCTCAAACATTGAGCTTCCAGTCTGTTGGTTCCATATTAATAGAGGAATCCAAATTATCAATAAATAGAAGTGGATAAGTACAGTTATCTATGAGCACCAAAGTGCAAAACTTGCAGCTATTAGAACTTAGTAATATTTAAATTTAAGAGTATATGCGGTAGGTATTGCATGATCATGATGGCAATGACAATGATGAGAGCAAATATGAAGTAAAAAATAAGTGAATTTATTCAGCATTATAAAAGAAGGGGGGAATTATCGAGTTATTGCCAATTGTCAAAAATGAGTAGCCCATGCAAACAGGCACATGGGTGTAACTTGAGAGATAGTGGGGATGGACATGTAAGAGAGCAAAATGTTAAAGTTGTGTTTTAAATCATAACAGCCAGTGTATAAGATATGCATTTTTTTTTCACCTTTAATAACAACTTTCAACCATTTATGAATCTGCATATATGAAGATTCCTAGTTCTTATGATGTCTGCTTGAGTTCATTAATGAATAAAACAAAATTCTCATTCTACTTAATAATGCATTATAAGATACTAACATAAACCTGTATTCTGCTAAAGATCAGTCAGTGAAATGGAAGATGCTAATCTTAACATGACTAAATCAAATGAACAAAAGGGAGAAAATATAGTATGTAGAACATCAAACATGCCTGTCCAATATAATCTTCACTAGATATTTGACATCAAAATTCTGAGAAATTTGAAAGCCTAACCAAAACTTACTGTGTGGGGAGATTTTCAAAGCTCTAGGATTACGCTAATCACAGCCATCAGATGGGACTAAGCATTCTCGCGTGCCATCCACGTGCCATCAACCTCACCTCGGCTACCGGGACAGAGGCCTCAACCGAAGTCAAGCAGGTCCTGGCCGCTAGCGCCGGGCTCGGCTACCCAGGTGCCCACCTCGACTAAAAGCTTGACCTCGGCCAAAGGAGCCGGGATGAAAGCCGAAGCAAGGGAGAATCCCCACTCGCGCCCTTCGCCCGCCACGCCATCAGACACGTGGAAGAATAGGGGCGCGAGCCAGTGAGACAGATGCGACATCCAGCCGTCCACAATCTTCGCCGAATCACTGACAGGGCGGCATCCAGCGGCTGAAGCCAAATCAGGGCAAGGCCCGAGGGTGGATCCGATGGTGCCCCTACCGCCAAAGGCGTCCAACACGATCTGGCCCAACATGACGCACATTTAATGTGACGTGGGCTGATCCGACTGGCATTAAATGCAAAGTGGGCTGGAATGGACCGCATTTATTACTTTGTGGGCTGATAAAGACTTCCCTATCAAATCATGGGACCCATGCCAAAATATCATCCAAGATATCGTCCAGTTCTCTATAAATAGAACCCCATTTCACATGCAAGGTACGCATTATACACACCTGAGAGTCGCCACTCTGCCTCTCTTCTCCCTCTCCTTTGTTCCAGTTCACTTACTGACTTAGGCATCGGAGAGCCTTGCGCCGCTCAGGCCAGGGTCCTCTGACCGTTTGCTCTTCCCTTTCAGGCTTTGAGGCAGCAGATCATCTTCTTCATTTAGATAAGTCCTGTAAGGCACCCCGATTATTGTGGGTCATATTTTTATGCACCTACAATTGGCGCCGTATGTGGGAAAGCACTATCCCAACCTTCCCAACCTTCTCAATCTTCCCAGAAACCATGCCTCCGAAAGCTAAGAAAGGCGGAGAGTCCCTGAGAGCAAGACTCGAGCGTCCGGGCCCGTCGACGGACGTCCCTCCTCAGGGACGGTCCGGAATGGTGCATGGCGCGTCTGCAGGCGAGGAGCGCGTAGGCTTACAGCCCTTCATCGAGATTCCCTTGTAAGAGGGAGTTGAGACCTCGTTCTCTGACGACGAAGTCGCACCTCCCCGACGGGACGAGCGTCGACATGAGTGCCCTCTCAAAGGCAAAGCTGCGGCAGTGGAGGAGCCACGCCGTGTACAACCCCCTGATGATGGAGGAGACATCGCAGCTCAAAACGCTCTCCTCCAGAAGCAGGACCGAATAATCCGCCAGCTCCAGCAGCAGCTGAGAGCGGTGCAAAATGCCTCGCTAAGGCAGCCCTCAGAGCCCCAAGGCGAGAAGAGAGCTGTCCAGAACAAGGTAGTCCAGCCCTCCCGCGAGGATCTGAGAGCCTTTTTAGGTCAGAAGCGCAGCCAGGCCCACGATGAAGGCTCGAGCAACAGCCATAGTCATCGTGGCCGCGACGGACGAGCTCATAGCCGTCATAGTCGAGGCCACTCGAAGCGAAAGCCAAGAGCACTGACACCAGAGAAGGACGACGAGCAGGAGCGGCTCGACAAGTGCATCAAGCTGGCTCTTCAGCATAACCTGGAGATGCGGGACCAGCAAGAAATCTGTGGCCCCACTGATCTGGGGCCATCTCCTTTCACACGGGACATCGAGAGAACTCCCCTGCCCAAGAAGTTCTCTGTCCCGCGGTTCGTCCCCTACAACGGATTGTGTGACCCATCCGCTCACCTTCGGCACTTCTCTCAGAAGATGTCCATCTGGGGGAACGAGGGCCACTTCAACTGCAAGATCTTCTCCTCCAGTTTGAGCGACCTCCCTCTGAGGTGGTTCTGCGCCCTCCCGGAGGGTCTATCTCGAGTTGGAGGGAGCTCCAGCTCTCCTTCCTGAAGAAGTTCCAGGCCTACAGCGTCGTCCCCAAGACTGATGCTGATATTCTTGCCCTGAAGATGAAGCAGAGCAAAAGCCTCTCCCAGTTCGCTCAGTGGTTCTGGGCGATTTACAGCCAGATCGAGGATACCAGAGAAGAAGTGGCGATTTTCGCCTTCCGGAATGCCTTGTTACCAGGGCATGAGCTGCGGAAAGATCTAGTTGGAGACCACGCTCCCTCCATGCCGGCCTTGATGTCCCGGATAAAGCGCTTTGTCGCCCGGGAGGAGGATAAGATCCGGGCACTGGAAGAAGAGGGCCCGAGACCCAAGGAGAGGAGCAACCAACCCCAGCAGAGGGGTAAGAAGCCTTTCCAGAAGCAAGAGCCGAAGCAAGCCTGGGTCTCCAATACAGCGAAAGCTATAGCGTCCGGGTCTGGGGGCAGCAGGAGGACCAGACCTCCCTCCGACGCCTACCAGGCCGTGAACATCGTCTTCAAGGAGCCGATCCACCAGGTTATGAACAAGATAAAGACCAAGCCATTCTTCAGGTGGCCTCAACCCATGCGGGGTGATCCCTCCACCCGTGACCAAGCCAGGTTCTGTGCCTACCATAAGGGTAACGGGCACAGGACCGAGGAGTGCAGGACTCTAAAGTATCACCTGGAGAGGCTCGCCAAGGAAGGCCACCTTACGGAGTTCGTGAAGGCAGGAGATGTCGGCAGTGGCGGCGGCAGCCGAGCTCATCAGAGCGCGACTAAGGATCCAGACAGCGAAGACTCTGAAAAGATCATCAATGTGATCCATCTGGCGCCCTCAGCTCCCTCTCCCTCAGCTCGAGACAGCCCTCAGGCTCGTGCCGAAGCTAGGCTAGCCTCACATGGGAAAGAGGTGATGAGAGCCGAACTCAGGCCAGTGTCTAAGAGAGCACGCCGCGACCGCTCAGCCATCTCATTCTCAGACAAAGACCTGGAGGGAATCCAGCTTCCCCACAATGATCCCCTGCTCCTCACGATGAAGCTAAAAGACTTCACTGTGAAGAGGATCCTCGTCGACTCCGGCAGCTCTTCTGAGGTCCTTTACTATGAATGCTTCAAGAAGATGAGACTCTCAGAAGCCGAACTGAAGGAGGTCTGTATGCCCCTGATAGGATTCTCCGCCAAACCAGTCCACCCCAAGGGAAGAATCACCCTGGAAACCCGAGTGGGCGGAGCCTCCGTGATGGCCGACTTTCTGGTAGTGGACGCCCCTTGGACTGGTGCCGGTATAGTCCTCCAATCGCCAGAGGGACTGGTCATAGAGCAAGCCTTCACCTTGGACTTCAAAGCAACAAACAATGAAGCGGAGTATGAAGCTCTGATAGCAGGGCTGAACAGCGCCCGAATCCTCGGAGCCCAGCAACTGGTGATCTTCACCGATTCGCAACTGGTAACTAGCCAGCTCGCTGGAGACTACCAGGCCAGGGACGATAGGATGGCGGCCTACTTAGCCCTTGCGAAAAAACTACTCTCTCATTTCCAGACAGCCGAGGTCAGGCAAATCTCCAGAGATACCAACACGCACGCTGATGCATTTGCAAACCTGGCCTCCGCTGTCGAAGCAGGAAAGAAAAGGACTGTCGAGGTTGGATCGATATCAAGATCAAGCCTAGAGCTCCACTCACCTCGGCAAGTCCTTTGTACTGATCTCGGCCCGAGCTGGATGGATCTAATCATCTCTTACTTGAAGGACGACCGGCTCCCGAAGACAAGAATGATGCCCACCGAATCAGACTCAAGGCAGCTCGATTCTGGCTATCTCCTGAAGGCAAACTCTACAAAAAATCCTTTACGGGTCCCTACCTCCAATGCGTCCATCCGAGCAAGGTGGACAACTTTCTGTATGAAATCCATGAAGGAATCTGCGGCAGTCATCGGAGGTCGATCATTGGCCTACAGGGCTATAAGCCAAGGTTACTGGTGGCCCTACATGCAGAAGGATGCGCAGGTATACGCCAGGAAATGCAAAAAATGCCAAAAGTTCTCCCACTCTCTTCATCAGCCAGCGCAAGACCTGAGTCCCCTCTCTAGTCCATGGCCCTTTGCTCAATAGGGGCTGGACATTGTGGGGCCTCTCCACCGAGCTCCAGGGAATAAGAGATGGCTGATAGTTGCTACGGACTACTTCACAAAGTGGATAGAAGCTGAACCGCTGTCCTCCATCACTGATAGGGACTCCAAGAACTTCATGTGGAAGAACGACATAACGAGGTTCGGCATCCCCAGGACCCTGATTTCGGACAACGGGACTCAGTTCGACTCCAAATCCTTCAAAGACTTCTGCCAAGAGCATGGCATCAGGAACCATTACTCCACTCCGGCGTATCCACAGAGCAATGGCCAGGCCGAAATTTCTAACAAGGTAATCCTGGACGACCTGAAGAAGCGGTTGGACAAGGCAAAAGGGAGATGGGTAGAGGAGCTTCCCAGCGTGTTGTGGGCATACAGAACGACTCCAAGGCGATCCACCTCGGCGACACCCTTCTCTCTGGCCTATGGGATCGAGGCGGTCATTCCCTTAGAAATTGGCCACCCCACCCTGAGGATAGAGTTGGTCGACCAGGGCCGAAACGAGACAAGCCTGGCGATGGAGCTGGACCTAGTGGACGAGCGTCGAGAAACAGCAGCCCTACGACTGACTGGCTATCAGCAGCGGCTAGCCAGAGGATACAATGAAAAAGTCAGGGAAATAAGTTTCTCCGTAGGAGAACTGGTTCTAAAAAAGACCCTGCCAGCTGACAAAGATCCGAATGAAGGAAAACTGGCCCCGAGCTGGCATGGCCCGTTCAGGGTGGTCTCACTGGCAGGACGATCCTCTTACAAACTTGAAGACTTAGAAGGCAGGCAGCTGTCGAGACCATGGAATGCATCCCACTTGAAGAAATTCTATTTCTAAAAATGTAACAAAAGTCTCAGAATCAATGAAAGCAGCGTTTGCCCTGTCATCAATCTATGTCATCTCACCTTGTTTGAGTTCGGCAGCTTTGGGTTCATAACCCTGGAAGAGGCTTCGGATTCATACATCCGGTCGCTTCCTAAATTTTGGGTTCATAACCCTGGAAGAGGCTTCGGATTCATACATCCGGTCGCTTCCTAAATTTTGGTTCCTAACCCTGGAAGAGGCTTTGGATTCATACATCCGGTCGCTTCCTAAATTTTGGGTTCATAACCCTGGAAGAGGCTTCGGATTCATACATCCGGTCGTTTCCTAAATTTTGGTTCCTAACCCTGGAAGAGGCTTCGGATTCATACATCCGATCGCTTCCTAAGTTTTGGGTTCATAACCCTGGAAGAGGCTTCGGATTCATACATCCGGTCGCTTCCTAAATTTTGGTTCCTAACCCTGGAAGAGGCTTCGGATTCATACATCCGGTCGCTTCCTAAATTTTGGGTTCCTAACCCTGGAAGAGGCTTCGGATCCATACATCTGGTCGCTTCCTAAATTCTGGGTTCATACACCCCTCGAGATCGTTCCCGAACTCAGGCTCGCATAGCCGAAATCCTCGAGACTCTGGGTTCGTCTCGGCAAATGACAGTCCGTCT
Organism: Litsea cubeba; assembly: GCA_012931725.1. NCBI lineage: Eukaryota > Viridiplantae > Streptophyta > Magnoliopsida > Laurales > Lauraceae > Litsea > Litsea cubeba. The sequence continues at coordinate 60,719,395 of CM022952.1, read as the reverse complement.
CGGCCAATGGCGGTCCATTTCGGCCAATGACAGTCTTCGAAAGAAAAAGAGCAGTGCAAGCACTGAAGTGCAGAAAAGCAACACAAAAACACAAGTACCGCAAAATAGTACAAGAAAAGCAAAAAAGAATGCAAAAATACAGAAACATTGTGCACCGATCATGTGACCAGAAACTTTGTTCTTTTTATTTATTGTAATTCATCATTACAAGGATTACAGAAAAGAAAACAAAATACATCAAGGAGGCTCGCAGTCCTCTAAAAACTAAAAAGAAATAAAGACTCTAGGAGGCTCTGATCTTCACTGACTCTTCAGTCCGGTCTTCAGTGTCCTGAGCTCTTCAACACCCTCTGGATTGGTGGCTTGAAGACTCTGAACGACACTGAGCTCTACAATACCCTTTGGTGGGTTAGACCAAAGTTTGCAAACAAGAGCCCCCTCAGTCCGAGGACCTCTCGATCCTGCCCGCTGCTCAGAGGTCTGAATATCCCACAAGAAGACCTGTGCAATGATTCCATGCAGGGCCCTTTGGGATGAAAACAAGAGCCCCAAACGCGCAGGGCGCCACCAACCCCCGGTTGGAAAGATTCCCATGCAGCCGCATCGGAGGAAGTTGGCCGTGGACCCGCGTTCAGAGAGCGCGTGGTCCACGAGGATCGTCTTCAGAGAGCGCGCAGACCACGACAGACAGTCCCTCCCGGAGGAAGCTGTCTTCTGGCGCAGAGGTTTCACTCAGGTCAAAGGTTCCTAAGGTTCCACTGAACATGGCTGCTAGGACGGCTAACAGAAAGAGGCAGGGTCCCATGTCAGAAGATAAAATGTCAGGGTTCTTTTCTCTCCCATGGCGAGCTTGCTACTCCTATTTATAGGAAGAAGAAGGGCCCGGTCTTCAAAGGAATTTTTGAGGCGAGGTCTCCCACGCCCTACGTGGGGTGCACGTCTTCCTACATGCTGACCAGCGGTTCCGATGGCGCCACGTGGAGCCATCCGCTCGTTTTCCTCATTGGCCATACCACCACACTTACTGCTATTCATGGTCTTCAGAATACGGAGAATCAGCACAGATAACTATGAAGACCGTTCGGTACTCTCTCCAACTCAAGGCTCACACGACACGTCGCATTAAAGGCACTCAGTCGGACTCAAGCATAAAAGAGCCGAACTCAAAAAAGAAAGGGAAAGAGAGAAAATGGAGCACAATTGCACAAGTAAAGGAGCTCTGTTTTTCATTAAAGGTGAAGGATATTACAGAGTTGAAGGTTACATGCAAAAGAGAGAAAGGAAAAACTACAAAGAGCAAAAGCAAGAGAGATATAACTGCAGCGGCTTTGGCGACTCCACCAGTACGATCACCGTCTCTGATGAACCGGCGGTCTCGGCTACGACTGCGGCCTTGTCTGGTGCATCACCAGCAGGAGGGGCAGAAGGAGCGTCGCCCTGAGGCGCGACTGGGGCATCACTGGCAGACGGAACAGTTGGAGCGCCATCCGAGATAGGACCAGCTACAGGGGCATCGATCTGGGGCATTCTCGCCCAAGGGTACGGAGCTTGGCTTAGGGTCTAGGTCGGAGTACTTCGGCAGATTCTGATAGACCGGGTGGTCTTCGGGAACCCTTGCACACCTCAGTGCAGCCAAGCATCCATCCTCGAACAGAATGGAGGTGATCTCCTCCACATGCTTCTCGTACTCCTCAGTGGCCTGGTCCACCCCCTTCTGAAAAGAGGACTGTGCCTCGGACAACAGAGAAGCCTTGAGACCAGCATTCTCCTTCTTCAGCTCGGCATTCTCTTTCTTCAGCTTCTCGATTTCGGCACGCCCGGCTAGCACTTCGCTGCGCTGCCTCGTCGACTCAGCCACCGAATCAGACCTCGCTCTGGCCAGCTCCAACTCCAGCTCGGCAATCCTCTTAGTCTTCGTCCAGATATCACCCTTTAGTTGATGGGTCTTCGACGTGAGATCAGTGACGCTGACCAGAGCTACGTCCAGCTGTGCGGTCGCCTCGGTGCTTCTCTTCTTCAGCTCTTCCAGCTCCCTCTTCCGCTTTTCCCTCTCAGACTCCAGCTGGACGACCTTCGCGGCGTTCTTATCACTCCTTTCCATCACTACCAGGAGCCTCTGCACGTTCTGCAAAAAGAAAAGTAAGTCAGATGAAAGCAGTCGAACTGAAGCACTTAAAGGAAGGCGTTGAATACACTTACCAAAAGATCAGCCTGGATCGCCGAGCCCAGCAGACTTTCGTTGTCATACTTCGCGTGCACTTCCATGTCACGCGGCAAGGCGCAAGCTTTTGCGAGGGCTCCAATGACGTTGGAGTTCCCCAGCACCCGGTCCTCGACGTTTAGAGGCTTCCCGGGCTGCGTCTCTATCCTGGGTCTCCATGCCGCTGGGGCAGTACGAGGTCCGGAAGCCCATCCGGACCCTTGCCCTTCCGAGACGGTGAGTTCGCGAGCCGCTTCGCTAGTCACCCTGCTAGCCGGCGCACTTTTTTCAGGCGGAGCCTTACCCCCGGGAGCTCGCGCCGGTGTCTTACCCTTCGGGGGCTGTTCAACCCCTGAGTCTTTCTCACCCGCCTTGGACCTCTTCCTGGGCGGGGACCCCTCCCTCGGGCGATCCGGTGAATGCCTCCGCACTCCCTCGCTCGGTGTGGTGGCAGGAGCAGAAGTGACAGCAGCACCCCCCGAGCCCGAAGCCACGTGGGTGCTGGCAGACGATGGTGTCGCAGAAGAAGAGGATCCGCGCCTAAACTTAGCCGCCAGATCCTTGGTACTGGGCACTCTTGAGCCTCCCTCCATTCTTTCTTCCTGGTCGGACGAATAAGCGTCTACTATCTCCCTCAAGTTTGGCGACCCCGAGCCAGAATAAGTGGATGCCTCAGCGCTAGACGCAGCTCGGCTCGCGGCAGGATCGATCAAAGGAACCCCGGCAGGCACGACCAAGGTAACGGGAGGATGATCAGGCTGCGGCTCGTCCTCCGGAGCCATTCCGATTCTCTTGTTGTGGCCGCGGTACCTCGGCGTATACCCTAGCAGCTTCCAGGCTGATCTGGTCTCGTGCCCCTTGTATCTCTCGACCTTCCTGTGGTCGTCAACGTTCTTCTTCCAGCCTTCACTCACAGCCCGGCGTCGCCTCGCCTGCAGTTCTGCACCGCAAACAACAAGAATATCAGCTCGGCAACATAGAGGTTGAGCAAAATAAATAGAGGGAAGAAGCGGTATTTACTTGGGACGGCCCCGAGGTGGCGAGGGACCATCAGCCTCATGTCCTCACCAGCGCCGAATTCTCAATCCCCCGATACACAGAAGAGATCTTCCTCGGCGTTCTTACTAGAATCCTCCAAGGCCAGGACGAAGCCCCTTCGGTGCTGCTTAACCCGAAGATAATAATTGTCTCCCCCAGCCTTGCAGATGTCGTAGACGTCCTCGATGTCATGGACACCCAGGTTGATCCCCAAGATCTCGTTCAGTTTCGCCGTGCCCATGATGACTTTGAAGCCATTGGGCATCAACTGGCACGGGGTAATCGACCAGACACTAAGGCAGGCCCTAAGCAGGAGGTGCAGAGGAAATCTGACCCCGCTGTTAATCACGGAGATCAGAGGGAACGACATCCAGCGGCAGGACCAGCCACGCGTGGCATAGTCGCTGGGATCCGCCGGCCTGAGGCGAACTCCTTCCGGGATATTGTAAGTAGCCCTAAACCTAGCCATGCCCTCGTCCGTATCTAACCGAAACCTAGGGGTGCCCATGTCTAAAAGAAGAAGAAGGAGGAAAGAAACCCTAAAGGTGGAAAACCCTAAAAAACAGTCAGGGGCACGAAGTTACTTACAGAAACAGGAGGGCGAGTCAAGATTAGATCTGGGTGCGTCCTACGGTTGTCCTCGCCAGAGAGATCCCGAGAAAACAGACGAAGAGCAAAGCAGAAGTCGAAGACAAGGGCAAAGAAAATCAGAAAAAAGAAAGAAAGGAGACAACCTTATTTATAGGGGAAGGAAACCCTCTTTGGGCGCCACTTTCGAATTCGAAAAGGTAAACTTCGCAATCCGCGCCCGTTCCATCAATGTGACAGCGCGATTAGTGAAGAAGCTACACGTGTAGCCGCCGGTTCGTTCCCCAGGGAGGAACATATATTGCCTCAGAGAAGTTGAACCGACATCAGGTAATGATCGCTGCATCTCCAGATGGGTTCTCTAGCTTCTGACCCCTAAAGGCTAGGGCACTTAAGAAGTCACAAGCTAGGGGACAATTGTGTGGGGAGATTTTCAAAGCTCCAGGATTACGCTAATCACAGCCATCAGATGGGACTAAGCATTCTCGCGTGCCATCCGCGTGCCATCCACGTGGCATCAGCCTCACCTCGGCTGCCGGGACAGAGGCCTCAGCCGAAGTCAAGTAGGTCCTGGCCGCTAGCGCTGAGCTCGGCTACCCAGGTGCCCACCTCGGCTAAAAGCTTGACCTCGACCAAAGGAGCCGGGACGAAAGCTGAAGCAAGAGAGAATCCCCACTCGCGCCCTTCGCCTGCGCGAGCCAGTGATACAGATGCGACATCCAGCCGTCCACAATCTTCGTCGGATCACTGACAAGGCGGCATCCAGCGGTTGAAGCCAAATCAGGGCAAGGCCCGAGGGTGGATCCGATGGGACCTCTACCGCCAAAGGCATCCAACATGATCTAGCCCAACATGACGCATATTAAATGCGATGTGGGCTCATCCGACTGGCATTAAACGCAAAGTGGGTTGGAATGGACCGCATTTATTACTTTGTGGGCTGATAAAGACTTCCCTATCAAATCATGGGACCCACGGCAAAATATCATCCAAGATATCGTCCAGTTCTCTATAAATAGAACCCCATTTCACATGCAAGGTATGCATTATACACACTTGAGAGTCGCCACTTTGCCTCTCTTCTCCCTCTCCTTTGTTCCAGTTCACTTACTGACTTAGGCATCAGAGAGCCTTGTGCCGCTCAGGCCAGGGTCCTCTGACCGTTTGCTCTTCCCTTTCAGGCTTTGAGGCAGCAGATCATCTTCTTTATTTGGATAAGTCCTGTAAGGCACCCCGATTATTGTAGGTCATATTTTTCTACACCTACACTTACAATTAATAAAATGGTAACAAAGGTTGCTGAAATGACATATGACTTATTATCCAATTAGTGTTACAGCTCAAAACAGCCTTAATAGTCACATTTTACACATGTTATACAAAAATATCTGGACAAATATGAAGAAATCAATATGGACAAAAACAGTGCATTGACTTACCCGCATTTATTCATTCATAGAAGAATAATTGATAGGATAAAATGTGTACCTTCAATCTTCTTGGTGGCCTTTTGATGGATTTGATGCGCTTGTCACAAGATAAAATGTTTATTAATTTCAATTATTTTTGTGTATTACTATTCCTATATAGATGTTTAGAAATAAATTATATTCTTTTCATTTTTTTGCAAATATAAGAAAAAAAAGGATGGCTACAATAAAAGAAGCAAGGTTTCTTGGTCTAATCAAAATAATACGATCTTCATTGACTATCGCATTGAAAAGAAACGCATATAGCAGGTAGAGCGGGGACTCATGTAAAGGCTTCATCATAGGAAAAAAAATCATTATAGCATTCAACTAAAAAAACAAAGCTTAACTACAATAAAAAGCAATTAAATCCCTACCCAATATTAACGTTTGAATCTGCCATATGCATTTCTCTATTTTGTGACATACACATATTATCTAGGAGAAATAACAAGCATACATGAAGTTGAACTCCAACACCACCAATATATAATTTTAAAGTCCTAAAGGAAGCAGTTAAATCAAGTGTAGCTAAGGCATAGTGGAGAGGTACAAAGAGAGAGAAAAACTAAACTATTTAAGCGATTCAATATAAGAAAATCCCAACTTTGAATATGATTGAGGTATATATTTATAATTCCTAAGAAATATGCTAACACAATTTATAGGAATGAAAAGACAATTTATAGAAAAGTCAACTTAGGTTTTATGAGTTTGTTTATTTAATCCTTGAAGAGTTACAGGTTCTTTTATGCCTTCTCTAATTCATTATTGTTTTTTAATAGGCATTCTTCTCTTCGTACATAATTTGATATTAGCAAATAAAAAAATTCAAGTTAAAGCAATTCATAGCTTCAATTTGTAGCATAAGAAATTATTTAGGCAACATTAAATGTTTCCAAATTGAATAAAACACCAAAGACTATAAAAACCAGTATACAATACAATATGTAGAACTTCAACTAGAATTTTGGGTGAATTTCATTTAATCTTAGCTAATGCCCAACTCTATTGACTACTCTGGTTTCTGTTGTTCAACAATAATGTTTTTCCAAAACATCCAGTTTGAAGAAATGAGGAACGCAAAATTTTCATAAGTTAAACAACATGTAGAGAGTAAAAAAATAAAAACTAAGCAGATGTAAAATAGTATGAATAAAAATGTACAAATTCAGATAGAGAGGAAAACACCCAAAAATAATTATGTCATTACTTTCAAATTTTGTGGTACTACATTGTGAGTTATATATATGGTGGATTATTCCTCTATTGTGAATTTCAGTTTCTTGGTAAGCAACATAAAAATCTCATAGGTTTAACAACATGTAGAGAGTAGAAAAAAAAAGAAAAAAAAAACACAAAAGAGGTTATACAGTAAGATAAAATTGCAACAACAAAAAAAATTCCAGCTAAGAGAAGAACACCTAAAAATAATTGTCATTATTGTAGAGTCTTGAGGTACTACATTGTGAAAGAATTCACCATGACTTTATTATGAGAACTCATCTCAATTTAGATATGAATATATATATTTTAATTTTTGAAACATAAGAAGATGCTCAATTTATACAAGAATAAGAATAGGAATTAAAAAAAAAACCCACTCATTTGAAATCTATACCCCTATATAAAAGGGAAAAAGTGTGCTACTTAAAAATTCCTTTGCACCCTAGCCTTCATTTGAAAAAAAAATAATCTTGAAATGCTTTACATATGAAACTAATACACAATAAAAATCCAAGTAAGTGGAAACTGTCATCGCTTCAAATTAAATAAAAGAAATCTGAAGTGCAAGATTTTACATGAATTCAAGTTGACCGGTGTCCAACATTTATACATTGCTTTTCATGCTCAATTCAGTTCAAGCAGGAAAAAAAGAAAATTAGAAATTAGAATAGACTGTTGATTTGGTACTCCTTTAACGGTACAAACACTATAATTCATGGGATTTCTAGGTTGTTGCTAGACATTCTACAAGCCTTCATTTTCAGGCCATGTTGAAGGTGGCCGGTGTAATAGGATCGGTACATTTATTCCATTCACTTTGTGAAATCTACGGAATGATATTTGAACTTAATAAAAAAATCTGTATAAAATGAATCATACCTATGTTCGAGTCAAACTGTACTCCCCGACCATGATAATTGTGTGCCTTTGATGAGCAAGCATATCAACCAATGCCCCTGGTTTTGCGCCCGCCCCCCCCCCCCCCCCCCCCGCCCCCCGCCCCCCCAATTGTATGCTAAGGACACCATTTGTAAGGGCACACTCATAATAATCCACATATGTTATTACTTAGGTGCATCATAATAAGTTGTGTGAAACCTACATAAAAATAGCATAAGTACCTATAAGAAAGAAAATTAAGAGGAAAAAAATAGAGCATGTATTCTATTGAATAGCTCAATTCTCTTAGACGAAAACATAGAGAGAAAAAGTCTCATATAGGATATAATCTAAAAAGCAATAAACATTCAATATGGAAAAATATAAGAACATATACTTCGATTTCACGAGATCAATCCTTATGCATACAAAAGACACATAAAATAGAATGAATACAACTTGAAATATAAATCAATATTTACTTCTCAATTGGAATTATGTTCACTTGATCCAAGCAAAAAAAGATAATCATATCAAGATGAAAAGCAAGTAGACTGTAGACAAACCTTGAGCAGTGTCAGGTTCTTCATCTTCTGTACCTAGAATAGTAGCTAAATGTTTCAGATCAAAACTAAATATAGAAAACGATAATAATGTTTGTAAACAATCACATTTATAACTACTTAAATGAATATCGCTCATGAAATGAAATGGTAGGAAGGGAAAAAACTGAATGCAGATGTACACTGTGCGGGGAGATTTTCAAAGCTCCAGGATTACGCTAATCACAGCCATCAACTGGGACTAAGCATTATCACGTGCCTCACGTGCCATCCGCATGCCATCCACGTGGCACCAGACTCACCTTGGCTACCAGGACAGAGGCCTCAGCCGAAGTCAGACAGGTCTGGGCCGCTAGCGCCGAGCTCGGCTACTCAGGTGCCCACCTCTGCTGAAAGCTCGACCTCGGCCGAAGGAGCCGGGATGAAAGCCGAAGCAAGAGAGAATCTCCACTTGCGCCCTTCGCCCCCCACGTCATCGGACACCGGAGGAATAGGGGCACGAGCCAGTAAGACAGATGCGACATCTAGCCGTCCACAATCTTCGCCAGATCACTGACAGGGCGGCATCCAGCGGCTGAAGCCAAATCAGGGCAAGGCCCGAGGGTGGATCCGATGGTACCCCTACCGCCAAAGGCGTCCAACACGATCTGGCCTAACATGAATCGCATTTAATGCGACGTGGGCTGATCCGACTGGAATTAAATGCAAAGTGGGCTGGAATGGACCACATTTATTACTTTGTGGGCTGATGATGACTTCCCTATCAAGTCATGGGACCCACACCAAAATATCATCCAAAGATATCGTCCAAGCGTCTATAAATAGAGCCTCATTTCGCATGCAAGGTACGCACAATCCAAACCTGAGAGTCGTTACTCTGCCTCTCTTCTTCCTCTCTTTCCTTTGTTCCAGTTCACTTACTGACTTAGGCATCGGAGAGCCTTGCGCCGCTCAGGCCAGGGTCCTCTGACCGTTTGCTCTTCCCTTTCAGGCTTTTAGGCAGCGGATCATCTTCTTCATTTAGATAAGTCCTCTAAGGCACCTCGATTATTGTGGGTCATATTTTTTCTGCACCTACAATTGGCGCCGTCTGTGAGGAAGTACTATCCCAACCTTCCCAACCTTCTCAATCTTCCCAAAAACCATGCCTCCGAAAGCTAAGAAGGGCGGAGAGTCACAGAGAGCAAGACTCGAGCGTCCGGGCCCGTCGACGGACGTCCCTCCTTAGGGACGGTCCGGAGCGGACCATGGCGCGTCTGCAGGCGAAGAGCGCGTAGGCTCGCGACCCTTCGTCGAGATTCCCTTCCGAGAGGGAGTCGAGACTTCGTGCTCTGACGAGGAAGTCGCGCCTCCCCAGCGGGACAAGCGTCGACGTGAGCGCCCTCTCAAAGGTAAAGCTGCGGCGGTGGCGGAGCCACGCCGTGTGTAACCCCCTGATGCTGGAGGAGACATCGTAGCTCAAAACGCTCTCCTCCAGGAGCAGGAGCGAATAATCCGCTAGCTCCAGCAGCAGCTGAGAGCGGTGCAAACTGCCTCTCTAAGGCAGCCCTCAGAGCCCCAAGGCGAGAAGAAAGCTGTCCAGAGCAAGGTAGTCCAGTCCTCCCGCAAGGATCTAAGGGCCTTTCTGGACCAGAAGCGCAGCCATGCTCACGATGAGGGCTCGAGCAACACCCATAGCCATCGTGGCCGCGACGGGCGAGCTCATGGCCACCATAACCGAGGCCATTTGAAGCAAAAGCCAAGAGCGCTGACGCTAGAGAAGGACGACAAGCAGGAGCGGCTAGACAAGCGCATCAAGCTCGCTCTTCAGCATAACCTGGAGATGCGGGACCAGCAAGAAATCTGTGGCCCCACCGATCTGGGGGCCTCTCCCTTCACCCGGGACATCGAGACGACTCCCTTGCCCAAGAAGTTCTCAGTCCCGCGGTTCGTCCCCTACGATGGACTGTCTGACCCATCCGCTCACCTCCGTCACTTCTCCTAAAAGATGTCCATCTGGGGGAACGAGGGCCATCTCAACTGCAAGATCTTCTCCTCTAGTTTGAGCGACCTCCCTCTGAAGTGGTTCTGCGCTCTGCCGGAGAAGTCTATTTCGAGTTGGAAAGAACTCCAGCTCTCCTTCCTCAAGAAGTTCCAAGCCTACAGCGTCGTCCACAAGACCGATGCTGATATCCTCGCTCTAAAGATGAAGCAGGGTGAGACCCTCGCCCAGTTCGCCCAGCGGTTCTGGGCAATTTACAGCCAAATCGAGGATACCAGAGAGGAGGTGGCGACTTTCGCCCTCCGGAATGCCCTGTTACCAAGGTACGAGCTGCGGAAAGATTTAGCTGGAGATCCCGCTCCCTCCATGCCGGCCTTGATTTCCCGGATAAAATGCTATATCGCCCGAGAGGAAGACGAAATCCGAGCTCGGGAGGAGGAAGGCCGAGAGAGCGCAGGCCCGAAACCCAAGGAAAGAAACAACCAGCCCCAGCAGCGGGGTAAGAAGCCATACCAGAGGCAAGAGCCGAAGCAGGCCTGGGTATCCAGTTCGGCGAGAGCTTCAGCGTCCAGGTCCGGGGGCAGCAGGAGGGCCAGACCTCCCCGCGACACCTACCAGTCTATGAACATCGTCTTCAAGGAGCCAATCCACCAGGTTATGAACAAAGTCAAGACCCAGCCATTCTTCAAGTGGCCTCGTCCCTTGTCAGGCGATCCCTCCACCCGTGACCAAACCAAGTTCTGTGCCTACCATAAGGGTAACGGGCACAGGACCGAGGAGTGCAGAACTCTGAAGTTCCACTTGGAGAGGCTCGCTAAGGAAGGCCATCTTGCGGAGTTCGTGAAAGCAGGAGACGTCGGCAGCGGCGGCGGTAGCCGAGCTCATCAGATCGTGGCTAGGGATCCAGACAGTGAAGACTCTGAAAAGATCATCAATGTGATCCATCTAGCGCCCTCGGCCCCCTCTCCCTCAGCTCGAGACAGCCCTCAGGCTCGTGCCGAAGACAGGCGGGCCTCGCACGGGAAGGAGGTGCTGAGAGCCGAACTCTGGCCAGCGCCCATGAGAGCGCGCCGCGACCGACCAGCCATCTCATTCTCGGATAAAGATCTGGAGGGAATCCAACTTCCTCACAACGACCCTCTGCTCCTGACCATGAAGCTGAAGGACTTCACTGTGAAGAGGATCCTCGTCGACTCCGGCAGCTCTTCTGAGGTCCTATACTATGAGTGCTCAAAGAAGATGAAACTCTCAGAAGCTGACCTCACGGAGGTCCGTGCGCCCTTGCTAGGGTTATCCGCCAAACCGGTCTACCCCAAGGGTAAAATCACCCTGGAAACCCGAGTGGGCGGAGCCTCCATGATGGCCGACTTTCTGGTAGTGGACGCCCCTTCTCCCTACAACGTCATCTTGGGCAGAACGTGGCTCCACAAGTTGGAAGCAGTCCCCTCTTCCCTCCACCAGAAGCTGAAGTTCGTACTCGAAGGCAAAGAGGGCAAGATGGAGGTGGTCACAGTAGAAGGAGATCAGCAGCTAGCCAGGCAGTGCATGCTGTCCGTGGTCCCCGCAGAGAAGAAGCCAGAGCGCGTCAACCTGGCGGAGTTTGAAAAGGGTCTAGATGAGATCGGCCAAGACCCTGACAAGAAAAGTATGGAGGACCTAGCCGAAGTCAGGCTCGACCCAGCAGACCCTGACAGATTTCTCCTGATTGGCACTCAGCTGCCAGACGAAGAGAGAGCCGAGCTCTCAAGGTTTCTAGTGCAGAACGTGGATGTCTTCGCCTGGGCCCCGAGCGAAATGCCTGGGGTCGACCCCGAGGTCATGTGCCACAAGCTGAATGTGGATCTCAGCCACAAGCCAGTGGTACAGAAAGCCCGCAGAACGGGGTTACAGCAGACAGACGCGGTAGTCGAAGAGGTCGACAAGTTGCTGGAGGCAGGCACAATCCGGGAGGTCCAGTACCCGGTCTAGCTGGCCAATACGGTGGTGGTTAAGAAGAAGACTGGCAAATGGAGGGTGTGTGTGGACTTCACCGATCTCAACAGGGCCTGCCCTAAAGATAGTTTCCCCCTTCCAGAGATTGATCAGATGATCGACGCCACCGCCGGCCATGACCAGCTTCCTCGACGCCTACAGAGGCTACCATCAGATTCCGATGTATGAGCCAGACGAGGAGAAAACTGCATTCATAACCCCTCGTGGCACTTATTGCTACAAGGTAATGCCCTTCGGGCTGAAGAACGCGGGGGCAACATATCAGCGCCTCGTGAGAAAGATGTTCGAGGCTCAGCTCGGCAAGACGGTGGAAGTCTACATTGACGACATGGTCGTCAAGTCCAAGAACTCCAGCGACCATCTGGCGGATTTGGCCCGAGTCTTCAGCAGCCTTCGCGCGTTCAAGCTCAAGCTAAATGCTTCCAAGTGCGCCTTCGGCGTAGCTTGTGGCAAGTTCCTCGGAAGCCTGGTAACGCGGAGGGGAATAGAGGCCAACCCGGACCAGATTACTGCAATCTTGGGCATCCAGAGCCCATCTACTACAAAGGAGGTCCAGAAGCTTACAGGCATGGCTGCAGCACTCAATCGCTTCATCAGCCGATCATCAGATAAGTGCAGGCCTTTTTTTCAGCTTCTGAGAAAAAATTTAAAATTCCAATGGACCCCTGAGTGCAACCAAGTGTTGGCAGCACACAAAACTTATTTGTCTTCACCACCCTTACTCTCTACCCCAACTCAAGGGGAGATTTTGTATTTATATCTTGCGGTCTCAGATCATGCGGTGAGCTCCGTCCTCATTAGAGAGGACGAAGGAGTACAAAAGCCAATTTACTATACAAGCAAGATCCTACTTGATGCCGAGACTAGATACCTTTTGTTGGAGAAGCTCGCACTGGCACTCGTCAGCGCCTCCCGCAAGCTCTCCCATTATTTCCAATCCCACACCATTGTGGTGATCACGGAGCATCCACTCCGTTCTATATTCAAAAAAGCTGACTTTTCAGGGCGAATCTCAAAATGGGCAGTCGAACTGGGGCAGTATGACATTCAGTACCGTCCCCGGACTGCGATCAAAGCCCAGATTTTAGCAGACTTCATTGTAGAGTTCGTCTCGCCAAGCTCGGCTCCGCCCCAGTCCGGCACGGAACTGGGGGCATAGGGCATGAGCCTGAAGTTACCAAGGTCGAACAAGCTCCCGCCTCGGCATGGAAGGTCTTTGTTGACGGTTCGTCCACCTCTAAGCGAGCTGGCACCGGCATAATCCTCCAGTCGCCAGAGGGACTGGTCATAGAGCAAGCCTTCACCTTGGACTTCAAAGCAACAAACAATGAAGCAGAGTATGAGGCACTGATAGCAGGGTTGAACAGCGCCCAAATCCTCGAAGCCCAGCACCTGGTGATCTTCAGCGATTCGCAACTGGTGAATAGCCAGCTCGCTGGAGACTACCAGGCCAGGGACGACAGGATGGCGGCCTTCTTAGCCCTCGCGAAAAAATTACTCTCTCATTTCCGGACAGCTGAGGTCAGGCAGATCTCCAGAGATACCAACACGCACGCTGATGCGCTTGCAAACCTGGCCTCCGCTGTCGAAGCAGGAAAGAAAAGGACTGTCGAGGTTGGATCGATATCAAGATCAAGCCTAGAGCTCCCTTCACCTCGGCAAGTCCTTTGTGCTGATCTCAGCCCGAGCTGGATGGACCCAATCATCTCTTACTTGAGGGACGACCAGCTCCCCGAGGACAAGACTGAAGCCCATTGAATCAGACTCAAGGCAGCTCGATTCTGGCTATCTCCCGAAGGCAAACTCTATAGAAAATCCTTAACGGGTCCCTACCTCCAATGCGTCCATCCGAGCAAGGTGGACAACTTCCTGTATGAGATCCATGAAGGAATCTGTGGCAGTCACATCGGAGGCCGATCACTGGCCTACAGGGCAATAAGCCAAGGTTACTGGTGGCCCTACATGCAGAAGGATGCGCAGGTATATGTCAGGAAATGCGAGAAATGCCAGAAGTTCTCCCACTCTCTTCATCAGCCAGCGCAAGACCTGAGTCCCCTCTCTAGTCCATGGCCCTTTGCTCAATGGGGGCTGGACATTGTGGGGCCTCTCCACCGAGCTCCAGGGAATAAGAGATGGCTGATAGTTGCGACGGATTACTTCACAAAGTGGATAGAAGCTGAGCCGTTGCCTCCATCACTGATAGGGACTCTAGGAACTTCGTGTGGAAGAACATCATAACGAGGTTCGGCATCCACAGGACCCTGATCTCGGACAACGGGACTCAGTTCGACTCCAAATCCTTCAAGGACTTCTGCCAAGAGCATGGCATCAGGAACCATTACTCCACTCCGGCGTATCCACAGAGCAATGGCCAGGCCGAAATTTCTAACAAGGTAATCCTGGACGACCTGAAGAAGTGGTTGGACAAGGCAAAAGGGAGATGGGTAGAGGAGCTTCCCAGCGTGCTGTGGGCATACAGAACGACTCCAAGGCGATCCACCTTGGCGACACCTTTCTCTCTGGCTTATGGGATGGAGGCGGTCATTCCCTTGGAAATTGGCCTCCCCACCTTAAGGACAGAGTTGGTCGACCAGGGCCGAAACGAGACAAACTTGGCAATGGAGCTGGACTTAGCAGACGAGCGTCGAGAAGCGGCAGCCCTACGACTGACTGACTATCAGCAGCGGCTAGCCAGAGGCTACAATGAAAAAGTCAGAGAAAGAAGTTTCTCCGTTGGAGAGCTAGTCCTGAAGAAGACACTGCTAGCTGACAAAGATCCAAATGAAGGAAAACTGGCCCCGAGATGGCATGGCCCATTCAGGGTGGTCTCGCTGGCAGGACGATCCTCTTACAAGCTCGAAGACTTAGAAGGCAAGCCGTTGCCGAGACCATGGAATGCATCCCACTTGAAGAAATTCTATTTCTAAAGATGTAACATGAGCCTCAGAATCAACAAAAGCAGCGCTTGCCCTGTCATCAAACTGTGTCATCTCTCCTTATCTGAGTTCGGCAGCTCTGGGTCCTTGACCCTGGAAGAGACTTCGGATTCATACATCCAAGTCACTTCCTAAAGTTTGGGTCCTTGACCCTGGAAAAGGCTTCGGGTTCATACACCTGGTCGTTTCCTAAAGTTTGGGTCCTTGACCCTGGAAAAGGCTTCGGGCTCATACACTCGGTCGTTTCCTAAAGTTTGGGTCCTTGACCCTGGAAAAGGCTTCGGGTTCATACATCCGGTCGTTTCCTAAAGTTTGGGTCCCTGACCCTGGAAAAGGCTTCGGATTTATACATCTGGTCGTTTCCTAAAGTTTGGGTTCCTAACCCTGGAAGAGGCTTCAGATTCATACATCCAGTCGCTTCCTAAATTCCGGGTTCATAGACCCCTCGAGATCGTTCCCGAACTCAGGCTCGCACAGCCGAGATCCTTAAGACTCTGGGTTCATCTCGGCAAAAGACAGTTCACATCGGCCAATCATGGTCCATTTCGGCCAATGACAGTTTTCAAAAGAAAAAGAGCAGTGCAAGCACTGAAGTGCAAAAAAGCAGCACAAAAATACAAGTATCATAAAACAGTACAAGAAAAGCAAAAAAGAATACAGAAGTACTATACACAGATTGTATGATCACAAAATTGTTCTTTTTATTCATTGTAATTACTTCATTACAAGGATTACAGAGAAGAAAACAAAGTACAGAAAGGAGGCTCGCAGTCCTCTAGAAACAGAAAAAGAAATGAAGGCTGGGAGGCTCTGATCTTCACTGACTCTTCAGTCCGGTCTTCAGCATCCTGAGCTCTTCAACGCCCTCTGGATTGTAGGCTTGGAGACTCTGAATCTCATAGAGCTCTACAATACCCTGTGGTCGGTTAGACCAAACTTTGTAAAAAAGAGCACCCTCAGCCCGAGAACCTCTCGATCCTGCCCGCCGCTCGGAGGTCTTGACATCCCACAAGAAGATCCGCAGCATGATTCCACGTAGAGTCCTTTGGGATGAAAATAAGACCCCCAAACGCGCAGGGCGTCACCAACCCACGACTGCAAAGATTCCTATGCAGCCGCGTCAGAGAGGGTTGGCCGTGGACCCGCGTTCAGAGAGTGCGTAGTCCACGAGGATCGCCTTCAGAGAGCGCGCAGACTACGACAGACTGTCTGCCAGATGTCCTTGTTCTTTTTTCTCTCCCATGGCGAGCTTGCCACTCCTATTTATAGGAAGAAGAAGGGCCCGGTCTTCAAAGAGAATTATGAGGCGATGTCTCCCACGCCTTACGTGAGGTGCACGTCTTCCTATATGCTGACAAGCGGTTCCGATGGTGCCACGTGGAGCCATCCGCTCGTTTTCCTCATTGGCCATACCGCCACACTTACTGTTATTTATGGTCTTCAGAATACGGAGAATCAGCACAGATAACTATGAAGATCGTTCGGTACTCTCTCCAACTCAAGGCTCACACGTCACGTCACATTAAAGGCACTCAGCCGGACTCAAGCGTAAAAGAGCCGAACTAAAAAAGAAAGGGAAGTAAAAGAGCTCTGTTTTTCATTAAAAGTGAAGGACATTACAGAGCTGAGCGTTACATGCAAAAGATAGAAAAGAAAGATTACAAAAAGCAAAAGCAAGAGCAGGATGTAGCTACTGCGGCTTCGGCGACTCCACCAGTATGATCACCGACTCTGATGAACCAGCGGTCTCGGCTACGACCGCAGCCTTGTCTGGTGCATCACCAGCAGCAGGGGCAGAAGGAGCTTCGCCTTGAGGCGCGACTGGGGCATCGCTAGCAGGCGGAGCAGTTGGAGCACCATCCGGGGCAGGATCAGCTGCAGGGGCTTCGACTGGGGCACTCTCGCCCAAAGGAGTAGATTTCGGCTCCGGGACTGGGTCCGAGTACTTCGGCAAGTTCCGATAGACCGGGTGGTCTTCCGGAACCCCCGCACGCCTCAGTGCGGCCAAGCACCCTTCCTCGAACAGAATGGAGGTGATCTCCTCCACCTGCTTCTCATACTCCTGAGTGGCCTGGTCCACCCCCTTCTGGAAAGAGGACTGTGCCTTGGGCAGCAGAGAAGCCTTGAGACCAGTATTTTCCTTCTTCAGCTCGGCACTCCCTGCATTCAGCTTCTCGATTTCAGCGCGCCCGGCCAGCACTTCGCCGCGCAGCCTCATCGCCTCAGCCGCCGTTTCAGACCTCGCTCTGGCCACCTCCGACTCCAGCTCCGACTCCAGCTCGGCGATCTCTTAGTCTTCGTCCAGATATCACCCTTTAGCTGATGAGTCTTCGACGTGAGTTCAGTGACGCTGACCACAGCTACCTCCAGCTGAGCGGTCGCCTCAGCGCTACTCTTCTTTAGCTCTTCCAGCTCCTTCTTCAGCCTCTCCCTCTCGGACTCCAGCTGGGTGACCTTCGCAACGTTCTTGTCACTCCTTTCCATCACTGCCAGGAGCCTTTGCACGTTCTGCAAAAGGAAAAAGTAAGCCAAACAAAAGCAGCCGAGCTAAAGCACTTGAAGAAAGGCGTTGAAGATACTTACCAAAAGATTAGCCTGAATCGCCAAGACCAACAGGCTTTCGTTGTCATACCTCGCGTGCACTTCCATGTCTCGCGGTAAGGCACAAGCTTTTTCTAGGGCTCCAATAATGTCGGTGTTCCCCATCAACCGGTCCTCGACGTTTAGAGGCTTCCCGGGCTGCGTCTCCATCTTGGGTCGCCATGTCGCCGGGGCAGTGCGAGGTCCGGAGGCCGATCCGGACCCTTGCCCTACCAAGATGGTGAGCTCGCGAGCCGCCCCGCCAGTCACCTTGCTGGCCGGCGCACTTTTCTTAGGCGGAGCCTTGCCCCCGGGAGCTCGCGCAGGAGTCTTACCCTTCGGGGGCTGTTCAGCCCCTGAGTCTTTCTCGCCCGCCTTGGACTTCTTCCTGGGTGGAGATCCCTCCCTCGGGCGAACCGGAGAGCATCGCCGCGCTCCCTCGCTCGGTGTGGCAAGAGCAGAAGTGGCAGCAGCACCCCCCGAGCCCGAAGCCGCGTGGGTGCTGGCAGATGAAGGTGTCGCAGAAGAAGAGGATCTTTGCCTGAACTTGGCCGTCAGATCCTTGGTACCAGGCACTCTCGAGCCTCCCTCCATTCCTTCCTCCTGGTCAGACGAATAGGCGTCTACTATCTCCCTTAGGTTCGGCGACCCCGAGCTAGAAGAAGTGGATGCCTCAGCGCCAGATGCAGCTCGGCTCGCGGCAAGGTCGATCAAAGGAACCCCGGCAGGCACGGCCAAGGTGACAGGAGGATGGTCAGGCTGCGGCTCGTTTTCCGGAACCGCTCCGATTCTCTTGTAGTGGCCGCGGTACCTCGGCATATACCCCAGCAACTTCCAGGCCGATCTGGTCTCATGCCCTTTGTACCTCTCGACCTTCTTGTGGTCGTCAACGTTTTCCTCCAGCCTTCGCTCACAACCCGGCGTCGCCTCGCGTGCAGTTCTGCGCCACAAACAAAAAAGAATATCAGCTCGGCAACATAAAGGTTGAGCAAAATAAACAGAGAAAAGAAGCAGTATTTACTTGGGACGGCCCCGAGGTGGTGAGGGACCATCAGTCTCCTGTCCTCACCAGCGCCGAATTCCCAGTCCCCTGATACACAGAAGAGGTCCTCCTCGGCGTTCTTACTGGAATCCTCCAAGGCCAGGATGACGCCTCTTCGGCGCTGCTTCACCCGGAGATAATAATTGTCTCCCCCAGCCTTGCAGATGTCATAGACGTCCTCGATGTCATGGACACCCAAGTTGGTCCCCAAGATCTCGTTCAGTTTTGCCGTGCCCATGATGACTTTGAAGCCATTGGGCATCAGCTGGCACGGGGTAATCGACCACACGCTGAGGCAGGCCCTAAGCAGGGGGTGCAGAGGAAATCTGACCCCGCCCTCGATCACGGAGATCAGAGGTAACGGCATCCAGCCGCAGGACCAGCCGCGCGTGGCATTGTCGATAGGATCCGCCGGCCTGAGGTGAACTCCCTCCGGGATGTTGTAAGTGGCCCTAAACCTAGCTATGCCCTCATCTGTATCTAACCGAAACCTAGGGGTGCCCATGTCTAAAAGAAGAAGATAGCGGAAAGAGACCCTAAAGGTGGAGAAACCCTAAAAAACAGACAGAGGCACAAAGTTACTTAAAAAATGGGAGGGCGAGTCAAAGACAGATCTGGGCGCGTCCTACAGTCGTCCTCGCCAGAGAGATCTCGAGAAGCTAGACGAAGAGCAGAGCAGAAATCGAAGGCAAGGGCAAAGGAAATCGGAAAAAAGAAAGAAAGAAGCCGACACTATTTATAGAAAGGGAACCCTCTTTGGGCGCGACTTTCGAATTCGAAGAGACGGATTTCGCAATCTGCGCCTGTTCCATCAATGAGACAGCGCAATCAGTGAAGAGCCTACACATGTAGCCGTCGGTTCGCTTCCTAGGACGGACAGGACGAAGCATTTATTGCCTCAGAAAAGTTGAAACGACATCAAGCAATGATCGCTGCATCTCCAGACAGGTTCTCTGGCTTCTGACCCCTAAAGGCTAGGACGCTTAAGAGGTCACAAGCTAGGGGGCAATTGTGTGGGGAGATTTTCAAAGCTCCAGGATTACGCTAATCACAGCCATCAACTAGGACTAAGCATTCTCACGTGCCATCCGCGTGCCATCCACGTGGCACCAGACTCACCTCGGCTACCAGGACAGAGGCCTCAGCCGAAGTCAGATAGGTCCGGGCCGCTAGCGCCGAGCTCGGCTACTCAGGTGCCCACCTCGGCTGAAAGCTCGACCTCGGCTGAAGGAGCCGGGACGAAAGCCGAAGCAAGAGAGAATCTCCACTCGCGCCCTTCGCCCCCCACGTCATCGGACACGTGGAGGAATAGGGGCACGAGCCAGTGAGACAGATGCGACATCCAGCCGTCCACAATCTTCGCCAGATTACTGACAGGGCGGCATCCAGCGGCTGAAGCCAAATCAGGGCAAGGCCCGAGGGTGGATCCGATGGTACCCCTACCGCCAAAGGCGTCCAACACGATCTGGCCCAACATGACGCGCATTTAATGTGATGTGGGCTGATCCGACTGGCATTAAATGCAAAGTGGGCTGGATTGGACCGCATTTATTACTTTGTGGGCTGATGATGACTTCCCTATCAAGTCATGGGACCCACACCAAAATATCATCCAAAGATATCATCCAAGCGTCTATAAATAGAGCCTCATTTCGCATGCAAGGTACGCACAATCCAAACCTGAGAGTCGTTACTCTGCCTCTCTTCTTCCTCTCTTTCCTTTGTTCCAGTTCACTTACTGACTTAGGCATCAGAGAGCCTTGCACCGCTCAGGCCAGGGTCCTCTGACCGTTTGCTCTTCCCTTTCAGGCTTTTAGGCAGCGGATCATCTTCTTCATTTGGATAAGTCCTCTAAGGCACCTCGATTATTGTGGGTCATATTTTTTCTGCACCTACATACATATTTAGGAGAAAATATTGTAAATTACAAAATTATTTCTATAGTATTATTAGCAAAATTCTCTAACAGATGTTCCAGTCGTTGAATAGCAGTGAGAAGAATTAACAATATTGATAAAATAGTTACTTATAGCCTACCACACATAATATACACTGAAGAACAAATGTTTTAATTAAGAAAGGCAATTTTACCTTATTACACTACATATTGACTATTCTTGAAGAGATTTTAAACTAATGGCACTTAAATTCCGGCTAAACTATGTATACAAAACTTCAACCATGATTTCTCCTTCGCAATTCTTTAATCATAAGTCAATTGAAAACATAAGGTATTTCTTGTATACATTTTTTTCTTTTCACAAAAACTAAAAAGTATAGCGATACAAGCAGGACATTATTATCTATGGCCGAAGCAACCATGAAACCTGTTCTCATGTAGTCCAAACATTGGGTTCTTATAGAGAATGGATCAAGGGTATCAAAATGAATAGAAGCACATCATGACATGGTTATCTAAATTGATAGATGCATGCAACAGAATCACCCATCTGTCCTAACCAATTTCAGGCCATTCACAAACCATATGATACATAAAACCAGTTCCTTAATTTTAGTGCAAGAAGATGGACAACCATGTGCCATTTAAATTAAAGCCCAAGCTGGTAGAAGTTTTATAAGGTAGGCAAAATTAGCGAAAGGTCCCTATAAGTGAATGTATCAAGCCTCCAGTCCAAGGAAAAACTTATTAAGGCCTATGGTCCACTCAGCTAGACTGTTTGCAGCCATAGGTCCCTGCATCCACATGTTCTCATTTTTTAGGACTAAATTGCCCTTTCAACCATTTTAGGCATAAATTTTTGAAATTTAAATTTTTAAATCTTCCATTATCCCTCGTCATTTTCTCTCTCATTCTTTATCACGGGTTGATCCTCGCATGTGTGCTGCGCCTTCTATAGTCGCAGAAGGAGAGCAGTTCTGATCTCGGTGGGCCACAAAAAGGAGAAGGGCAGCGCCCTGTTCATGTTGCAGAGAAAACAGAGAGATCTCTGTTGGTTTTCCATGGATCGGGTTTGATCACTTGGACTGATAGTTGCTAGAGAAGAAGAAGAAGCACGAGGATCCGGACTTGCTATTGTTAGGATCGACCATCGCTGGAAGTAGGGAAAGAAAAGAACGAAGGTGATCCTGCCATCGCCTGGGAATAAAAAACGATCAGAGGTTTCATCACTTGGACTGATAGTTGCCGGAGAAGAAGAAGAAGCACGAGGATCAGGACTTGCTATTGTTAGGATCGACCATCGCCGGAAGCAGGAAAGAAAAAAACGAAGGTGATCCTGCCATCGCTTGGGAAGAAAACATGATCAGAGGTGTTCTATCAATCAGGTGGGCCACGCTAGAAATCCTAGTCTGGTCGTTGCAGGAAGAAGACGACTGAAGCTTGCCTTCCGCTGCCCGTCGCCGTCCACTGTCATCGCCACCGGAGCAGGAACCAGAGATGTACACGCCACCGTTTTCCGCCACCAAGATCTGAGTTACAGAGGGCAGGTGCTACCCATCCATCACCGAGGAGAACAAAAAGGTCCGCAATCCGTCCTCCTTGTTTTCGCCGCCGGAATTACGCACACCATCACCGGTGTGGATACAGGAGATCCGCCGTTGTTGGCCTAACCGGAGAAGGAGACAAAAGCATCCCAGGTTCTGTTTACAAAACAGAATGAGTTTCTGTTGCAGAAACTCAACTGGGAAGACGACCCAGTTGGGTCAAGCACCAGGCCAGGTCTAGGTTCGGGTCAGTTCTGACGCGTTTGCAGCAGGAAGCCCAGCAATCACAGTCAGGGGTCATCCGAACTCCGATTTGCGCTCTGTTTCTTCCAACAGACTCGCATCGACTGAAGGCAACAGGATTGTTATATCGTTTTTGACAAATATTTATCAGTCTTTATGAAATTTATCTGAGTTTTTGGTAAATTTATTTGAGTTTTGTTCAACTTTATCTGAGTTTTTATCAATTTATCTGAGTGTTGTTCAAATTTATCTGTTTTCTGTCATATTTCTTTGTGTTTTTTGGTAAATTTATCTGAGTTTTTTTCAAAATTTATCTGAATTTTTGGTAAATTTATCAGAGTTTTGTTCAAATTTATCTAAGTTTTTGTCAATTTTATCTGAGTGTTGTTCACATTTATCTGTTTTCTGTAATATTTCTTTGTATTTTTTGTAAATTTATCTGAGTTTTTTAGTAAATTTATTTACATTTTTTGAAATCTATATGCGTTTTTTAAATTTATTTGTGTCTTTTCAAATTTATTACGTTTTTGAAATTATTGCATTTTTTAAGATTTATTTTTATTATTTTAAATTTATTTGCATTTTTTGAGATTTTCTTTGGATCTTTTGAGATTTATTTGAGTCTTTTTAAATTTATTTATATTTTCTAAAATTCATTTGGATATTTTAAAACTTATTTACATCTTTTTAAATTTATTTGTGTTATTTGATTATATATTGCTTTTTCTTAATTTATTACATTTTTTGAAATTATTTCATTTTTTTAAATTTATTTTCGTTATTTTGAAATTTATTTGTGTATTTTTAGAATTTATTTGAAAATCTAGGGATTCCATTAATCGTGGGTAATTAAATGTTAGTTGGCCATTATTAATGGGATATCCCACCAATCATGGGTTATGATTTAAAGAAAGGGTAAACTAGACATTTCAGGTATAAGAAAGTGTGGGAGGGACCTTTGGCTCTATGACTTTTTTTTGTGGATCTAAGGCCATAAAGTGAAATGTTCAGGGACCCGTCGTCGAATGCCCCAAGAAAATATATGATGAGTAGAAAAGATGATACAAGCAAAACATTATTGTCTATGACCAAACGGACCATGGAACCAGTTCTTTTACCAAAAAAACCATGGAACCAGTTCTCATCTATTCCAAACATGGGTTTTTTTATATAGAAAATGGATCAGTTAATTGGAGTTCATTATGAAAAACACCTTTCCCTAAAAGGATTCTCTTATTTGGTAATGCTTTATTTTACTGTGATTATATTTAGTATGTATGGTTTTAATTAGATTTGGCCTTCTTACCCATGATGCTCCTCAAGTAGGATCCTATAATGGTGGAAGCACAGTATGGACCCCGAGAAATCGACTCCTCCCCAACCTAACCAATACATCAGGGCTTAGGTCTTTTTCCATATGATGGGCCTTATGGGGAACTTGGAACAATTTTATCTTTAGAGGGGTTGAGTTAAATCCCCCTCACATCCTTAATTTGGCTAAAATAATGATGATGCAATGCCCAAGTAGGACTATTATGGGCACTTCTCATCCTTGGGCCAAAGGTTTAGTATGGAGGACTCTATTGAGTCTATTCATTCCTTTTTAGATGTGGCATTCAAAGTGGCCGTGGAAAGGTCAGTTTTGGTTTCGCGGTGTGTTGAAATAGAGCTTTTAGATGTACAGGGGTGTAATTGAAGAGTTTTTAACCCTAAAAAATATGAAGTGAGGTCAATCCTCCTTGTTCTGAGGGAGCTTAAAGAGATCGATTTGATCAAATTCCATATTATCTCTAATGCTTTTCGAAGTTATAAAAGGCATTAATGATAGTCAAAATTGGGAATTAATCCCATCATGTCGGATATTATCTTTCATTCAAGATCTCATCTCTTTTCAACTTTCTTATATCCCTAGTAGGTTAAAGGGCTGCTCACTTCTTTGTTAAGCTTAGTTGCTCATTGAGTTTTGACTGCTTTTGGGGAAGGGGGATTCCAGATTGTGAAATTCTTTGTTGTTGGTGTTGGTTGTGTTGTTTTCTTTTATTTTTTTTTATGAATTCATTTTACCCCCATCTCCAAAATAAACCCCAATAAAAAAAAAAAACCCAATGGAAGTCGTCCACTAAATTCCACATTCTCTGTTTCCAAACTTATATTGAATCTGCCACAGATCTTCACACATCCAAAGACAGCCTAAACAACTATTAAACATAAATGAATCTGAGATTGTTTCAGGAATTTATTGAATGTTTATGCTTGATGAATGGAGGAAATTGATACCTAACAATAACTTGTTGCCTGATACTTAAGTTGTTATGTTTCATACAAACAATGCGAAGAAAAAATGCAATGCACAATGCAGTTCAATCTAAGCCCATTGGATTAGTTATGCAGTTCCATTTTCAGAACATTTCCATTTGGTAAATGGAACTCCACACACGTTGCATCCCATAGGAAACCCAGCCTCATAAAATAGTAAATAATGGAACCATAGTCGATTCAAGAAATACAGACAACTATAACGAATGATAAGTTGGTATAAACAAGTACAAACCATCATCAAGATATAAATCTATAAACAACATTGTTGACACCAAAAATATCACTTTGCTTCTTCAAGATCCAAAAAGCTACATGAAGTCGCAACCTGCCATAAATAGGCAATGCTACTTCCAAAAATCAAATCTTGTCAGAATCAAACAAAAACTGCAAGATTCTTCAAGACAGACAAAAGAGGAGCACACAAGAAGTTTCGAGCCATTTCGAAATCATTTGGCCTAACTTCGCTTCTCCGACAGCTGAAAAGGAGCTCCCGGCGGCAAAAGTATCGGAGACACAAAATCTTCGATCAGAGCCGATGGATGGTCTCAAAATACATCCAAAAGGCTCCACGCCAAGTTCCGAGTCAAACCGACAACGTTTGACCCTACATCAACCCTCGAACAGCTAAATCAAGCCTCTCGGCGGCGAGAACCACCGAGTCCATCACTCATCAGCACATTGACGGCTTCAAAATGCTTATAAAGGCCTACACGTCAAATTTCAGGTCATTTCGACAACATATGACCAGACTTTGACGCTCGGAAGCCAAATCAGGCCTCTCGGCGGTGAAGCTCCCCGGGACCATGGCTTCCAAGACAGAGCCTATGGATCATCTTAAAATGACTCCAATAGGTTCCCTGTCCAATTTCAAGTCAATCGGACATCGGTTGACCGCACATCAAGCCGCGACATCTTCATCGCGATAAAAATAAATCTACTGGTGATAAAATCCCAAACGGCTTCAAAACTCAAACAAAAGCCTATGGTTGGTCTTATTTATTGCTCAGGAGGCTTCACCCCAAATTTCGGGTCATTCCGACATCGTTTGACCCAGTTTCAGCTTCTGACGGCAAATCGGCAGCTCTGTGCTACAAAGTCTTCGGCTTTCTCAGAAAATTAGAAACTTTGCAAACCAAAATGCAAGGATTCTCATCAGGTTTTCTACAGGAAAATTAGGCCAATAAATGATAAAAAAATGTCAAGAAAAAAATACAGAAGAAAAAAGAATAAAAAAACATAAAAAACAGACACAAACGGGACAAAAGGGGGCAAAACCCCACTAGGGTCGCATGGCCCAGGGTTGCCGGCGACCCTGGAGCCCGGGATCGCCGGGAGGGCCCCGGAAGCCCCGTTTTTCGTCGTTTTTCGCGATTCGAAGCGTCTGACCCCTGGGATTTTCCAAAATTCATACTTTTAAGACACTAAATCCTTTGACATCCGTCAAAATCACGGGTCAATCATCAAGAGTATCAAAATCAACATTGATCGCCAATCGGACAACCAAAAAAAGTGTGCTTTCTACCCGACCGATCAAGAAATCGATAGGACAGATAGCACTGACCCGCTGTTGGCAACCAATATCTGAAGTTACATGGTCATCCGATGTCGATCTACATGAAGATCCTTCGATGATCATCACCAGAAGAATCCCAAAAGACGCGGCACGGCCTGCGACTCTTCAACTGCTCGGCGACCACTTAGTTCGATTAATTGACTAGCTTTATTACAGTCAGTAATCCATTTCTTTGGATGGCCCAATCAGAAGCAAGCATCCGGGAGTTTCAAGTCAATTGATTCATGGCATTTAACCCATGAAACTACTCCCATCATGGCGATTAAAGGCGATTAAATGCCCTCAATCTCCTCTGGCCAATAAGAAGCCAAGAAAAAGGAGTTACAAAATAAAGGAATCAAATCCTGTAACTCCTCCCATTATGCGGCTTAATGACAATAAAAGCCCATAACCCTCCTAAATGGCTACCAAAAAGCCTATAAATAGGAGAGCACTCCAAGAAGAAAGGACAGCACAAAAAAGCACGACAGACTACAGAAAATCCGGAAATTCAGACAGAAAAAGGCATCAGAAATCTAAGAGAAAGAAAAAGAGAAAACTCTGTGGAAGTTCTACACCGACCACCGCTAGAAGGTGACAAAAGTCCCTTGGGGGGTACCCCCCAAGGTCCTTGCCTTCTCCTTCTGCCTCCAATGGCTTAGACGTGGCTTTTCAGCCCGTCTACTTTGTTTTTTATTGGACATAGGACCTCCTTTCGGTCTTTGTCCTTTAAAAACCTGAGGTTATAGCCAAGCCAAGCGAATCAAGAGCATCCTCTGTTCTCATCTGCATGGATGATGGCGAAGTCCACATATGGCTTGCGACCGTCAATCTGAATGAGTCCCCCACAATCTCCTGAGAAGTTAGATCCTCCTTTTCTTGCTTTTCATTGTAGTTTGTATTTTTCCAAAAGAGACCAAAAATCACAACTCTTGTCTTTCATTATTGATAAGAATTGTAAATCGGCTATAAATGCCAAAAAATCGCCTTTCACGGCAAACCAAGAAAAATGTCTCTTTTCTTAAATATATGTGCAATGGAAAACTCGAAAGATGTTGATTTCCATTTTACTTGCGAAGTTTGATCTCCGGATCACCACTTGTAATTCCAAGTAAAATAGAAAATCTGGCACACCCGCACAAAAAAAATGTTGATGCACGCCTCTGCCCCCCGGTTACGAAAGGGTCGGACCCAAACGAACTCCCATGTCCGCCGACCATGGTAGAATCGAGCAGAAGCGCTGTCCATCAAGCTGGCTCCACCCGGTGGGACTCGTTCATTTGAGAACACGATGCTAGAAATAAAATATTTGCATATCATATCTTTTGCTCTATGCTTATATTTCTTTTCTCGATTCCTTGGCTACTTTTTAATTGGTGGCCTATGTTGGATTCCGCATCTAAAAAAAATGAGATGAGATTTTTTGGAAATTTCTAATTCTTTGAGTTTATTTCCACTCTTTCTCTTTTCAAAAAAAAAAATCAAAAAATTAGATTTCTAAGTTTGGATTCAAAATTGAGAAACTTTGATCCTTTTCGTTTCGTCTCTGTGCTCGCGGAAATCGTTGAGCTGGTTCGAATTTGTGGAAATGCCCATTGTTTTTCTTCGATGAGTTCATTAGGAAAAAAAAGATTTCTCATTTTGGATTCAAAATTGAGAAACTTTGATCCTTTCCTTTCGTTCATGTGCTCGCAGAAATTGTTGAGCCTGTTCGAATTAGGACTTGGGCCATCATTTCTCTTCGATGAGTTCATTAAAAACCTAAAAAAAAAAATAAAAGTAAAAAAAAACAAAAAAAAATCAGATTTTTCATTTTGGATTCAAAATTGAGAAACTTTGATCCTTTTCGTTTCGTCTCTGTGCTCGTGGAAATCGTTGAGCCGGTTCAAATTGTGGAAAGGGCCATCGTTTCTCTTCGATGAGTTCATTAAATATCTTAAAAAAAAACAAATAAATAAAAAAAACAAAAAAACTACATAGACCACTAACGTTAAACCAACTGCGTTCTTTGATCACGGTTGATTCAAGAAAAGCCTTGTCCAGAGTGTGGAGACAGCTTGACTGTTCTAGGCAAGGGTCCTCCAAACGGGTTCATTAAGTAATCCTTGTTAGGGATTTTGTGTATTGCAATTTGATGGATGCATTATCATTTAAGCATCTCATGAATTTTCACACATGCATTGATTTTAGAAATCTTGAAATCTCAATTTATACATGTATTATTTTAAATATTGTAAATCTTATAGTTTGTGCATGTTTTGGTTTTAAACATTGGATGCATTTGTTTTTGAAAAGAATTTTTACAAATCAAGCTAGCCTATTGGAATCTGACCAAGAAATTTACCGTTGGAATCAACGGTAGATTCCAACGGTCAAGAAATTTACCGTTGTACATGTGTGGGTCAGCCGACATGAACCGACAAGTGAACCGACACCTGAACCGACATGAACCGACACTTGAACTGACAGAGAAAATCTAAAATTTGTAGCTCTTTGGAAATGGGACCGACAGAGGTCTCGGTTGGCCTTGATTTGTAAAAATTCTTTTCAAAAACATAGGCTAGCTTGATTTGTAAAAATTCTTTTTAAAAACAAATGCATCCAATGTTTAAAACCAAAACATGCACAAACTATAAGATTTACAATATTTAAAATAATACATGTATAAATTGAGATTTCAACATTTCTAAAATCAATGCATGTGTGAAAATTCATGAGATGCTTAAATGATAATGCATCCATCAAATTGCAATATACAAAATCCCTAACAATCCTACCCTTACCTGGGGGCAATTCTATCAATCGAGATTTCATAAGACCGGGTTAGGAGGCCTATGTGTACTCTCTCGTCTTTTAAATAAATAAAAAAATTTCAAAAAAAAAAATTTTAAATAAAAAATAAAAATAAAAAAACTTCAAAAAAAAATCTTAAAAATAATAATAAATAAGAATAAATAAATAAATAAAAAAAGAAGAAGAGATTTTTCAAAAAAAAAAATCTTAAAAAAAAGGATTTTAAAAAAAAAATCCTCTTAAAAAAAAAAACTCGTCATTTTTGGATTCAGATCCGAGAAATTATGGTTCATTTCTTCTGAGTACTGGCGCTCGCGGAAATCGCTGAGACCGTATTTGGATCGAAATATCATCTGCTCTCTTTGATGAATCCAATCTTGGCCTTTCAAAACAGAGAATCTCATCTCATGGATGCGGTCTCAAAACATTTGCGTCTAGCGGTACTAGTACGTCCTTTCATGGTCTACTGTATTCGCGACCGGCACATTTGTAACTCCAACTTTATATTCTTCTTATATCGAGTAAGCTCTGCTTCTCGATAAGTCGAATTTAAGTTCACAATTGCTTCTAGCAGTCACTGGGACGCTCATTCTGAGCTTGCCATACCTGCGATCAGAACAATTGTACCCTCTATGGCGTTTTGCCTTCTTCATATTGCTTAGGTCATCTCCTTCGAGCAATTTGAAAAGACAAAACCATAGAACTTCCCATTTATGATCATTATATTCTTGTGATTACTAATGGATGTGGTATTGTTTCAGAAACTTTTCGAAAACTAACAATGGCAGCTTCACTAACCATTACCTTTGATGAGAACAAGCACCAGCTCATGCTTCAACAGAAGCAAACCACGTGCACCTACAAGCTCCCCATTAGCTGCCGAAGTGTCAACTCCCTCGGCAACTCTCTGAACTTCGGGTCGACCTCGACTCCCCGGACTATTGTCTTTAGGACGCTGGGACCATTCCCACTTCCCGAAGAACAAACTACTCCTTCCAAGAAGCAGAAGCTCGCCTCTCAACGTGTCACTACCGTCACACCAAAGGTGAGCACCAGAAGGCCCGAAGCCCGTGACACCCCCACGAAGCCTCGACCCATAAACGACCAGGTCTATCCCAAGACTTGGTCCCCAAGACCTTCACCAAAACAAAGAAGGTCCCAAACATCCACTAAGCCAGCATCCTGGCCCCACTCAAGGAGAACCAGTTCTACCCTCTTGCTTACATGAAAGAGGAGAGACCCATCTCCAACCTGACTCCCAAGTCAACCCAGCATGAGCCGGCTTGTTCCTACAAGCCCAAAATCAAGTCATGCATCACAAGGCCTGTACAAGCACCTGCTAAGGCCTACAATCCTGCAGTTCGACCCTTCATCTCTACAGAGGCCGAACTTGAAAAATTCAAAGCTTCACTATAATAGGCGAAGGACCGGGTTCACATCCCGTCCTTGCCTAGCTACAAAGAAGATAGGCTCGGCTGCTGCGCCTGAGGGAGCACATCATTCGTGGTCAAAGCCAAGCCAGAGCTGACCGAAGCTCAAATGTCGTATACGCCGCCGCGCGTCGTATCGGCAAAAAAGACTAGAGAAGCAAAGGACCCAGCCTCCTACGCTTCAAGTCTCTCCCAAATGGGTCGAAAAAGAAAGACCCAACCAAGTTGCTGCCATCCATATGGTTGGAAAAACCAGAAGACGTCAAAAATCAGCAACAAAAATCCATGTCCAACGTCCGGTGACCCGCAGCGTCTCCAGGACAAGAAGACACTCAGAAGAATCCCCCGCTGCTTCAAGCAAAGGATGGCAGAGTGATACTTCCTCAAGCTCTTCTTCAAAAAGAATGAGCCACAGCTCAGTCACCAGGACAGTTTCTTCGTTTGAATCCCAAAGGATGAACGTCTTGGCTACAAATTCTGAGCCACCACCCCGCAATCCACCTCAAGATGATGCGATCACACGCATCCAGCAGTTGGAACAAGGCCAACAGAGGATTGAAACTCTGATGGAAAACCTTCTCCTCGCCTTCCAAAATCAGGCGAACAATGAACCTCCTCCGAATCATCAAGACGATGAGGTAAATGGGGAAAAAAATGAGTCACGAGCCCTTACCAAAAAGGACGTAGACAGTATCCTTGCCAAAGCAAAAGAAGAGGATATACTCAAGGAGCATGGGATCAAGCCACCATATCCCTTATGGATGGACTCGGTCCCGTTCCCTACAAAATTCAAGCATCCTACTCTCCAAACATATACGGGGAAAGGATCAGCCAGACAGCACGTCATCTACTTTAAGATCTTGACGGGAGCTATCGTGAATCAAGATGCACTCAAGATCCGCCTCTTTGCAAGTACCCTAAAAGGTACGGACTTCGATTGGTACTCCACTCTGCCGGAGGACTCCATCCAAAATTGGGCCATGCTAGAGACACGCTTGCTGACTCACTTCAAAGGTGAGGATCATCCCACTACTATGGCTCAGCTGTGCAGCCTAAAATAGGGGGAGAATGAGTCAACATATGACTTCATTCACAAGTGGAAAGCAATGGCGTACAAATGCTCTGATTTATTGCCACAAGCGTCGCTAGTCGACATCTGCCGAAACAACATGAGAGCTAGAATCCGCTCCATGATCATCGGCAACAAATCAAAGAACCTGAGAGAACTCCTAGAAGCTTCCATGGAAGCTGAAACGGTGATTAAAGACCTCAACAGTCAGAAATCAACAAGAAAAGAGCCAACCGCCATTGCAACCTCTAAACCAAAGAAGAAAGAGGTCCTCAATGTGCAGACCAAGTCAGCTCCTCAGCCACCAAAGAAAGCTGAAAACAAAGCTGCTGGTAAGAGACCTGAACTCTCAGATGCTTTCAAAGAACGAGTAGAAAAGAAATACCCATTCGATGAAGATGTTGATGAAATCTTCGGGGCTCTTGTGGCAAACGGCAAACTCACCTTGCCTGAACCCAAAAGACCGAGTGATGTTGGCAAAACCAACGATCCTCGGTACTGTCCATACCACCAGATGATCTCGCATCCTCTCAATCAATGCTTCGTTGTGAAAGAGAAAATAAACGAGATGTGGAAAAACGGAGTCAACACCTTTGACAAAAACTATGGGTCTGCCTCCGTCAACATGGTGACATGTGGACAAACACCAAAATCACCGGAGAAGAAGATCACTACTTCCTTCAAGGTGATAAACACAATCCAAGCATCCGAGGAGCTGGTTCCTTACCCGACACCAGACGGACAACCCATATGGGTACATCCCGATCTCCTAGAAGATGAAAATTGGGAGGTCGTGAAAACAAAACCTACAGCTCAACAGTGAAGGCAGGCTAGGAAACATCTCCTCAAGCTCAAACGGCAAGAGAAGACCCAGCCAAAACAAGAAGTCCAAGAAAAGGCAGAGTCCTCTGCCACTTCATTGGAGGCAACAAAAATATCCCTTCCAGAGACTTTAAAGGGGGTAAGAAAATTCACTCTCAGTGATTTCATGCCACCTCAATTCAAAGAGGCCACGCAGGGGGCATCATACTCTTGCAATTCGGTAGTTGGATTCTCCATTGATGGATATGAGTCCAGCGACACCGATGATGGATTCGAGTCCAACTACACCGACGAGTGGGAGGAGTCCTTTGAAATAGGAGAATATCTCTCCGATGAAGAATGGGTTCCTGAGACTCATCTTATGCCAGTAATCTGGTATAACCCTCTACAGCCACAACGATCCTGGTCTGATGATGAAGAAGACCAAGAGGCTGTACAAGAAAATGCTGCTGACCCAGCACCCATAATTGCTCCAGTGGAAATCAACTATGTTGAGCCACAAAGAGTTGATGAAGAAGAAGATTTGGCTCCCATGCCTGATCTTGAAGAATTTGCAAGGATCTTGCAGCATCTTGCTCTAGAACAAGAGCAAGACCGCGTCAACGAGCTTCCTCACAATCCAGAGCATGAAGTCCCTGAAGACCATCAGGTACATCCTCCCTTAACTCCTGAAAATGGAGAAAATTGCTGGATAGACGATCCTCTTACATCCGAGGATGAGTCTAACTCCGATCAGACAACGTCTCCTGTCAGAGCTTCATGTAATGTGATAATTCGAGATTATAACTCTTCCGAAGCATCGTCTGATGAGATCACTTACACTCCAACGACTCCTAGCAATGTATCTTCTGGAGCCACCTCATATCACGTGACTTTCACTGAGACGACACCCTCTCAGGTTTCTTCTCCTGAGACTGTGACTTCAAAGTTCACACCCTTCTTGACTGAAGAATTCCCAGCTATTGATGCTTGGGACGATGAATTGGTCAACGAAAAAGAAAGGGTGCTGGATGCTGTTCAGGACTTGTTCCCAGAAAATGCTCCATGCAACACAATCACTGAGGATGGCAACTCTGCTGCAGATACATCCTCCGCAAATGAAAAACGACAGCCTCTTGATCCTGAAGACAATCTTCCAAACGAAGACCCTTCTCAAGAAGCTCTCGAAGTTGGTAGAGGCACCCGTTCTGGCCGGGACTACCACAAAAAGTACAACCAATCTTCATTTACATATGTAAATCCTTCGGAAAAAGATGTTGTAAGCGCCCCTAGTGGCAACAATGATGAACATGCAGGCCCTAAGGAGGCTTTCAATTATGACTTGATTGAACACTTCAAGCACATACCTGCACGTCTACACATCCAGGATTTATTGTGAATGTCTCCGCACACTCGTGACAATCTCATTTCAGAATTACAAAAGCTGAATGAAGATGTCGACAAACATGCCCCGCAAGTCCTCCAAATTGAAATGGATTACTGGGTCAAAAACTCAGGAGCTTCCTCAAAGGGAGAAAAAAAGAAAACTGAGGGATCATGCATTGAATGCCTCTCGGTTCAAAAAGCAGCCAGTGCAACCATCGCCTTCACTAAGGATGACCTCCTACTTGGCGAAACAAGGTACAACCGACCCTTGTACTTCATAGGGTACATCAAGGAAATGCCTATGTACAGAGTTCAGATCGACCTAGGTTCTGCACTCAACCTCATCTCCACATCGGCTCTCGAAGAGTTGGGCATCCCACCCAGCAAGCCGAGCCACACATCTGTATCTATCTTTGGATACGATGGGAGTACTCAAAGGCCTATTGGCAAAATCAGGTTCAAGTTGCAGATCGGTGATCTTATCTCTGAGGTCACTGTGTATGTAATAAAAACTCCTTCATGCTACAACATCCTTCTCGGACACCCCTGGATCCACGAGAATGGTGTTGTCCCTTCAACTTTACATCAATGCATCAAGTTTGTTGGCGACGACGGCATGATACATCGAGTCTTTGTGGACAGAAAACCCTTCAAAGGTAAAGAAGTCCACTTCGCAGACTCACAGATGTATGAAGGTGAGAAAGAAGAAGAGGAGAAGCAAACGGCACCCTTTGTCAAAAATCTCCAGAAAGATAAAGGCAAGGCTCCTCAACAATCACCAGAAGAAAACAAACCATCCGGTAAGTCCGAAGAGAGCATTCAAACTCCCTTCATCATCTCCCTCAAACCTTCAAAGCCTTTGGTTTTTTTTTGCTGAATGGTTAATTTGTATTGAAAGAAGAGAGAAGGGCTAGAAGCCCCCAAAAATACAAAAGACGCACAAGACAGAAACAGCCCAAAAACCCAACCCACACTGATAATTACATAGGAACCTTCAAAACAGGGAAAAGGCAGCAGAGACAGGAGGAGCTGCAGATCGCCAAACTGAGGTGACAGAACTTCACCCAAGAGAAAAGAGCTTGGAGCCATCAACCTACTGAGGACACTGAAAAGGAACTAGCAACAGAGAAACAGGCAGCAGCAGAAGCTCAGTCTTCTTAGAAGGGAGGCTACCAGATTTGGAAAACATGCTCCAAGCATTAATCAGGGAGGGAAACCAGCAACCAACTTATCAGGAATGAAAGAGAGCTTGGCACAGAGCTGTGTCTCGGCCAACCTTGCTGAATATCCTGAAGAGGCAGAAATAGCTCGGGAGCCAGGAGCTCATACTATACCCAGGCCGAACTGAGGAACCAATGAGTGGAGCAGGAATGGGCGCCTCCAGCAGTCGACTCAAGCAAGGAAAGACCTCTGAGCATGAAGGAAGCTGTCCTCTAAGCTTATAAATAGATCCATATAGCAGGCACAGGGAATCCAAGAGGAGGAATAGAGAGGCTAGGAGATGAACTATTGTCAAAAGTTGTTGTTAGACAAAAAATGTATAAACAGCTGAAGAGTCCTGCCAGAAAAAGGTTTGATGATTGAACTGAGAGAGGAGGAGAGAATCTCTTTCAGAAGTGTCTTGACCTTCGTCTGAGAGGCTCTTAAATTCCTGTGAATTTGGTCATTTCTACATTTCCAAATAACATAAGTAGTGGAGAAGAAGATGGAGGAGATTCCAAGCCTTGCTATCCTGTCACAGCTAGATGAGAGTCTCTGCCAAATTGCTGAAGGAGAACTAGGGGCTGCACTGTTTACACCTGCTGCTTGAAGAATCCATCTCCATTGGCCAGAGGCGAAGGGACAGAGGAAGAAGAGGTGAAGCGCTGTTTCAACACTCTGGTTGCATAGACAACTCCTGGAAGCTAGACTGATTCCTGTGGCTTGAGCCCCGTCATTTGTAGGAGTTTTGCAATGCATCAGCCGCCAGGCAAAGAAGGACACTCTCGGACTAATGAGGTGGTTCCAAACCAGGGGAGCCCAGATTTTGTGGGGCTGAGAGTGTCTAATTAACTGCCAAGCTTCTTTGAGAGAGAGGTCTTTCCCTGGGTGGCTTTTCCAATAGATGGAGTCATCTTTTGCAGGGTCTATTGAGATAGACTGGACGGCACTCTTTAAAGCATCTTCCACCTCTGTTTGAAGGCCTGAAGGCAAGTTCCAGGCTGATCCATCCCATAGAGTGCTGACTGTCTGATGAGGGGGAAAGGAGAAGGAGGGGAACTGTTCTGCCAGGCTTGTCTCTGAAGACCAAGAGTCAAACCAAACGTCTGCCAAGTTTCCTTTCCCTACGATCCATTTACTGCCTTCTTGAATGATGTGGGCTGCCTTCCTGATTTTTCGCCAGACACAGGAACCAGATTTAGTTGTGGCCGAGCTCCATAAGGTTACCCTGGGGAAGTACCTCCCTTTCATCCAGTCAGCCCAAAGAGAAACTGATGTAGCAGCTGTCCATGCTAGCTTGACAAAGGAGGCTCCGTTGTGATCATGAATTCTCCTGATACCCAGACCACCCTCAAGGGTTGGAAGACACACCAAGTCCCAGCGGATCTGACTCCTCTTGGATCCAGAAGCTGCACCCGACCATAAGAAATTCCTCATTATACTTTCTAAGTGGTTTGTAACTGACTTCGGGAGGGGGAAGACCATTGCAATGTGAGTGGGTAAACTACCCAGCACATGCCTAATCAGGATAGTTCGACCTGCAAAGGAAAGTAGCCTGGACTTCCACCCGACTAGCTTGGAGAGGAACCTATCCACCATAGAGTGAAGGTGTTGTCTTTTCGGCGTTCCTATAATCAGGGGAGCTCCGAGGTAAGAAGAAGACAGAGGATGATCCTGAAGGTTAGTGATGGAGAGGATCTGTCTTTTAGTCAACAGGCTACTCTTGCCTAAGAAAAGTTTACTTTTTGCAACATTGATGTGTTGCCCCGAGCTGAATTGATACTTTCCTAGGAGTTGTTTAAGAGCCATCAGGCCTTTCTTGTTGCCTTTCAAGAAGAGCAGAATATCATCAGCATAGAAGAGATGGCAGGGGGTCTTTGGCACTGAGGAAAGAGGGAGAACCAGCCTAGAGGAAACCAATTTGTGAATGTTAAGGCTGAGAATTTCCTCTGCTAATATAAAGAGGTAAGGGGATAGGGGGTCCCCTTGTCTAAGACCACAATTGGAGTTAAAAAAGCCATAAGGCACTCTATTAATTAGGACAGAGCCTTTTCCAGAGCAGACACAGGCTTTTACAAGATTAATCCAGCTATTGGAGAACCCAAAGAAGGCTAGAGCTTTAAAGAGGAAGGCCCAACTTAACTTATCAAAGGCTTTTGATATGTCTAGCTGCATACAAAGAGACCCACCTCTAGTCTTCAAGCGGAGGTATTGGAAGAGCTCATGAGCTAAGGCAATGTGTTGATGGATTGATCTTCCTTTTACAAAAGCTGCTTGGTTTAGAGAGATTAGAGAGGGGAGGATGAGAGACAGTCTGGAAGCTAAGATTTTGGACATGATTTTGTAGGAGAAGTTGAGAAGACTAATTGGCCTATAATCAGTAAAGGAGACTGGCGAAGTTGATTTAGGAATCAGAGCCAGAAAGTAAGCATTGGAAGCTTTGTATAGATTACCAGATGAGAAGAAGTGTTTCACTGCTCTGATAATTGTCCCTCCTGTGATCAGCCAAGTGGCAGTGAAGAAGGAACCAGGGAAGCCATCTGGCCCTGGGGAGCTATCCGCCTTCAAGTCAAAAACAGCCCTCTTAATTTCTTCTTCATCCGGAATTCTTGTCAGGTGGAGGTTCATGTCAGAGGAGACTTTGTTGCTCTCTAATTCAAAAAGGCTCTCATCAGGATCAGGGTGACTTGACTGAGCTAGTCCTGTGAAGTGATCGACTGCCAATTGCTGGATTTGGGTTGGGTCCTCTATCCAATTACCATTGGATTGGATTTTGTCAATTCTGTTAACTGCCCCACGAGATTTTGCATAGGCATGAAAAAAGGCTGTGTTTCTGTCTCCCTCTTTCAGCCATCTCACTTTTGATTTTTGGCGCCAGTGGAGATCTGTAATTTGGAGCCAATTGTGAAGAGTAGATTTGGCCTCCGAAAGAGCCTGGTGAAGAGAGTCAGTTGGACCAGA
The DNA here is from genome assembly GCA_012931725.1 of Litsea cubeba. Classification (NCBI taxonomy): domain Eukaryota; kingdom Viridiplantae; phylum Streptophyta; class Magnoliopsida; order Laurales; family Lauraceae; genus Litsea; species Litsea cubeba. Next base: position 60,681,702 of record CM022952.1, on the reverse strand, counting down.
ATCCAGCCTTACTTGGATTTCCTGCACATTCCTTTCCGCCTCTTGAGTCTTGAGTCTGATGTCTCCGAAGACTGTCTTGTTCCATACTTTGAAGACCTGCTTCATTGCTTTCAGATTTTGGGCTAGCACATATTGGGGATGGCCCTCTATGTCTGGCTTCCAGTTTCCCGCTACAAGACTATTGAATTCCGGGTGGAGCGTCCACATAGCTTCAAATTTAAAGGGGGCATTTGAAGGAGAGGGGCTCTGACTGTGAGAGAGAAGCAGAGGGCAATGATCAGAAGAGACCTTTGGCAGGTGGGAGAGCAGTGGATCAGACGAGATGGCTGTCCATTGGTGGTTGCATAGGGCCCTGTCTAGTGTTGCTGCAACATAGCTTGTGCCTCTGCGATTGTTAGACCATGTAAATTTGTTTCCAGAGAAGCCCATGTCTTGCAGGCCCGAGGCTAGCAGCATCTGTTGGAAGTCTGTGTTTAGGCGAGAAGGTCTGAGACTCAGTTTTTCAGAGGCAGAGATGATGGAGTTGAAGTCTCCGAGCACGCACCAAGGGATATTTGAAGAAGCTTGAGAAGTTAAGTAATCCCAAAGCTCTCTTCTGCAGATATAATTAGTGGAGGCATATATTCCAGTGATGAGGCTTTGGGTAGCATTGGCAGGGTTAGTGAAAGACAGGGTTAAGAATTGGCTGGAGAATTCCAATAAGGTAAATTGGAAGGCAGAAGTTGTTTTGAAAAAACACCAAATGGAAGCAGCTGATTGATTGGAATTAGAGAAGAAGCCATCAAAGCCAAAGATTGACCTCAAGGAGGGAGGGGGAGAAAGGGTCTTTGGTTCCGAGAGAAAAATGATGTCTGGTGAGTGAGAAGAGATGAGATGATGGAGAGTCCTAAGGGTAGGGGAATTTGCAATTCCCCTGCAGTTCCAATAGAGGATTTTGATCATTTGGAAGTTGAGGGGAGAGAGGGAGGTCCATTTGAGCTTCTGGTCAAAGGGCGGGAGGAGGAGGCCTTTTTGTTTTTGATTTTGGTTTTCTTTCTGTTAGAGGGAGTGGCAAGGTTTGCCTCTAAGGATTTTTCAGCAGGAGGTGGGGAATTTGTGGGATCAGAGGAAGGCAAGGTGTGAGAGGGGGAGGGGGGAAGGGGAGGGGAGGGGACTGCATCTGTTGGTTCTATGAAGGAGCATTTATCCAGTATGTCAAAGGGGTTTGTGGTGTCTAGTGTAGGAGCAGGAATTCTATCTAGGACTTCCAAGAAAATCTCCTTGGGTAGCTGATCTAGTCTGGAGTTTGACTGAAGAAGATGGTCGGAAGAGGAGGAGGGATTGGGGGAGCCAGGGGGAGGGAGAGGGAGGGGAAGAGAAACAGGGTCCTTTTGTTGGTCCAAGGAGCTGCCTGGAGTATAATGGTCAAGAGGGTCCACTTGGTTTGAAGCTGGAGCTGACTCAGACTCAATGGGGGGTACTGAGATTGGAGTAGGATGGTCTTGGGGACCTGGTTCAAAGCCTTTGGTCATCACAACTAAAGTGAAGAAGGCAAAGTAAAAGTCTGGGGGCAAATTTGTCGTCTCTTTCGTGTCTATCATGCAAGACACGGATTCGAATTCAGAGCCAGAAGATGACACATCGTCAAGCGAAGCTGACACTCAGCAAGTTCAGCCTGCTCTTATTGCCAATGAAGACAACTTCTGACATAGAAGATCCTACGTCAGCTTCCTTCGTTGTTCCAGCAACTTCAGCAGAGGAAAAGCCGATCTTCTTCCATAGATCGGATGCTTCTGCATCAAACTCCATGCTTGAACCTTTCCAAAATGAAGGTATGCCTCAACTATCCTTATATAGTTCTATGGCACAAGCTATTTTGAAGAAAATGGGCTATGACGCTGAAAACCCAGTCGGTTTGGGAGAAGGCCGTGGTATTCTCACGCCATTGGGGCCCGTCTTGACCAAAAGCCAGCTGGAAGATTGGAGACTCTACGGCTATGTAGAAAAATCTTCACACAGGTTAGGGTATGATCCCGACACTCCCCCGAGATAGTTGACACAAAGGCTGAAAAGTCAATTTACTGACCAAGCCTCAACATCTCGTATCCATGAACACATCGATCTCCCTAGATATCTCTTCGATGAGTCACCTGACAAAGATCCAGGAAGCTCATCCAATTGGTACGATTTCTCTGACAATGAAGAGAAGTTGTCCGATGGAACAGACATGTGGTCTTCTGACCCAGAAGAATCCTCGTCTTCAAAAGAAGTAACCTACTTCGACCCGGTTTCAATAGGCGATTGGGATCATCTCATAGCAAACCTTGAGAATATTGCCGATCAAGAAAACCTGTGGAAAGGAACAAAACCTTGGTCTGGAAATTCCCTTGAAACCCCAGAAGGTTTCATTGAGCTGGAAGCCTCCGAAAATATTGTGGAGGAACCACCTTCGAACCTTCCAACAGAAGATCCTGTTCAAAAGATAGACTTGGGAACACCTGATAACCCACGTCTTGTATTCATAAGCAAGAATATAAAGGATGATGAGTTACCCGAGTATATCGCCTTTCTTCGTGAGTTCATTGATTGCTTTGCATGGTCTTACGCTGAAATGCCTGGCTTGGACCCCAAAATAGCAGTCCACAAACTCAATCTTCAAGAAGACATCAAACTTGAATGTCAAATTGCGACTCCATGAGCTGGCCAATCTCGATGAGAGACGGCTCGAAGCTCGACAAAGCATTGAACTTTACCAAGCACGCATGGCAGGATCTTTCGATAAAAAGGTCAGGCAACATGCCTACAAAAAGGGTGACTTGGTTCTTGCGGTAAAAAGACCAATGGTCTTCGCTCACAAGTCCAAAGGCAAGTTTGAGCAAAAATGGGAGGGACCCTACATCATCGACAAGGTTTTCTCCAATGGTGCATACGCACTCCTAAACATGGAGGGTGACAGATGTATGCTGCCCGTCAACGGCAAGTTCTTAAAGCGATACTACCCTTGAAGACTTACCCAACTGGGTAAGAGCAATGCCTGTATGGCCAAAACCGGTTTCCAGGTACTCGCTCGCTAAACCCACTCTTTTTAGAATTTTCATATCAAATGTTGGAATTTCTAGAAATTTAAACAATGCTTACTTTCATCGTTTCATTGTTAAAAAAAATCCAAGTTTAGGAACCTTTCCCTAACTTGACCAAAATTCTCAACCCTTGAAACCCAAAATTCATGGTTTGAAACAAAATCCGGATTCAGGGATTTCCACCCTAGTCCACCCTGCCTTTTACTGCCAAAATGGTTTTAGGTCAAAACTTATGACCCTCGTGTCTTTAAACAAAAAATGGTTTTTCAAAACCCACGGGGAAGCGACGCTTAGTCGATACTCACACAAATCAGAAGCATGCGAACCACGTTCGACACTTCCAAAATCGCAAGGAAGCGATATTTCGTCGATACTTGCAAAATCCAAAACCATGGAGATGCAACATTCAGTTGATATCCATAACCCAAATTTCAAAGGTTCGAAAAAACCAAGAAATCGTGGAGATGCAACATTTCAGTTGATATCCACAACCCAAATTTCAAAAGGTTCGAAAACAACCTAAAAACCATGGAGACACAACATTTTAGTTGGTATCTATAACCCAAAGGTTCGACAAAACCACAAATTTCAAAAATCATGGGGAAACGACATCAAGTCAGTACCCGCAAAACCAAAATTTTTGAAAAGCAAGGATGCGACATTCCATCGATACTTGCACCCAAATCCGCGAGGATGCGACATTCCATCGATACTCGCAACCGAATGAGCAAGGATGTGACATTCCATCGATACTTGCAAGACCATTCAGCAGGGAGGCGACTTTTAGTCGATACTTGCATTTTTGAAAACCAAAACGGCTATAGATGCTACCAAAACAAACCGGCTATAAATGCCACCAAAACAGGCTATAAATGCCACAAACCGGCTATCAATGCCACAAAACAAACCGGCTATCAATGCCACAAACCAAAAACTTGTCTTTCAAAAAAACCCGGCTATCAATGCCACAAACTCGGCTATAGATGCCACCAAAACCGGCTATAGATGCTACCAAAACCGGCTATAGATGCCACAAAATCGGCTTCCATGCCACAAACAAAATCTGGCTTCCATGCCAAAACAATCATTTGACAAAAGATTTTCACAAAATGACAAGCTCTTGATCAAATCCCATTTAACAATTACTTTCATCACAAAAAGATTTAAGTGAGCCTAGGGAAAACAAAAAAAAAAAGCATCCCATTTAGCAATTGCTTTCATCACAAAAAGATTTAAGTGAGCGTAGGGAAAACAAAAAAAAAAAGAGTACCAAAAAAATACATGCTGTACCAAAAAAAAAAGAAAATGTTCACAAACACTACAAAAAGAAGAGTACCAAAAAAAATACATGTGGTACCAAAAAAAAGGATAATTTCTGCTACAAAAATCAGAAGCTCAGCCAAAGATGGTCTCCGGCCAAGATTTCAGCTCCTCGAGCAAACTTTTGGCCTCAGCCGTCAGAGATTCCAGGGCACGCTTCTTCAGGAACTTGCCATGAGATGCTGGGGTGGGCTGTAACCCTTCTTTCACACCGGGAAGCTTATCCCGAGCAGTTCGCCATTGTTTGTCCTCTTGAAATTCCCTTTCAAGGACTCGATCAGCATCTGTAACTTGGCGAATCAGAGCGCTCTCCGTGTCGCTAGCCTCTGTTATAGCAGCCCACTTGGCAGTGACTTGTGTCTTCAAATGCTCAAGACGCTTCCTGGCCTCATCGACCTCCCTATCAAGGATTTTAAGGTCATGTGTCAGCCCAAGTTCTTCTCTCGGACTATCTGCCTCTTGCTTTGTGTAGCCTCATTTAGGTCAGACTTAGCCTTATGAGCAGGGTCCAGGAACATCTCCTTGAAGAACTTGTCGTCAGCAAAACCCATGGTCTCAAACCACTTGTCACCCAGTGCAATGATCCTATCAACGATCGCCCTGGCACTTGTGACATCCAGACCAGCCTCTTCGGCATCACTGAGAATCTCCTGCACATGCTAGATCATGCCAAATCCAGTATCCAAGTGCCCAGAAAGGAGAGTCTCAATCCAAGAGCTCAGAACCCGCACCACCACCTTCTTCACAAAAAGAAGAGATGGCCCAGCTGAAGATTCGCCCCACTCTGTTGGTCGGCTGCTCATGTCATCACCTGTTGGAAGAGTAATAAAAGAACTCTTTCCAGTTGGAGCTGCTCGGGAAGGAATCTCGGCACGAGGTATCTCTTCAACAGTGTCAGAACTGGTCCTAGGAGTCTCTAACTCTGGATCGACCTCTGGCATCTCTTGCTCTGGTTCTGAAGGAAGCGACGGACTCTCCTCTGTCACTTCAAAACCTGCCAAAGAAACACAAAAAGGTATAAATATGATCCTGTTTGAAAATCATTATTAGGGTTATTACTACAAAATACCTTCTTCGACGACTGGCGGAAGACTCTCTTCCTCCATGAACTCATCGGAAGCATCATCAACATTTCCGTCCATCGATGGTTCAAAGTCATCGGAATCCTGTGGCAAATCAGCTGACAAGAAAAATGTTAGCAAACCAAGTCACAGATAAAAAAAAAGAAGCAAAAAAACAAGTCATACCAGCTGGAGATTCTGGAATCACTCCAGAGTCCCTCGGTTCTTCTTCTGGTTCCGCGACCGGATCCGTCACCGCCTCTTCGGATGGAACCTCAAGCATTGCCAAGTCTTCCTCTGCTAAAAAAAAAGAAGCAGTAGGGGAGAAAACAAATCAAGACATGGAAAAATCCCATGAAAAGAAATGGAAAGAGAAAAAGGAAGAATCATACCTTCGCCGACAGTCTCTTTTTCTCGGCTTCTCTTTTCCGGAGGTTCATCAGTTTTCCCTGGCACCTCCTCATTGATAGTAAGAGGGACTTCAAAGTCAAGAGAGTCCTCATGCTGCCCCTTGCTGCGATGATGACTCCTCTTCCTCTTACTTCTGTGGGCTCGCTTCTTAGAAGAACCTGCCCCACTGTCAGAGTCAGGTTTCCCACTTGACTCCTCACTGGATGGTCTACTCTTGCCAGTAGACTCCACGGAAGCTTGCCTCTGTGCCGCTTGCATCCAAGCATCAAGCTCGGTTTCCTCCTGTTCTGGCTGCTCTAAAGCCTCATCAAGTATTTCTCGAACAGCTTCAGAACCAATGACGCCCTGGTCACCGAGAAAGCCTATCTTGTGCTTCTCGCCGGACGCCATCTGACTTTCCAAGGCTCTTTCCAGATGACATCTTCACATCAAGCTCCATCTTAGAAAGCCCCCGATATGCCGAAAAGCTCTCCGCGAACCACTTCGCAAAGCCGGCAGTCCGGGAAGTCGACAGCATGGGATAAGAGATCATGGCAGTAGTGTCTTCAGTACTATAGAAAGCCCATGCGTTTCTCCCATCCTGCAAACCTCCAAAGCACTTCACCATGCTTGAAGGCGCTCCAACAACGCCTTGAGAAAAGCTTAACTGCAGAGCAAAGCGAGAAGGTACATACGGCTGGATGTCGACGAAAAGATGTCTGCGGTACACCATCATGCCGACACATATTTTGAAAAGCCACTCCTTCTCTGCATTTGTCAAGGAGTAATGCCTTCCCGATCCCGCCCTGGTAGAATCTCGGGAGGCACCAAAATCAAAAGCCTTCTTCCGCAACTCCGGAGATAGCTTCACTGAAGACTGCCCCATCTCGACGTCCCTGAATCGTCGGATCCTCATGCGGGCAAACAAAAGTGATTCGGACACGGCTTTGCCCTTAGCCAGCTGAATCATCAGAGGATCATCATCTTGTGCAGCACCCCGCCGGTGGAAGCCAGGACAGTGGTACACGTACCACCAATAAAAGATGTGGGCTGAAAATACCCTATTCATAGGGAGCCCAAGCTGAACCAAAAAGCAGTAGCCTGCAGTTCGATACACAGATAGGAGTAAAGAGCTGGCACCAAAGCAAGCTGTTCTCCAAACGCCATCTGCAAGCCGAAAAATACAATGTGGCCTGATGTGCGTTCCATCTCCTCCAGCAAAAACGGCCTCACCAAGCCAATAAGTGAGGTAAACAGCGAGATCTCTCCGCAGTACAATGTCAGGACATATGGCGTTTGTACTCGCACAGAAATCTCTTAACTCTTCTTGCATAGCCAAGATCTTCTTCGAACCCAGATCCTTAGCCTTGTCTTCCCGGGTCATGCTATCAGAAGACTCCCCGCTTTCAAAGAAGTTAGGAGAAGAAGAGTTAAAACTCTTCCAACTGTTGGATCTAACTTTCAAGCCTTCATTCTCCTTCAAAAAATCACAGAAGGCAACAAGCTGAAAGTACAGAAGCCTGAACTCCTCAGACTGCTCCTCAGGGACGCTGTCAATTGGCATAAACTCTTCATAGAGTTTCCCAAGGATGGGCAATCCAGTAATGGCGCTCAGCTCCTTCAAAGAGAAGCCAATCTCACCATTCGTCACAATGAAGGTATTGGTTTGTGGAAGGAATGACTCCAACATTGCCATGAAGGCCTCGTCGGAAAAGATCACGGTCTCCCTAAAGGCGCGGACCGCATCAAAAATCCCGGCTTCCTTCAAAACGGCACCACCAATCAGGAGGACGCGATCAGTCCACGACTTCCACTCGGAGTCAGCACTGAAACGGCCACGAAGTCGAAAAGGCTTCACCCAATTGCTGCCGTCACCGCTGAAAATGCCAAGGCCCACCTATCACAAATCGACCAACGGATAATCAGAGCCCTGGTAGCCACTGGCTGGCATCAACAGGTCCATGTCAGTAGGCGACTTCTTCGCATATCCAGGAGAACCACCAACAAAAACCCCGGTCTTGATTACATTTGTCCTTCTCACCCAGCTTGGAGGATCTTCCCTCTTAGAGCACGTGGGGGCAAGGCTCATGATCCAGACGGTGCGATCAAACGTCGACCGGGTAGCAACAGTCTTCTTCTCACCATTAGCTGTGAAAGAAAACTGAAAACATCTCCTCTGGTATGTCATGTCATCAGGGACGGCATCACCAAAGAAGAAGGTATGCTTGGGCAAAACCCTCTGATCTTCCATCACCCATGGATGACTGCTTACCATGATCTTATAGAATTCCTCTCCCTTGAGAGCGATTAGTCGCTGCCTCATCTCAACTTTATTGAGAGAGTCACACTCTTCCAGGTTTCTCCCAACATACTGAACCTTGTCCCAAGCCTGCTGAACGGCCGGATTAGAAGATCTAGCAGATCGACGAGGTACGCTGGTAGTAGGCTCTTTACCCTTGTTCGTTCTGGAGGAACCACCTGCAAAGGATGGAAAAGGAAAACGATCAATCATCAAAATGACATAATTTCGCTAAAACAAAATCTGGCGAAATTTTGACATGACTCTGGGGTAATTCCGAAGAAAAAGGAAATACCCCGAAATAAATGGAAAGCTTGAAGATGGGCTCAACATTGCTGCGAGCTCCGAAACTCGCAAAATCAGGAAGGCCTCAACATCGCTGCGAGCTCCAAACTCCCAAATTTGCAAAAACTTTCAGGTATGCTATCACATCATGCTACAATTCAATTTAAAAAAATATATACATGCATGAACATCTTGGTTTGCCAAAAAAAAAATGCATTATCATGATGAGCAAAAAAAAAAAAACTTTCTAAAAAAAAAGTGGAGAAAGAAAAGAACAAAAAAAAAACAGAAAACTTTCTCAAAAAAAAAAAGAGAAAGAAAACAAAAAAAAAAGACGACCAGATCCATACGGATCTGTCCGTCCGGCCCACAAAAGAAAAAAAAGTGCAAAAAAAAAAAAAGAAAGCACGAAAAAAAAAGTGGGAAAACACGTGTAAAAAAAAGGGAAAAACACGTGAAAAAAAAGAAAAGAAAAGAAAGAAACAAAAAAAAAGAAAGAATTTTTTCTATCATCCTATTTCCTAGAATGGAGTTTTCTTGAAAAAGAGAACTTACTTGAAGCCATTGATGGAGAAGAAGAAGAAAAGTCTTGAAGATTTTGAAGAAGAAGAACTCTTGGTCTTGAAGCCCTCTTGGGATTATTGCAAAAGAAAGCAATAAGAGCAAAAGATCCAACCTCCTCCTTGCTTTTATAGAAGAGAGCAAACCAAAGAAGGAAAGAAGAAAGAGGTAAGTGTTACTAATTAGTAACCTTACCAAAAGAAAGAAATTAGAAAGATTCTTTCCCAAAAGAAAGATATCTTGAGGGATTCTCTCCCAAAAAGAAATCAATGAGAGATTTTCTACCAAAAGATAGGAGATTTGAGATATTCTCTCCCAAAGAAAGACATCTTGAGATATTCTCTCCCAAAATAAAAGGAACATGAGAGATTCTCTCCAAGTAAAGATATTATTAGATATTCTCTATCCAAAGGAGATTTTTATATATCCTTTACAAAAATGACACCATATGAGATCTAAGCCATTTCAAAAGCTTAAGGTCCCATAGGTTAGCCCATATGAGCTAGGTTTGACCACCTAGGCACTAAAAAAAAAATTGGGCTTTTAGTCAAAGAGAAATCCCTCTTACCAAGAGCATACAAAAATGGTTCCATGCCTCTTTTTCAGTTGATTGGATCATACAAAAAAGAATTCCAAGCCCCATGAGCTTCCAGAAATCAAACCATCCAGCCTCATCTACCAAATTGAGCCAAATCTTGAAATTGACATTCCACAAAAATCTAAACCAAATCCTGGTCCCCTAACTTGCTACATACAGCTTGTTAGGTTACAAGACCAAAACCAAAAACCCAAACCTGATCCCCTAACTAGCCACATACAGCCTGTTAGGTCACAAGATCAAAACCAAAATTGACCCCCAAACATTCCACATACAGCTTGTTGGGTCACACGGTCAAAACCAAACCTGACCCCCTAACCTGCCACATATAGCCTGTTAGGTCACAAGGTCAAAACCCAAATCCACATCCCTGATGTCATCTTCAAAACTTTGCCTTGAGATGGTACGGGATCCCTTTCACTACCATAAAATTCCCCTGGAAGCTCAAAAGGCTACAAATACCAAAAGAAAGACTGCTCAAAGACTCTTGGTAAAGTCACAAGCTCTCCTTCGAAAAATCGCTTCGAGGCACATCGACTACAAAAGTTAAGCAACTCGTCGCTGCACCTCGAGGGGGCATTTGTTGACACCAAAAATGTCACTTTGCCTCTTCAAGATCCAAAAAGCTACATGAAGTCGCAACCTGCCATAAATAGGCAATGCTACTTCCAAAAATCAAATCTTGTCAAAATCAAATAAAAACTACAAGATTCTTCAAGACAGACAAAAGAGGAGTACACAAGAAGTTTCGAGCCATTTCGAAATCATTTGGCCTAACTTCGCTTCTCCGATAGCTGAAAAGGAGCTCCCGGCGACAAAAGTATCGGGGACACCAAATCTTCGATCAGAGCCGATGGATGGTATCAAAATACATCCAAAATGCTCCACGTCAAGTTCCGAGTCAAACCGACAACATTTGACCCTACATCAACCCTCGAACAGCTAAATCAAGCCTTTCGGTGGCAAGAACCACCGAGTCCATCACTCATCAGATAGAGCAAATGGACGGCTTCAAAATGCTTACAAAGGGCTACACGTCAAATTTCAGGTCATTTCGACAACATTTGACCAGACTTTGAAGCTCGGAAGCCAAATCAGGCCTCTCGGCGACGAAGCTCCCCGGGACCATGGTTTCCAAGACAGAGCCTATGGATCATCTTAAAATTACTCCAATAGGTTCCCTGTCAAATTTCAAGTCAATCGGACATCGGTTGACCGCACATCAAGCCGCGACATCTTCATCGCGATAAAAATAAGTCTACGGGTGATAAAACCCCAAACGGCTTCAAAACTCAAACAAAAGCCTATGGTTGGTCTTATTTATTGCTCAGGAGGCTTTACCCCAAATTTTGGGTCATTCCGACATCGTTTGACCTAGTTTCAGCTTCTGACGGAAAATCGGCAGCTCTGCGCGACAAAGTCTTCGGCTTTCTCGGAAAATTAGAAACTTTGCAAACCAAAATGCAAGGATTCTCATCAGGTTTTCTATAGGGAAATCAGGCCAATAAATGATCAAAAATATCAAGAAAAAATACAGAATAAAAAAGAATAAAAAAAATAAAAAAAACGTACACAAAACGGGACAAAAGGGGGGAATACCCCCCCAGGGTCGCAGACCCCTGCGGCCCTGGTGATGGAACAGCGCTTCCGCTCGGTTCTACCGAGGTCGGTGGACGTGGGAGTCCATTTGGGTCCGACCCTTTCATAACCGGGGGGCAGAGGCGTGCATCAACATTTTTTTGTGTGGGTGTGCTAGATTTTCTATTTTACTTGGAATTGCAAGTGGGGATTCGGAGATCAACCTTCGCAAGTAAAATGGAAATCAACTTCTTTCAAGTTTTCCATTGCACATATATTTAAGGAAAGAGACATTTTCTTGATTTGCCGTGAAAGGCGATTTTTTGGCATTTATAGCCGATTTTTGGCGTTTATAGCCGATTTACAATCCTTATCAATAATGAAAGACAAGAGTTGTGATTTTTGTCTCTTTTGAAAAAATACAAACTACATTGAAAAGCAAGAAAATGAGGATCTAACTTCTCGGGAGATTGTGGGGTACCCGTTCAGATTGACGGTCGCAAGCCATATGTGGACTTCGCCATCATCCATGCAGATGAGAACAGAGGATGCTATTGATTCGCTTGGCTTGGCTATAACCTCAGGTTTTTAGAGGACAAAGACCAAGGGGAGGTCCTATGTCCAATAAAAAACTAAGTAGACGGGCTGAAAAGCCACGTCTAAGCCATTGGAGGCAGAAGGAGAAGGCAAGGACCTTGGGGTACCCCCCCCCAAGGGACTTTTGTCACCTTGTAGCGGTGGTTGGTGTAGGATTTCCGCAGAGTTTTCTCTCTTTGATGCCTTTTTCTGTCTGAGTTTCTGGATTTTCTGTAGTCTGTTCTTTGTTTTCTCTACTGTCTGTCCTCTTTCTTCTTGAAGAGCTCTCCTATTTATAGGCTTTTAGGTAGCCATTTAGGAGGGTTTATGAGCCTTAATTGTCATAAAGCTACATAAAGGGAGGAGTTACAAGATTGAATTCTTTATTTTGTAACTCCTTTTTCTTGGCTTCTGATTGGCCGGAGGAGATTGAGGGCATTCAATCGCCTTTAATCGCCATGATGGGAGGAGTTTCATGGGTTAAATGCCATGAATCTCTTGACTTGTAACTCCCAGATGCTTGCTTCTGATTGGGCCGTCCAAAGAAATGGATTAATGACTGTAATAAAGCTAGTCAATTAATCGCATTAAGTGGTCGCCGAGCAGTTGAAGAGTCGCGGGCCGTGCCGCGACTTTTGGGATTCTTCTGGCGATGATCATCGATGGATCTTCATGTAGATCGACATCGGATGACCATTGTAACTTCAGGTGTTGGTTGCCAACAGCGGGTCGGTGCCATCTGCCCTGTCGATTTCTCAATCGGTCGGGTATAAAGCACACTTTTTTTTGGTTGACCAGTTGGCGATCAATGTTGATTTCGATACTCTTGATGATTAACCCGTGTTTTTTACGGATGTCAGAGGATTTGGTGTCTCAAAAGTATGAATTTTGGAAAATACTAGAGGCCGGACGCTTCAAATCGGGGAAAAACGGCGAAAAACGGGGTTTTCGGGGAGCTTTGCCGCCGAGAGGCCTGATTTGGCTTCCGAGCGTCAAAGTATGGTCAAATGTTATCGAAATGACCTGAAATTCGACGTGTAGCCCTTTGTAAGCATTTTGAAGCCGTCCATGTACTCTATCTGATGAGTGATGGCCTCAGTGGTTCTCGCCACCGAGAGGCTTGATTTAGCTGTTCGAGGGTTGATGTAGGGTCAAACATTGTCGGTTTGACTCGAAACTTGACGTGGAGCCTTTTGGATGTATTTTGAGACCATCCATCGGCTCTGATCGAAGATTTGGTGTTGATGGACCGCGCTCCTGCTCGGTTCCTACCGAGGTCGGCGGACGTGGGAGTCCGTCGGGTCCGACCCTTTCGTAACCGGGGGGCAGGGGCGTGCATCAACATTTCTTTTTTTTTTGTGGGTGTGCCAGATTTTCTATTTTACTTGGAATTGCAAATGGTGATCCGGAGATCAACCTTCGCAAGTAAAAAGGAAATCAAGTTCTTTCAAGTTTTCCATTGCACATATATTTAAGAAAAGAGACATTTTTCTTAGTTTGCCGTGAAAGGCGATTTTTTGGCATTTATAGCCGATTTTGGCGTTTATAGCCGATTTTTGGCGTTTATAGCCGATTTTGGCATTTATAGCCGATTTTGGCATTTATAGCCGATTTACAATCCTTATCAACAATGAAAGACAAGAATTGTGATTTTTGTCTCTTTTAAAAAAATACAAACTACAATGAAAAGCAAGAAAAGGAGGATCTAACTTCTCAGGAGATTGTGGGGGACTCGTTTAGATTGACGGTCGCAAGCCATATGTGGACTTCGCCATCATCCATGCAGATGAGAACAGAGGATGCTATTTGATTCGCTTGGCTTGGCTATAACCTCGGGTTTTTAGAAGACAAGACCAAAGGAAGGTCCTATGTCCAATAAAAAAACCGAGTAGACGGGCTGAAAAGCCACATCTAAGCCATTGGAGGCAGGAGGAGAAGGCAAGGACCTTGGGGGGGGGGTACCCCCCAAGGGACTTTTGTCACCTTGCTGCGGTGGCCGGTGTAGAACTTCCGCAGAGTTTTCTCTCTTTTTCCTTTCTCTGGATTTCTGTGCTTTTTTCTCTGATTTTTCTGATGCTTTCTGATTCTTGTTGCTGATCTCCGATTTCTTCTTGGAGAGCCCTCCTATTTATAGGCTTTTAGGTAGCCTTTTAGGTGGGTTTATGGGCTTTTAATGTCATTAAGCCGCATAATGGGAGGAGTTACAAAATTGAATTGTTTATTTTGTAACTCCTTTTTCTTGGCTTCTGATTGGCCGGAGGAGATTGAGGGCATTTAATCGCCTTTAATCGCCATGATGGGAGGAGTTTCATGGGTTAAATGCCATAAATCTCTTGACTTGTAACTCCCAAATGCTTGCTTCTGATTGGGCCGTCCAAAGAAATGGATTAATGACTGTAATAAAGCTAGTCAATTAATCGCATTAAGTGGTCGCCGAGCAGCTGAAGAGTCGCGGGCCGTGCCACGTCTTTTGGAATTCTTCTGTCGATGATCATCGATGGATCTTCATGTAGATCGACATCAGATGATCATGTAATTTCAGGCGTTTGTTGCCAACAGCGGATCGGTGCCATCTGTCCTGTCGATTTCTCGATCGGTCGGGTGGAAAGCACACTTTTTTGGTTGACCGGGTGGCGATCAATACTGTCTTTGATACTCTTGATGATTTACCCCGTGTTTTGGACGGATGTCAGAGGACTTGGTGTCTCAAAAGCATGAATTTTGGAAAGTACCAGAGGCTGGGCATCTCGAATCGCGAAAAAACGGCGAAAACCGGGGTTTCCGGGGCTTTCCCGGCGACCCCGGGTCCATGGTCGCCGGCGACCCTGGCCCAGGGTCGCAGGGGCCTGCGACCCTGGGGGGGTTTTCCCCCTTTTTGGTCCCGTTTTGCGTCCGTTTTTGCTCTTTTTTGATTCTTTTTTCTTCTGTACTTTTCTTTGACATTTTGATCATTTATTGGCCTGATTTCTTTGTAGGAAACCTGATGAGAATCCTTGCATTTTATTTTGCAAAGTTTCCAATTTCCTGAGAAAGCCGAAGACTTTGTAGCGCAGAGTTGCCGATTTTCCGTCAGAAGCTGAAACTGGGTCAAACGATGTCGGAATGACCTGAAATTTGGTGTGAAGCCTCCTGAGCAATAAATAAGACCAACCATAGGCTTTTGTTTGAGTTTTGAAGCCGTTTGGGGTCCTATCACCTGTAGACTTGCTTTTTGTCGCGATGAAGATGTCGCGGTTTGATGTGCGGTCAACCGATGTCCGATTGACTTGAAATTTGACAGGGAAACCTATTGGAGTCATTTTAAGATGATCCATAGGCTCTGTCTTGGAAATCATGGTCACGGAGAGCTTTACCACCGAGAGGCTTGATTTGGCTGTCGGAGAAGCGAAGTTAGGCCAAATGATCTTGAAATGGCTTGAAACTTCTTGTGTACTCCTCTTTGGCTGTCTGGATGAATCTTGCAGTTTTTGTTTGATTCTGACAAGATTTGATTTTGGAAGCAGCATTGCCTATTTATGGCAGGTTGCGACTTCATGTAGCTCTTTGGATCTTGAAAAGGCAAAGTGACATTTTTGGTGTCAACAAATGCCCCCTCGAGGTACAGCGGCGAGTTGCTTAACTTTTGTAGTCGATGTGCCTCGAAGAGATTTTTTGAAGGAGAGCCTGTGACTTGACCAAGAGTCTTTGAGCAGTCTTTCTTTTTGGTATTTGTAGCCTTTTGAGCTTCCAGGGGAATTTTATGGCGGTGAAAGGGATCACGTACCATCTCAAGGCAAAGTTTTGAAGATGACATCTGGGATGTGGATTTTGGGTTTTGACCTTGTGACCTAACAGGCTATATATGGCAGGTTAGGGGGTCGGGTTTGGTTTTGATCGTGTGACCCAACAAGCTGTATGTGGAATGTTGGGGGATCAATTTTGATTTTGATCTTGTGACCTAACAGGCTGTATGTGGCAAGTTAGGGGATCAGGTTTTGGTTTTTGGTTTTGGTCTTGTGACCTAACAGGCTGTATGTGGCAAGTTAGGGGACCAGGTTTTGGTTTGATGGAATGTCAATTTCAAGAATTTGGCTCAATTTGGTAGATGAGGCTGGATGGTTTGATTTTTGGAAGCTCATGGGGCTTGGAATTTTCTTTTGTATGGTCCAATCAACTCAAAAGAGGCATGGAACCCTTTTGTATGCTCTTGGTAAGAGGGATTTCTCTTTGACTAAAATATTTTTTTTTTTTTTTTTTTTTTTTGTGCCTAGGTGGTCAAACCTGGCTCATATGGGCTAACCCATGGGACCTTAAGCTTTTGAAATGGCTTAGATCTCATATGGTGTCATTTTTGTAAGAATATCCAAAATATCTCATTTGGATAGAGAATATCTAAGAATATCTTTACTTGGAGAGAATCTCTCATGATCCCTTTATTTTGGGATAGAATATCTCAAGATATCTTTCTTTTGGGAAAGAATCCGTCATAGATTGATTTTAGGAGAAAATCTCTCAAGATCCCTTTATTTGGGATAGGATATCTCAAGATATCTTTCTTTTGGAAAGAATCTTTCTAATTTCTTTCTTTTGGTAAGGTTACTAATTAGTAACACTTACCTCTTTCTTCTTTCCTTCTTTGGTTTGCTCTCCTCTATAAAAGCAAGGAGGAGGTTGGATCTCTTGCTCTTACTACTTTCTTTTGCAATAATCTCAAGAGGGCTTCAAGACCAAGAGCTTTTCTTCTTCAAGATCTTCAAGAGTTTTCTTCTTCTTCTCCATCAATGGCTTCAAGTAAGTTCTTCTTTTTCAAGAAAACTTCATTGTAGGAAAAAAAGTTCTTCTCTTTTTTTTTTGTTTCTTTCTTTTCTTCTTTTTTTTTTTTTGTTTGCTCATCATGATAATGCATTTTTTTTCGCAAATCTAGATGTTCATGCATGCCTTTAATTTGTAAATTAAACTTGTAGCATGATGTGATTGCATACCTGAAAGTGTTTGCAAATTTGGGAACTTGGAGCTCGCAGTGATGTTGAGCCCTTCCTGATTTTGCGGAGACTTTTAGGTTTCGAAAGTTTGGAGTTTCGGAGCTCGCAGCGATGTTGAGCCCATCTTCAAGCTTTCTATTTCTTTCGGGATAGTTCCTTTTTCTTCGGAATTGCCCCGTCATCATGTCAAAATTTCGCCAGATTTTTTTAGCGAGATTCTGTCATTTTGATGTTTGATCTTTTTCTTTTCCATCCTTTCAGGTGGTTCCTCCAGAGCGAACAAGGGTAAAGAGCCTGCTACAAGCGTACCTCGTCGGTCTTCTAGATCCTCTAATCCGGCCGTTCAGCAGGCTTTCGAGAAGGTCCAGTATGTTGAAAGAAACCTGGAAGAGTGCGACTCCCTCAACAGAGATGAGATGAGGCAGCGACTGATCACTCTCAAGGGAGAGGAGTTCTATAAGATCATGGTAAGCAGTCGTCCATGGCTGATGGAAGATCAGAGCATTTTGCCCAAGCCTACCTTCTTCTTTGGTGATGCAGTCCCTGACGACATTACATACCAGAGGAGATCTTTTCAGTTTTCCTTCACAGCAGATGGTGAGAAGAAGACTGTTACTACCCGGTCGATGTTTGATCGCACCGTCTCGATTCTGAGCCTTGCCCCCACGTGCCCCAAGAGGGAAGATCCTCCAAGCTGGGTGAGAAGGACAAATGTAATCAAGACCGGGGTTTTTGTTGGCGGTTCTCCTGGATATACGGAGAGGTCGCCTGTTGACATGGACCTGTTGATGCCATCCAGCGGCTACCAGGGCTCTGATTATCCGTCGGTCGATTTGAGACCGGTGGGCCTTGGTATTTTTCAGCGGTGACGGCAGCAATTGGATCAAGCCTTTTCGACTTCGAGGTCGTTTCAATGCTGACTCCGAGTGGAAGTCGTGGACTGATCGCGTCCTGCTGATTGGTGGCGCCGTTTTGAAGGAAGCCGGGATTTTTGATGCGGTCCGCGCTTTTGGGGAGACCGTGATCTTTTCCGACGAGGCCTTCATGGCTATGCTGGAGTCGTTCCTCCCTCAAACCAATACCTTCGTTGTGACGAATGGTGAGATTGGTTTTTCTTTGAAGTAGCTGAGCGCTATTACCGGATTGCCCATCCTCGGCAAACTCTATGAAGGAGTTTATGCCGATTGACAGCGTCCTCAGAGGGGCAGTCTGAGGAGTTTAGGCTTCTATACTTTCAGCTCGTCGCCTTCTATGATTTTTTTTGAAGGAGAAGGGGGGTTTCGAAAGTTTAGATCAGCATTGGAAGAGTTTTTTTGCTCTTCATTCCCCAACTTCTTTGATAGTAGGGAGGCCTTCTGATGCATGACCCAGGAAGCTGGAGCTCAGGATCCCAGTTCAAAGAAGATCTTGGCCATGCAAGAAGAGTTAGAGATTTCTGGCAAGTACAAACGCCCTATGTCCCTGACATTGCACTGAGGAGAGATCTCGCTGTGTACCTCACTTATTGGCTTGGTGAGGCGATTTTTGCTGGAGGAGATGGAACGCACATCAGGCCCGCATTGGTATTTTTCCCGGCTTGTCAGATGGCGTTTGGAGAGCAGCTTGCTTTGGTGCCTGCAGTCTTTACTCCTACCTGTTTAACCGAACTGCAGGCTGCTGCTTTTCTAGTTCGGCTTGGGCTTCCCATGAATAGGTTTATTTTCAGCCCATATCCTTTTATTCGTGGTATGTATACCACTGTCCTGGCTTCCATCGGCTGGGTGTTGCACAGGATGATGATCCTCTGATGATTCGACTGGCTAAGGCAAAGCCGTGTCCGAATCACTTTTGTTTGCCGCATGAGGATCCGACGGTTCAGGGACGTCGAGATGGGGCAATCTTCAGTAAAGCTTTCTCCGGAGTTGCGGAAGAAGGCTTTTGATTTTGGTGCCTCCCGAGACTCTACCAGGGCGGGGTCGGGAAGGCATTATTCCTTGACAAATGCAGAGAGAGAGTGGCTTTTCAGCATACGTGTCGGCACGATGGTGTACCGTAGACATCTTTTCATCGACATCCAGCCGTATGTACCTTCTCGCTTTGCTTTGCAACTTGGCTTTTCTCAAGGCGTTGTTGGAGCGCCTTCAAGCATGGTGAAGCGCTTTGGAGGCTTACAGGACGGGAGAAATGCATGGGCTTTCTATAGTGCTGAAGACACTACAGCCATGATTTCTTATCCTGTGTTGCTGACTTCCCGGACTGCCGGCTTTGCGAAGTGGTTCGCGGAGAGCTTCTCGGCATATCGGGGACTTTCCAGGAAGGAGCTTGATGTGAAGCTGGCATCTGGAAAGGGCCTTGGAAAGTCGGATGGCATCCGGCGAGAGGAAGTTTGGGCCTTCCTTTCTGGAGAGAAGCACAAGATAGGCTTTCTCGGTGACCAGGGCGTCATCGGTTCTGAAGCTGTTCGAGAAATACTGACGAGGCTTTGGAGCAGCTAGAACAGGAGGAAGCCGAATTGGCGCTTGGATGCAAGCAGCGCAGAGGCAAGCTTCCGTGGAGTCTACTGGCAAGAGCAGACCATCCAGTGATGAGTCAAGTGGGAAACCTGACTCTGACAGCGGGGTAGGTTCTTCTAAGAAGCGAGCCCGCAGAAGTAAGAGGAGGAGGAGTCATCATCGCAGCCAGGGGCAGCATGAGGATTCTCCTAACTTGGAAGTTCCTCTTACTATCAATGAGGATGTGCCAGTGGATGCTGACGCCTCCAGAGAAGAGAAGCCGAGAGAAGAAGAGACCGTCGGTGAAGGTATGATTCTTCCTTTTTCTCTTTCCATTTCTTTTCATGGGATTTTTTTTCCATGTTATGATTTGCTTCTTGTTTCTGCTTTTCTTCTCTCTTTTTTTTTTTAGCAGAGGAAGACTTGGTGATGCCTGAGGTCCAACCGATGAGGTGGTGATGGATCCTGTTGAGGCACCTGAAGAAGAACCGAGGGACTCTGGAGTAAATCCAGAATCTCCAATTGGTACGACTTCTTTTGCTCTTCTTTTTTTTTTTTTTTTTTTTTTTTTTTTTTTTTTTTTTTTTTTTTTTTTTTTTGTTTGTGACTTGGCTTGCTAATCACATTTTTTTGTTGCCAGCTGACTTGCCACAGGGTTCTGATGACTTTGAACCATCGATGGACGCAAATGTTGATGATGCTTTCGATGAGTTCATGGAGGAAGAAAAGTGTTCCGCCAGTCGTCGAAGAAGGTATTTTGTAGTTATAACTCTGATAATGATTTTCAAACAGGGTCATATTCATACCTTTTTGTGTTTCCTTTGCAGGTTTTGAAGTGGCAGACGAGGATCCGTTGCTTCCAGAGCAAGAGATGCCAGAGGTTGATCCAGAGGTAGAGATTCCTGGGACCAGCTCTGACAATATTGAGGAGATTCCTCGCGCTGAGATTCCTTCCCGAGCAGGAGCAGCTTCAGCTGGAAAGAGTTCTTTTGTTACTCTTTCAACAGATGATGACATGAGTAGCCGACCAACGGAGTTGGGCGAATCCTCAGCTGGGCCATCTCTTCTTTTTGCGAAGAAGGTGGTGGTGCGAGTTGTGCGCTCTTGGATTGAGACTCTCCTTTCTGGGCACTTGGAAGTCGGATTTGGCATGATCCAGCATGTGCAGGAGATTCTCAGTGATGCTGAAGAGGCTGGTCTGGATGTCACAGGTGCCAGGGCGATCGTTGATAGGATCTTGCACTGGGTGACAAATGGTTTGAGACCGTGAGTTTGGCTGATGACCAGTTCTTCAAGGAGATGTTCCTGGATCCTGCTGATAAGGCTAAGTCTGACCTGGATGAGGCTACAGAAAGCAAGAAGGTGGCAGTCCGAAAGAGGAATAGAGAAGAGCTAACCATCATCGAGCTGACACATGACCTTAACATCCTTGATAGGGAGGTCGATGAGGCCAGGAAACGTCTTGAGCTTCTGCAGGCACAAAGCTGCCAAGTGGACTGCCATAATAGAAGCTCGCGACAGGGAGAGTGTCCTGATTCACCAGGTTTGCAGATGCCGAACGGGTTCTCAAAAGGAAGTCTGATGGGATAAACAATGGCAAGCTGCTCGAGGTAAGCTTCCTGGTGTGAGAGAAGGGGTACAGCCCACTCCAGCATCTCATGGCAAGTTCCTGAAGAAGCGTGCCTTGGAATCCTGACAGCTGAGGCTAAAAGTCTGCTTGGGGAGTTGAACTCTTGGCTGGAGACCATCTTTGATTGAGCTCCTGTATATAGAAACCATCCTTCTTTCTTTTTTTTTTTGGTACCACTTGTATATTTTTTTTTTTGGTACTTATTCTTTTGCAGTGCTTGTGAACACTCTTTTTTTTTTTGGTACCACATGTATTTTTTTGGTACTCTTTTTGTAGTGCTTGTGAACACTTTTTTTTGGTACCACATGTATTTTTTGGTACTCTTTTTTTGTAGTGCTTGTGAACACTTTCTTTTTTTTTTTTGTTATCCCTACACTCACTTGAATCTTTTTGTGATAAAAGTAATTGCTAAATGGGATTGATTTTTTTTTTATTGTTATCCCTACGCTCACTTGAATCTTTTTGTGATAAAAGTAATTGCTAAATGGGATTGATTTTTTTTATTGTTATCCCTACGCTCACTTGAATCTTTTTGTGATAAAAGTAATTGCTAAATGGGATTGATTTTTTTTATTGTTATCCCTACGCTCACTTGAATCTTTTTGTGATAAAAGTAATTGCTAAATGGGATTTGATCAAAAGGTTGTCATTTTGTGAAAATCTTTTGTCAAGTGATTGTTTTGGCATGAGAGCCAGGTTTTTTGTTTGTGGCATGGAAGCCAATTTTGGCATGAGAGCCAGCTTTTCTTGTGGCATTGATAGCCGAGTTTTTTTTGTTTGTGGCATCTATAGCCAATTTTGGTGGCATTGATAGCCGGTTTGTTTTGTGGCATCTATAGCCGGTTTTTGGTGGCATTGATAGCCATTTTTTGTTTTGGTGGCATTGATAGCCGGTTTGTTTTGGTGGCATTGATAGCCGTTTTTGAAATCCAAGTTTTTTTTGTTTGTGGCATTGATAGCCAGTTTTGTTTTGGTGGCATTGATAGCCGGTTTGTGGCATTTATAGCTGGTTTGTGGCATTTATAGACTGTTTGTGGCATTTATAGCCGGTTTGTGGCATTTATAGCCTGTTTGTGGCATTTATAGCCAGTTTGGTTTTCAAAAAATGCAAGTATCGACTAAAAGTCGCCTCCCTGCTGAATGTTCTTGCAAGTATCGATGGAATGTCGCATCCTTGCTCATTCGATTGCGAGTATCGATGGAATGTCGCATCCTCGCGGATTTGGGTGCAAGTATCGATGGAATGTCGCATCCTTGCTTTTCAAAATTTTGGTTTTGCGGGTACTGACTTGATGTCGTTTCCCCACGATTTTGAAATTTGTGGTTTTCTCGAACCTTTGGGTCATGGATTCAACTGAAATGTTGCGTCTCCACCGTTTTTTTTTTTTTAGGTTTTTTCGAACCTTTGAAATTTGGGTTGTGGATATCAACTGAAATGTTGCATCTCCACAGTTTTTAGGTTTTTTCGAACCTTTGAAATGTGGGTGTGGATATCAACTGAAATGTTGCGTCTCCACAGTTTTGGATTTTGCAAGTATCGACGAAATGTCGTTTCCCTGCGATTTTGGAAGTGTCGAACGTGGTTCGCTTGCTTCCGATTTGTGCGAGTATCGACTAAGCGTCGCTTCCTCGCGGTTTTTGAAAACCATATATTTTTTTTTTGTTTAAAGACACGAGGGTCATAAGTTTTGACCTAAAACCATTTTGGCGGTAAAAGGCAGGGTGGACTAGGGTGGAAATCCTGAATCCGGATTTTGTTTCAAACATGATTTTGGGTTCAAGGGTTGAAAATTTTGGTCAAGTTAGGGAAAGGTTCCTAAACTTGGATTTTGTTGAACAATGAAACGAAAAGTAAGCATTGTTTTAGATTTCTAGAAATTTCAACATTTGATATGAAATTCTAAAAAGGGTGGGTTTAGCGAGCGTGTACCTGGAAACCGGTTTTGGCTGTACAGGCATTGCTCTTCCCAGTGGGTAGTCTTCAAGGGTAGTACCGCTTTAAGAACTTGCCATTGATGGGCAGCATACATCTGTCACCTTCCATGTTTAGGAGTGCGTATGCGCCATTGGAGAAAACTTTGTCGATGACGTAGGGTCCCTCCCATTTTGGCTCGAATTTTGCCTTTGGACTTGTGAGCGAAGACCATTGGTCTTTTTACCGCAAGAACCAAGTCATTCTTTTTGTAGGCGCGTTGCCTGACCTTTTTATCGAAAGATCCTGCCATACGTGCTTGGTAAAGTTCAATGCTTTGTTGAGCTTCGAGCCGTTCTCTCATCGAGATTGTTCCAGCTCATGGAGCCGCAATTTGACTGCTTTCTTGAGTCATGTCATTTTGCAGGATACCCTCAAGGAAGGAATTTGTACTTCCAAGTGCACGACAGCTTCGCTCCTCAGACCAAGGAGAATGGTGTGCTATGTGTTGGTCCTCGAACGGTGGTTCGATAGGCCCACAAAGCTTCAGACATTTTGTCGCTCCAGTCTCTTTTGTGATTAGAGACC